>JAJOZX010007402.1:105000-225387 GCA_023014485.1 Bathynomus jamesi
ACACACACACACACACACAGGGTGAGTCACGACGAAATGTCATAACTTCAGGAGCTTATAGCTGAGGTTATTCCCAGTCAAAAACTTCACATGAACATAGGTCTGATTCTTTACGGTTATGGAGCTATGGATGTTTGAGTGTTTAAAAATAAGAATAAGCGAACAAATAGCTGATAAAGCTTTTATTCATGAATTTACAATAACTTCAAAATGACTACCTTCGGCCTCAATACAAATCGCGCGTGTAGTTCGCGTTAGTTCATTACGATTGTCCTTTATGAGGGCTGCAGCATCCAAAATGTGACGGAGCAATGCATCTCGTGTTTCCACTTTTCTCTGGTACACCAGCTCTTTCATGCTCTAGACTTTTATACAGATAAAAATCTAGAGGGGTTAGGTCCGGAGACCTGGGTAGCCAATATTGTGCACCACCACGACCGATCCATCGACCAGGAAGCCATCATCGAGAATTGTTCTCACTGCACGGCTAAAATGGGGAAGAGCTCCGTCTTGTTGGAAGTACATACGCAATCGTGTTGCCAAAGGTACATCTTCTAACAGTGGCGGCAGTTCGTCTTGCAGAAATCGTAGATAAATGTCTCCTGTAAGACCACCTTCGAAGATAAACGGACCAATCAGCTGACCGTAGAGAATACCACACCACACATTGACACTGAACCGATGTTAAAAATTACTTTCCACAATGGCATGAGGATTCATTTCTGACCACACATGTGAATTGCGAGTGTTGTTGACACTGTCGCGGGTAAATTGAGCCTCATCACATAACAAGACGTATTGATGCAGTAGCATGGGCGCAAAAGGAGAGAGTGCAGTGCAATTGCAAATGTTGCACAAGTTATGCAAGATGGTGTGCAACAAAGGGGAAGAGGGGGATGTTGCAATATGTTATGCAGCAAAGGGGAAGAGGGGAATGTTGCAAGATGCTATTCAATAAAGGGGGAGAGGGGAATGTTGCAATGTTATTCAACAAAGGGGGAGAGGAATGTTGCAATAGCAACAAGGGGTTATGCAACTTGGAGACGAGTTATCCCTCAAGAGAAACAGAGAGGAGAGAGGTGTTCGCCTGGCAGGAGCCAAGCGCATATTAAGACCAGCCGAGCGGCCGTTGTCTTATAGGGCCCCTAATCAGCCAGTTGGCTTATCTGGCTGAGTTGCCAAATTGCGTTTATTTATGTAATTAAAGCATATATTCTGGCTTAATCCGCCAGTTGGCTTAGAAGGCATAAATGGCCTGTATGTATTAATAACCTTCGAACGAATTAAAAGCGTACACAAACGCACATACATTCACCGACTGTACGCCCATAAAGCCCCTGTTATCACACACACACACACACACACACACACATATATATATAAACTGATTGATGCATGCAAAGCCCCAATAGCAAAATATATACGAGCACAACCACCACACAAAAAAAGCATCACATTAACAATCGTCTATGTATAGACTTTTAGTAGCTCATCCCATCAAAGGGACAGTAGCAAATTGGATTGAAGAATGGCTTAAAGAAAGGGTACAGAGAGTCCAGTTAAATGGGACTAGGTCTACATGGAGCCCTGTTCTGAGTGGAGTCCCACAGGGGTCAGTACTTGGACCTCTACTTTTTATTATTTATATTAATGACTTGGAAAGGGGTCTAAATAGTAAAACCTCAATATTTGCAGATGATACAAAATTGGGACAAAATGTAAGATCTTTAACAGGCGCCATAAAAATGAAAAAGGACATTGATAAAGTAGTTGCTTGGGCAGATAGATGGGAGATGAAATTTAATGTGGAAAAGTGTAAAGTTATGCAAGTTGGTCATGACAATCCAGAATTTGAGTATAACATGGATGGAAGTTGGATAAATAAAGAAAAAAAAGGAGATATATTTGGGTGCCATTGTGAATCATGACTTTAAACCTACAACTCATTGTAATGAAATTAGAAATAAGGCTAATGCTAGATTGAACCTAATGCAGAAACATATAGAATATAAATCGCCAGAAAATATAAGTAGGCTCTACACTTCATACGTGAGCCCTCTTCTTGAGTATTGCATTCAGTTCAGTAGTCCTTATTTAGAGCAAGACAAAGACAGACTAGAAAAAGTACAAAAGAGAGCCACAAGGATGATACCATGCCTTAGACACCTTAGTTACAAAGAGAGATTGGAGCACCTAAACATGTTTTGTCTAAAGCGAAGAGGGTTACGAGGTGCTGTGATAGAAATATATAAAATAATAAATGAGTTAGATAACACTAGGCAACAAAGATTTTGTTACAGAAGACCAAATAGGTGCTCCTAGCTAATTTCGGTATGCTGATTTCAAATCTATAATTAGATTTTTTCTATCACGTCTAGATTTTGTGTAAAATGCAAATCACTTTTAGTAAAATTTTCTACCACGTCCAGATTTTGGTTTTAATCGGCTTAATGCCAGTAATATGAAACTTGCTTTTCAAGGTTAAAGCAATTTTTTGTGCCAACTATATACAAATTTTGTACTACGGTGTGTATTTCTTTTTATTTTGCACATCGTAATAATTACTTTCTACGTTTTTTCAGATATTGTATGGTAATTCAAAATGGCATCAAATAGACGTGCTTGTGTAAATCACCCAGACAACTTCTGCTTTGTCTGTGGACAATATACACCTAAGCCACAACGTAGAAACAACAACAAAGATTAAACTTGCCTACAAGTGTTATTTTGACTGTAAGTTAGGAGACCAACAGAGGGACTGGGCACCACATATTTGCTGCTGTGCACAGTGCAATGCAATGTTAATAGCTTGGATGAATGGTAAAAGAAAAGCTATGCCGTTCTCAGTCCCCATGGTTTGGCGTGAGCCGAAAAATCACTTCAATGATTGTTATTTTTGTTTGACAAAGATTGCTGGTTTCACAAAGAAAAACAAATCAAAGATCACGTACCCAAACTGCGAATCAGCAATGAAACCAGTACCACATGATGAAACAAATCCACCACCAGTTCCACCAGCAACGATAACAGACAGCAGTTCATCTGAAGATTCTGCTAGTGATATAGAAACAGGGAAAGATGGCATATATGTTCCAGATGCAAATATTTCCCCACATTTGTTAAGTCAAGCGGAGTTAAATGACTTAGTGCGCGATTTGGAATTACCAAAAGAAAAGGCAGAGTTGCTTGGTTCCAGACTTCAAGAATGGAATCTTCTCCAACCAAACACCAAAGTTTCCCATTTCCGCCATCGCCATTTGCAGTTTTCATCATTTTACTTACAGGAAGAAAACGTTTGTTTCTGCCACGATATCAGTGGTCTGATGCAAGGGATTGGCTGTCGCTATGATCCAAAAGAATGGAGACTGTTCATTGACTCTAGTAAAGCTAGCCTTAAAGCTGTATTACTGCACAACGGCAATGAAAAACCTTCAATACCTGTAGCACATGCCACTGGCCTTAATGAGACTTATGAATCGATGAAACTGCTGCTAAGACTCATCAAATATAAGGACCACACATGGAATATTTGTGGCGACCTTAAAGTTGTATCATTACTTCTTGGGTTACAGTTGGGCTACACAAAGCATATGTGCTTTTTGTGTCTATGGAACAGCAGAGATGACAAGAACCACTACAAAAAACATGATTGGCCATCTAGAACTGAACATGTTGTTGGTAAATACAATGTGAAACACCCAGCACTTATTGACCCTCAGAAAGTACATCTTCCATCACTTCACATTAAACTTGGCCTTATGAAAATTTCGTGAAGGGTATGGATCATCAAGGTAGTGGTTTCCAATATTTAAAGGATAAATTCAAAGGAATATTGACAGATGCTAAGCTAGAAGCTGGAGTTTTCACTGGACCACAGATCCGCAGTGTCATCCACGACTCATCGTTTCCATCTAACCTAAATGAGAATGAACTAGGAGCATGGACATCTTTCGTTGAAGTTGTCAAAAATTTTCTTGGAAACCACAAAGCTGAAAACCACCGTAAACTCGTAGAAAACATGCTTAAATCTCATGAAATAATGGGATGCAGAATGTCTTTGAAAATTCATTTTTACATTCTCATCTTGACTTCTTCCCGGCCAACCTTGGGGCTGTAAGTGACGAGCATGGTGAGCGCTTCCACCAACAGATCTCAGTTATGGAAAACAGATACCAAGGTAATTTCAACCCAAATATGATGGGAGATTATTGTTGGTTCCTGCAGAAGGAAAGTTCGTCATCTACAAGCGACAAAGGAAGAGGACACACCAAAGTTTCACTTAAGAACAGGAATTTGCCTTTCAGTAGTAACAACAAAATACTAACGCGCTTTGGGTGGATGGTTGGGCGCAGGGGTGGTAACTCCGCCAGCGGAATTCCGCTGTCTGTCTTAAGTCAGAATAAAGGAGGAAAGACATCCCTGTTCACTAATTATTATTTAAGTATGCTTAACATAAAACGTGGCACGGAAAAGTAGCTTAGACGGCTTTCGTAATAGAAGCGGGCGAAAAAAAAAAAATGAAAAATAGGGGTTTTCGGTTACACAAAATCTGGACGTGATAGAGAAATTTTGATATCAGATCTGAAATCAGCATCAGCGCTTTAGTAGGAATCAGTAGTTCACGTGTCTGTAACAAAAAAAAAGTTGAAATTTGTTGCCTAGTGTAATATAGACTTCTACTCTCTTTTTACAAAGGATCACAATGATAGGACAAGAGGCCATAGCCTTAAGCTTTTTCAGCAAAGCTGTAAATCACAGTTAGTACAACATAGTTTTTCAAATAGAATAGTAAAATTCTGGAATAGCTTAGATGAAGAAGTTGAGTTCCCATACTTTGGAGACTTTTAAGAATAAACTAGATAAATTAATGACTGAAAGAGGTATTTGGTAATGACGTTTTGTTGGAACTGGTAATGGTGAGGAGAAGAGGTTTGTGAACCCTTCCCACATATATAGTTTATTTTTTATTTGGGTAAATCTCATCATCCACACAGAGTGATGGGATGTAGGGAGGCAGCATCTTGGGTTGGGGGATACTCTCTGTCTTTATACCCCCCATTTAGAGAGATTTCTCTGCTGAGTGGTGCCCCCCATAGCACTGTGATGTATGAAAGACTCATTATGTTCACTTGCCTCATAGACACCTTTAAATGGGAGACCCTGAATGGGTGTACATTCACATACTCTATACAGTCTTTACAGTCCCACCTATTCATTTTATCTTAACTGTAGAGCTTGTATTACATTATTCAGGTTATAGCTATATAGATCCATGTAAAACTTCTTGTGATAACCATATGATGTCTACAATTAGTACAGTAGTGGTATTGATGAATGATCCACAAGACCCAAAGTTTTGAAGTTAATGTGCAGCTAGTAGATGTGTGACAATCTGCAATTTGCAGAGATCTATTGGATCTTAATTTTGCATGTGCTGTATTTATGGGTTGTTTATATTAACAGTGGATCACCCACATGGGCCGAAGGGCCCCTAGTGTGCCCACTATACAATTTTTACCATGTTAAGACGGATGCTGAATAAATTCATCTGACATGAACGAGGAAAATATCTACAAACTATTTTTCCCTTAATAATACGTACATAATAAAGAAATTAATTATACGGAGAACATCGCCTTTCCATTAAACACATACAAATTAAATTAAATAGCGCAGTCTGGCACCTAATCTTGTGGATTATCTCGGTATATATATATATATACTAAATGCAAGAAACTTCACTTTTTTCTACGTCAAGGTCAAAATATGATAATTAAAACCCACTCTAATAGACAGTTTATTTCCACAACAGTTTCGATGTCCACTGGCATCCTCTTCGGGTGGATACAGAAAAACGAATGAACCAAAAACAAGAGGGAAAACAGTCCAGGGACCATTAAGAAATTCGTACCTAGGTTAGATCCCGTTCTCCCGACACTGGAACGACATTTTTATTAAAGGGACCCGCTTATAAGTACATGCGCACAAATTTGAAACTATCTTGTTCTATACATACAGATTCTATTTTTTTTTACATAATTATTACATTTATTATTAAATTTATTACATTCAATATTGCCTTATTATTTATTACAGAAATTATAAATTTAATATTACATTGATTATTACATTGTTGTTTATTATACAGAAATTGTAAACCGAAAAACGAATGAAAAAGGCGGAACGAGAAGGAAACAATCCAGAGACCATTAAGGAATTCGCACCTAGACTAGATCCGGACCTAGTATGTTTCATGGACTGCTCTCGATTTTCTACGAAATTGCAAACAAGGGCAGTCGATGACCCTGATTTTGTTTCTGCAATCGGTTTTCTTGAGAAACCTAACCTAACCTAACCTAATTTGTATGGCGTAAGCGCCACACCAGCTCGGACTTACTCAAAAAGATGTTGGAGTGTATTGCGTCGTTTCAGTAAATAAATTTATTCAATATCCAATAACATTTTTCTTTATCATTTCTCAAGAAAACCGATTGCAGAAACAAAATCAGGGTCATCGACTGCCCTTGTTTGCAATTTCGTAGGAAAATCGAGAGCAGTCCATGAAACATACTAGTCCCCTAGATCCCGTTCCCACGACCCCAGAAGGGCATTTTTTTTTTTGTTATTAAAGGGTCCCGCTTATAAGTACATTCGCACAAATTAAAATTATCTTCTTGTTCTATACATACAGATTCTATTATTTTGACATAATTACTGCATTTATTAGTGCATTTACGTTTTTTAACATTTATTATTATTACCTTTACACTAATTATTACATTTATTTTATTACCTTTATTATTAAATATATTGCATTTATATTTATTTCCACATTTATCACTTCCATTATTACATATACATTTACGTTTATTATTCCATTTACCTTTTACCCAAAAAAAAAAAAAAAAACCGAATGAACCAAAAGCGAGTAAGGAAACAATCCAGAGACCTTTAAGAAATTCACACTTAGGTCAGAACCCGTTCACCCGACGCCGTAAGGGATTTTTTGACCAAGAATCTCATTAAAGGGTCCAACTTATAAGTACCTTCGCACAAATCAAAATTATCTTGTTCTATACATACAGATTCTATTATTTTTCTTTTGACATAATTATTACATTTATAAAGTACCTTACTTGATTCCCAATCTATAGCATGATTATTTTGGCTGGCGTGATAAAAAATGGCATTATTAGTATTACAACTTCTTCTTTCTCTTCGCCCGTTCCCGCCTCTATGCTGGGTCGGCGTTTCTGACCAGCCTCCTCCACACAGCCCGGTCCTGGGCTTCTTCCTCCGACAAACCCTTCTCCCTCAAATCGTCCCTCACCTTCTCCATCCACCTTCGCTTCGGTCTGCCTCTCTTTCTCCTGCCATGCACCTCCATATTCATCGTTCTCTTACCCACATAATCTTCGTCCCCTCTCATCACATGTCCATACCATTTCAGTCTACTTTCTTGTATCTTCCTCGAGATTTCTCCAACCTTTGTTGTGCCCCTTATCCTTTCATTCCTTACTCTATCCAACCTTGTCACTCCGCACATCCATCTCAGCATTCTCATCTCCGTAACATCTAGTCTTTTCTCATGATCTTTCTTTATAGCCCAAGACTCAGCCCCGTACATCATAGCCAGTCTTACCACAGTCTTATACACCTTTCCCTTAACCCTTGCGCCTATTCTTCGGTCACACAACACCCCTGAAACTTTCTTCCAATTTTTCCAACCAGATGTGTTATTTCTGTGTCCAGCTCACCGTCCTCAGCCACTGTTGATCCCAAGTACGTAAACTTACTTACTCTCTTTAACCTCGCTCCCTCTAAACTAATTTCTGAGTCTTGATTTCCGTAGAACCTCAGGTACTCCGTTTTCTTTCTGCTGATTTTCAACCCTCTGTCTTCAAAAGCCCTCCTCCATTCCTCCAATTTTCTTACAACTTCTGAAGGCATATTTGTGTTCTTTAATACGGGTTTCAATATTTCTTCCAGTTTCTCCTACGTAATTGGAATTGGAATTACAATCAGTATGTCCCAGGAATCTAATTTGGTTTCGTTATGTAGATGATATTTTCTCATTTTGGCCTGACCACTGAAACAACTTTGACCCGTTCTTTCAGTCATTAAATAATCTTGTTCCCTCTATTAAATTTAAATATGAATGGGAGAACGACAAACAATTACCTTTTCTAGATGTTTTGGTCATTAACGAAAGCAGAAAGCCCAATTTCACGGTCTATAGAAAACCTACTCATTGTAATTCGTACATTCATTATTTTCCATATGATGAAGGGGTTAAAAGCTCAATTATTTCTTCCGTGTCTCTAAGAGCACTCAGGATTTGTAGCCCACATTTGCTGGACCTGGAATATTCAAAGATCTGGAACATTTTCAAGGATTTAAAATATCATGAGTGGTTTATCAGAAAGGCGTATTTTAAAGCCAGAAAATCTTTTTATGCCCCTCGGGAACCTTCAGTTAACCAAAAACAATATGTGAGTTTGCCTTACATTGCCGGCTTAGAAAGAGTAAAACCGTTCACGAAAGATTTTAAGTTTGCTTTAGCGTTCAAATATTCGTCTACCGTGAAAAGTAAATTGGTTAGGAATAACGTTGCAAAACAGGAACAAGCCTGTGTCTACAGCATTCTGTGTAAAAGTTGATTTAGTATACGTAGGAGAAACTGGAAGAAATATTGAAACCCGTATTAAAGAACACAAATATGCCTTCAGAAGTTGTAATACCAACAATGCCATTTTTTATCACGCCAGCCAAAATAATCATGCTATAGATTGGAAATCAAGTAAGGTACTTTATAAATGTAATAATTATGCCATAAGAAAAATAATAGAATCTGTATGTATAGAACAAGAAGATAATTTTAATTTGTACGAAGGTGCCTATAAGTTGGACCCTTTAATGAGATTCTTGGTCAAAAAATCCCTTATGGCGTCGGGTGAACGGGTTCTAACCTAAGTGTGAATTTCTTAAAGGTCTCTGGATTGTTTCCTTACTCGCTTTTGGTTCATTCGGTTTTTTTTTTGTTTTTTTTCGGTAAAATGTAAATGGAATAATAAATGTAAATGTAATAATGTAAGTAATAAATGTGGAAATAAATATAAATGCAATAAATGTAATAATGAAGGTAATAAAATAAATGTAATAATTAGTGTAAAAGTAATAATAATAAATGTTGAAAAACGTAAATGCAGTAATTATGTCAAAATAATAGAATCTGTATGTATAGAACAAGATAATTTTAATTTGTGCGAATGTACTTATAAGCGGGACCCTTTAATAACAAAAAAAAAACGGGATCTAGTCTAGGTGCGAATTCCTTAATGGTCTCTGGATTGTTTCCTTCTCGCCTTTTTCATTCGTTTTTCGGTTTACAATTTCTGGAAATAAACAACAGTGTAATAATCAATGTAATAATAAATGTAATAATTATGTAAAAAAAAATAATAGAATCTGTATGTATAGAACAATAAGATATTTTTAAATTTGTGCGAATGTACTTATAAGCGGTCCCTTTAATAAAAATGCCCTTCCAGTGTCGGGAGAACGGGATCTAATCTAGGTACGAATTTCTTAATGGTCCCTGGACTGTTTTCCCTCTTGTTTTTGGTTCATTCGTTTTTCTGTATCCACACGAAGAGGATGCCAGTGGGCATTGAAACTGTTGTGGAAATAAACTGTCTATTAGAGTGGGTTTTAATTATTATAAAGGGTGATCCAGAGAAATGGGACCCAAAAGAAACCCTTGTAACTCTTAAAGTATAAGTCCTTTTATAAAATCATAGGCATCATTCGAAAGAGGATAGTTACAAGTTTGTACAGGATTGTATAGGTTTTGACAATACAAGACAAGATAAGATACAAAAGAAAATAAAAGTGTTAGTTAAAACTAACCCTTCAAGATGACTGCATGGACTGTGGAACAGCTGCGTTTCATAACAGCAATATTATGAGCATGGAAGAAGTGTAGTTTCAGCTCTTAGGTGATTTTGACATCTGAAAATTTGTCTTGAAAAATCTTTGAGCTGAAACTACACTTCTTCCATGCTCATAATATTGCTCAGTTATGAAACGCAGCTGTTCCACAGTCCATGCAGTCATCTTGAAGGGTTAGTTTTAACTAACACTTTTATTTTGTATTATCAAAACCTATACAATCCTGTACAAACTTGTAACTATCCTCTTTCGAATGATGCATATGATTTTATAAAAGGACTTATACTTTAAGGGTTACAGCGGTTTCTTTTGGGTCCCATTTCTCTGGATCACCCTTTATATATATATATATATATATATATATACTGCCTTCTAACCATTATTGTGGAAAATATTTTAGCGGTTTGCAATAATTCGAATTAATCTTCGCAAAATGATCAAGTAAAAGAACTATTTCATTGCATAGCGCATTCTGGTAACTAATCTTGTACCCCGATATATTATATATATATATATATATATAATATATATATATATATATATATATACTGCCTCCTAAACACTATATCGTAAAATCGCGATGAAATATGCCCAGTACTTGGACCTCTACTTTTTATTATTTATATTAATGACTTGGAAATGGGTCTAAGTAGTAAAACCTTAATATTTGCAGATGATACAAAATTAGGACAAAATGTAAGATCTTTAACAGGTGCCATGAGAATGCAAAAGGACATTGATAAAGTAGTTGCTTGGGCAGATAGATGGGAGATGAAAATTTAATCTAATATGTCCCAAAAGCTGGTTTAAAATTACAATAAATATAATGCAGTAAATCACGTTAATCCAGTTATTGAATTGTAGAAGGTGCAATTATATGAGTTATGCCATAAATTCCATTTTTTATGAATACGTTTAGAAAACAATATTTATTGGGGTAAGCCGGCTAAAACTTAAAATCTAGTTATATTAATGTTTTTTTTTTTTTTTTTGCATCAAAGTTTAAGATACTTCGAGGCGTCTATACCTTTTAAAATAATTTTGCCTCATTATTTCAGGATATGTTCAACAGTAAGATTTAATATGATCGTGAATGCTGGTTTTAATTATATTAAAAAATAATGCAGCAGTGTTGCGGCAGGGCTGCAAGTAAATGAGGGAAAATTAATAAGTTACCCCGAGATAGAATCTATTTTTGTTTTAAAAATTATATTAATATTTTTTGTAATAAGGCTTAAAGATATAGTGATGTCTTAAAGATAAATTTATTTTAAAACAAAATAATTGGCCAAAAGAGGAAAAATTAATAAGTTACCCCTAATTTAATTTCTATTTTGTTTTAAAAATCATAATGTTTTTCATGTTATATTTTAAGGATAAAATTATGATGAAAATTTGTATTTGTATTAAACTTAGTTTATCTTATTCGATTTTTTGTTTAAAAGATCGCCCCACCAACTGTCGAACTGGCCTCGTTTTACCACGAGAAGCTCAATAGAAAAACTATTGGGGTTGCCTTTTTTTTTGACGGCCGCATAAGCGTATTTGTTTATGTTTAATAGCTCTGTCTATTGGGTCGTATTTAGAGACCTTGTCGGTCTACCAGGAGTTGGTAAGTAAAGCGGTGGTGGTGGTGGTGGCGCTCGCTGTGGAGGTGGTTGGTGGGGTTGATGGTGGTTGTGTAATACTGTTTCAACACCAACCGTCTAAGTTTGGACGCTTGGTTGTAGCCCTCATATCGGTTACGTGGTGTGATGGGATGAGCTCCTAAAAGTCGTAGCCCTCATCTCACCATGTTCTGTTGATGGGATGAGCTCCTAAAAGTCTATATTTAGACGATTGTTGGTGATGTGATGCTTTTTTGTGTGGTGGTTGTGCTCGTATATATTTTGCTATTGGTGCTTTGCATGCATCAGTTTGTGTGTGTGTGTGATAATAGGGGGGTTATGGGCATATAGTCGGGGTGTGCATTTGTGTGCGCTTTGGGTCGTATTTAGAGACCTTGTCGGTCTACCATGAGCTGGTAGTTGAAGCGGTGGTTGTGGTGCTTCACCACGAATCGTCTAAGTTTCGACGCTTGGTTGTAGCCCTCATATCGGTTACGTGGTGTTGATGGGATGAGCTCCTAAAAGTCGTAGCCCTCATCTCACCATGTGTTGTTGATGGGATGAGCTCCTAAAAGTCTATACTTAGACGATTGTTGGTGATGTGATGCTTCTTTTGTGTGGTGGTTGTTATTAATATATACAGGCCATTTATGCCTTCTAAGCCAACTGGCGGATTAAGCCAGAATATACGCTTTAATTAAATAAATAACGCAATCTGGCAACTCAGCCAGATAAGATAACTGGCTGATTAGGGGCCCTATAAGACCACGGCCGCTCGGCTAAAGTCTTAATATGCGCTTGGCTCCTGCCAGGCGAACACCTCTCCTTCTATCTCTCTCCTTCTATGTTTCTCTTGGGGGATAACTCCGCCTCCAAGTTGCATAACCCCTTGTTGCTCTTGCAACATTCCCCTCTCCCCTTTGTCGCATAATATCTTGCACCATTCCCCCCTCCCCTTTATTGCATAACATCTTGCACCATTCCCCTCTTCCCCTTTGCATAACATCTTGCAACATTCCCCCTCCCTCTTTGTTGTATAACATCTTGCAATACCCCCTCCCCTTTGGTTCATAACTTATGCAACATTTGCAATTGCATTGCACGCTCTCCTTTTTCGCCCATACTACTGATGCAATTGTCGATTGGCATTGAGCCAATTACAAAATTCCAGCCGTTGGGCACGATCCCCAGGTTGGAGGTGGTGAACTCGCTGTACGTGGTATGAATACATGCGTTCGTGTAACGTTCTACATACTCTCGTTTGAGGAACTCTAAGACCTGTGGAAATCCTTCGCTTACTAACATGAGGACTCAGCTGTACCATCTGAATAATGTGTTTTTGTTCAGCCACATCTTGTTGTACCGAACGCTCAGATAAAACAGTAACGCTAGGAAATGAACCCCTCTCTCGCAATCTCCAAAAAACGTTGCTAAACACTCGTCGATCCGGAATTCTTCGATTTGGAAAACGTCGCTGGTATTGAGCGACAGCAGCAGTAGTATTTATATCGCAAAATTCGTAAACCTACACCATATCGGCATATTCGGCATTTGAAAACGTAAAAGGCATACTGAACACACGAAACATCAACAGCACGCTGTGAAACACAACACACTACTGCAGAGGTGCTCAAACTTGTGGCAATGTGCTATTTTATGCCATTTTTCCAAAATGCAAAACGTAATGTGCCACTATGACTATGTCGAATAGGCCTAAATTAATATACTTTTTTATATTGCACAAATAAATTGCATTATTAGTAAAGCAATAAATGTCGTGTGTATTTTTATAACTATATTTTACGTTTTCTTTACGGTACCTGCATTACAAAGTCTTGTGTACTTGCTTCCCTCCAGCCAATTTGTCACACACACACACACACACACACACACACACACACACGAGGCGCTCTGGACCACAACCTGCCAAGTGCCAATGAGGCCAGAAATGAGTTATCAGGTCATCCCATAAGTAATGTCGTTTTTTACGATAGATTAAGTTTAAACTAGTCCTCCTCGGTTTAAGCATAAATTTTCCGAAGGTCATATCTAAGAGATCTATCGTGTTTCGCTACATACTTTACAGACCTTGACCAGTGAAGACGTGTGTTTTGCTTTATGTGAACCCCTCATAAACATGGCGGTATCAGAAGAGCATATCAGGCATATAATGCTTTACGAGTTCAAAAAAGGGAATAGTGCTACTGAAGCAACGCGAAACATTCAGGAAGTTTATGGCAACGATATTCTGCATGTGAGGAAATGTCAGAGATGGTTTCAAAAGTTTAGGAATGGTGACTGCTGTTTGACAGATGCAGCACGCTCTGGATGCCCTGCTGAGTTTGATGATGACCTGCTGTTAGCCGCACTTGAAGAAGACTGCTCAACAACTGTCGAAGAATTGGCCCAAAACTCAATTCATCCCCGTCCACCATTCATCGACATTTGCAACGGTACTAGGGCAATTGCGTCCTGGTCAAGTGCGTCCCGGACAAATGCGTCCCGGTCATTGGCGTCCCTGGACAATTGCGTCCCGGACAATTGCGCACTTCTCCAACTACTATATGAAGTTTATTTATTAGAGAAGTGAATAGAAAGTTAGTATCGGAATTTCAAATATACTTTTCATTTTAACCTATTAAACTTGTTATATGTTCATAAGTTCTGTTCGAAACTGTTCTCTAAAACTTTATCCATCATCAGCAACATCATTGTCAAATTTTATGGGTTACGTCCACTTAAGATAAAGTTAGTTTCGTTAGTTTTAACGAAAATATCACAACTTAACCTAACCAATCGTCAAGGGCATACAGTTGACCTAACTGGGCATTCAGTTATTCTAACCGGGCATTATATCCCATACAAAATTACAATAACAAACATACTCGTCCCTCGTCATTGGCGTCCCTGGACAATTGCGTAGGTGAAGTCACAATGAACTTTCTATTCACTTCTCTAATAAATAAACTTCATGAACTTCATATAGTAGTTGGGGAAGTGCGCAATTGTCCGGGACGAAATAAAACCGGACGCAATTGTCCAGGGACGCCAATGACCGGGACGCATTTGTCCGGGACGCAATTGTCCTGTCACCATTTGCAACAACTCGGGAAAGTGCCTAAGTTAGAAAAATGGGTGCCACATGAATTGTCGGTCGACAATCTGAGGGTGCGGGTAAACATTAGCACAGCTCTTCATTCCCGTGAACTCCAAGATTCGTTTTTGCACCGTTTAGTGACTAGTGATGAAAAGTGGATACTGTACCAGAATGTTAAGCGCCGTCGACAGTGGATTTGTGCCGGAGAACCAGCGACACCACAGCCAAAACCAAATCTTCACCCTCAGAAGGTGTTACTTAGTGTTTGGTGGGATAAAGGTGGTGTAATACACTTTGAAACCTTAACACACAACCAAACAATCACCGCTCAAGTCTACTGTCAACAACTGGATCGATTGAACACTGCACTAAAAGAAAAGAGACCACCTTTGGTTAATCGGAAAGGAATCGTTTTCCATCACGACAACGCACGTCCTCATACCGCTCGGATCACTTCTGCAAAAATTGAAGAGCTTGGGTGGGAAAAACTTCCACATCCTCCATATTCTCCAGACCTTGCGTCTTCAGATTATCATCTCTTCAGGAGTCTGCAAAACTATCTTGACGAGAAACAGTATACTTCTTTAGATGACCTGCACACCAGTCTTTGTACGTTTTTTGCCTCAAAACCGCCTGAATTTTATAAACATGGCATTGAAAAGCTTGTAGGACGTTGGCAGAGTGTCATTGATTCCGATGGAAAATATATACTAGATTAAAAAGTTTCAGTTGAGTTTTTTTGTCCTTCAAATTCCGATCTAAAAAACGACATTACTTATGGGATGACCTGATATTTATACCACTATATTCCCCCACTCTTACTCTATCCCGTGGGTATACAGGGAGCAGATTGTGGACCTGTACGTATGCAAAAAAATCAATAAAATATATGGTTCAAAAGTTATGGCATTTTGCAAGTTGGCAAACTTTAACTGCATTTTTCTCCTTTTTTTAATTTTGGCGCTTGGCAGCTTGTGGTCCGGAGCGTCTCATATATAGATAGATAGATGTTACACACAGACCGTGCATGGAACAAGAAACTCTTCCGAGAAAATTAAATCTACTATAGTCCGAATAAGTGGATTTAATTTTCTCAGGGGAGCATTCTGAGTTGTCTAGCATATGTATAAAATCGAATATGCTCTTATCTTGATCAATTATTGCTTTTGCTTTGTTAGCCACATATATATATATATATATATATATAATATATAATATTCTTCTGCATAGCTGCATTAGACTTTAAAGCTAAAAGAATGTGTGTCTTTTATAGCCGACATGTTCTCAATAATGCTTGATTCCACCTTGTCCTCAATAAGATACTTGGTGCTTTGGTGCAACATGGCGCTGTCTCCTTTGCCTTTCGTCCAGTACGTCAAAGGGGGTGGGTGGGCTTCTATGGAGCTAATTAGTGTAATGCTGTAGCCCAACGGTGCCCCCACCAGCTGATGAGGAATGGTCTCATAGGGGAACTAGAACACAAATAGGTCTCAATATTAGTTCCTCTGTGGCTCTGAAAAATAGTGGGTATATATAAGCTCCCCTATATACAGGGTCTTCAGAAGTCTGGACTCGTAGGGAAAATATAAATTATATTTTTAAAGTGAAACAAACACATTTCTAATGTCAGTTTTACATATTTTAGGAAAGAAAATATCCTGATAGCTTCAGTATACCAATGAAGAGAAGGTGGAACTGGTATTGTTACATGTTTCCGTAAAAAGCCAGAGGGAGGCATGTCAGTTATTTCACGAACATGCCTCCTTCTGGCTTTTTCCGGAAACATGTAGCGATACCAACTCCCTTCTCTTCATTGGTAGACTGAGCCATCAGGGTATTTTCTCCTGAATATGTAAAACTGACATTAGAAATGTTTGTTTCACTTTAAAAATAATGTCTATTTCCCTACAAGTCCAAACTTCTGGACACCCTGTATATGTGTGTGTGTGTGTGTGTGTGTGTGTGTGTGTGTGTGTGTGTGTGTGTGTGTGAGAGAGAAGTCGATATTACAGTATTTTCGATGTTTTTTGTATTTCTTTTTCTCGTTCTGGAATAAATTTTTCGTATTTGTTTCACATGGAAGTGAGAAAAGCAGGAATCACACTTTTTTAGTGTGATTCCCATTTTATTCCTGCCCAAGAGTGGGAAATTCGCGAGTGAGAATCTCGGAGGAGACTTCTCAAATCGATGTATTCTAGCTTCATGCCATTCTCATTCACGGCTTTCCCACTTCGTTCCAAGTTAGGTCAGCTTTCCCAAACACCCCTTCCTCGGGAGCAGGAGGAGGTTAGTAAAGGAAAAGTAAAAAAATGTGTGGGTATTTCATTAATTTTATTCACCATTACTATACCCGTATTGTATTTAATTGTTCAGAAAACGTGCCACATACTCCATTAATAAATGAAATATTTATTTCAACATGAATAAAATGACAAACGATTGAATTAATATTCTTTATTCACCCAAACGTTTCGGGAGTCTTGATTCCATCTTCAGTGATCATAATTAAAAGAAGACGAAGATTGTTACATTAAAAAATTAAAAGGTTCCCCTCTTAAGTTTTTATTGAAATAGTCTCAGTCTTTTAGTTATGAACGCTGAAGAGGGGATTCAAGACCCCCGAAACGTTTGGGTGAATAAAACGTGTTAGTAAAAGCGTTTGTCATTTTATTCATCTTCAAATGCCGTTTCCATGGGAACGATCTTTTGTCCCAAAAGTTATTTTAATGTTACCTCACCTGATTATGGTGCCAGTAAACTTGGCTCCACGAAATGCCATTTGCGATTAAAGAAAAAAGTGGGCGCGAAAGATTGACATCGGGTGAATGGGTGGTTGCGTAAAGACGTTTGGGAAACGCTGGGATAGGTAAGTTATTGTTAGGTTAGGTCTGGTTAAATTCAGTTAGATTAGGAAATGTTAATCATTCTTATTGGATCTTTTACCGCGACTACGAACGAAGCGATATTCTTTCTCAAATCATTTAATCTTTTCAAATGTAGATTTCTTTCTTTGTCTATTCTAAATTGTGGTTCGGAAATAAGAATGACATTCACTGGGCACTAATCAGGAAACAATACTGTATGTAAGCGGGCCAATCAGCTTCACTTCGTGTGAAGCGAGACCAACGCACGGAATTCGAAATAAATTTTCACACGTCAATTGGGAAAACGTAATGGGGAACTCCAACGCAAAACTAATGTGGGAATCGTTCGTAACGGTATTTAGGACTATAAATGAGGAATGTGTACCGTACAAAATTAAGCGTGCGAAAGTAAAAAACAAGCCTTGTGGTTTACTTCTAGAGTACGAGACATTATAAAGAGTAGAGATAGGGCTTATAGGCAACAAAGTGCGATAAAGACAATTGTTGTTACGAAACAACTACATATCTCTGAGGCGTGAAGCGAAAAGTGTAATAAAAAAGTCCAAGCGCGAATTTGAAATCTCCATAGCTCGTGACGGTAAAGAAAACCCCAAGCGATTCTTTCAATACGTCAATAATAGAAATCCAGTAAAAAAGTGTCTTAGGTCCATTGAAAAATGTAAATGGAGATCTAGTCTCTGAAAACAAGGAAATGGCTACCTTGCTAAACGAATTTTTTACGTCAGTTTTTACTATAGAAGATGAAACGAATATCCCTACGGTCATAGACATAATACCTTTTGATAATGGTAATATTTTGGATAATATTGTCGTTAGTGAAGGGGAAGTAATGCGCTATATTGATAAAATGAAAACGCGTAAACACCGGGTCCGGATTCCATATATCCCATGCAACTAAAAGAATTAAAAGATAGCATTGTTGTGCCGCTAACAAAGATTTTTAATGCGTCTATTTCTCAGGGGTGCGTACCAGATAATTCAAGTTAGCAAACGTAACACCTATCTTTAAGAAAGGCGATAAAGGTGCGGCGGGAAATTATAGGCCAATCAGTTTAACGTCTGTTGTAGGTAAGCTACTGGAATCAATAATTAGGGATCGTATAGTCGAACACTTAGAAGTGCATAATCTGGTTAGAAATACGCAGCACGGTTTTAGGTGAAAAATCTTGCTTAACTAATCTTTTAGAATTTTTCCAAAGCGTGGTTGAGTTTTACGATAGACATCGGGCGGTTGATGTAGTGTATTTAGATTTTCAAAAAGCGTTTGACACCGTGCCGCACAAAAGACTCATTGAAAAAACTAAGGCTCATGGAATCGGGTGTAGTAATAAATTGGCTAGAAGAGTGGTTGCGAGGCAGGAAACAGAGGGTGGTCGTTGATGGAGCGGAGTCGTGTTGGGCTAATGTAGCAAGTGGCGTTCCTCAGGGTTCTGTATTGGGCCCCTTGCTTTTTCTTATATATATTAACGATTTAGATGTCGGCCTAGTCAGTACAGTTTCAAAGTTTGCGGATGACACGAAGCTGGGTGGTAGGGCGATTAATGACGAAGATAGGTAAAATTCAGGAAGATCTGAATAAAATCGTTGATTGGTCAGTCACATGGCAAATAAGATTTAACGTGGATAAGTGCAAAATTTGCATATAGGTTCGCGTAACGGTAATTTTGCGTATAGTATGTCAGGGAAAGATTTAACAAGCGTAGAGCAGGAAAAAGATTTAGGAGTTATAGTCACTGGTGATTTAAAAGTAGCGAAAACAAAGTACAGCAGCGGTCAATAAGGCGAACAAAGTGTTAGGTTTTATAGCTTGAAATTTTGAGTACAAATCGCGCGATATTATAGTTCCTCTTTATAAATCATTAGTTAGACCCCATTTGGAGTACGCCGTCCAATTTTGGAATCCGCATATGCGCAAAGATATAGACAAATCGAAAGAGTTCAAAGACGAGCAACTAAGATGATTCCGTCTCTTAGGTCAACGTCGTACGAGGATAGGCTTAAGGAGTTAAAATTGACTACTCTCGAGACTAGGAGGTTAAGGGGTGATCTAATCCAGGTTTTCAAAATTATGAATGGGTTTGATAACGTAGATAGAGATAGCTTTTTCGTAATATCTCAATATAATAGGACTAGAAATAACGGGTGTAAGTTGACAAGTAGAAGGTTCGAGACAGCAGTTGCGAAAACTTTTTTACGCATAGAATAGTAAATACCTGAATAGTTTGCGGTAGAAGTAATTAGTAGCACGTCTATAAACATGTTTAAAAATCGATTAGACGCGCAGTTGATAGAAAGGGTATAGTTTAAGGTAGTAAAATTAAGGCTTGTGGGGATAGATCCCACAGCTCAACACAGTGTTGTGGGATATAGGGAGGCAGCGTCTTGGGTTAGGGGATACTCTCTGTCCTTACACACCCCATTTAAAGAGATTCCTCTGCCGAGCGGTGCCCCCCATAGTACTGTGAGGTATTGAAAAACTCATGATCTTCACTTGCCCCACAAACACCTTTAAATGGGAGACCCATAATGGGTGCACAACACATTTTCTACATTACTGTACAGTCTTTACAGCCACACCTACACTTTTCCTCGTAAGTGTATATATTGTAATGTATATGGTTGTAAATTTTGACTTGGTCCGCAATCGATATGGACCGTGACTTGATGGATACGTAATGAAATTGACTGGATTCTTTGGATCTGATATATTTGCATGTCCGTTATAAATAATATAGAGTGTAACATTTGTGGATAGTCGTCTATTATGACTTGATCCTCTGGATCCAGAGATTCTATCTTTAGTTTTAAATCGATAATTAATTAGTTTTAAATGATAATTATTTAGTTTCGTAAAAATTGGTCGTTGCCAATTACGGCAGTTTTTACATAAATTTCTTATGTTCTTGTGGTTCGGAACCCACGTAAAATTGTAGGTGCCCTCCGCCACCACGGAGGACATACACAATACACGATTACGAACACAGTTAGGTAGACCAGCCATGAGTGGATCCTAGGGTCTTTGTTGGTCTGAAACATTATAACATTATATATATATATATATATATATATATATATATATATATATATATATATATATATATATATATAATATATATATATATATATATATATATATATATATATATATATATATATTATCTCACACACACAAAATGGCCCAGTTAAATTAAACCTAACCTATATTTCAGTCTACAGGAAAGCAAATATATATATATATATATATATATATATATATATATATATATATACAGTATATGAAATATCACGCAATGATCACGCATGATTTTGCATTAATGCGAAATTTCACACTACCAGGATTCGAACATGGGACCTCTTGATTAGATGTTGAATTCTGCATAATCGTGCGTGATTATTACATGATTTTTTATCTATGGGACCCCATTGCTATATTTGGTAGATGTGAATTAAATGATCTACAGAAGCTAAGGCTAACAAAGACCCTAAGATCCACTCTAAGGTTAGCCCGAGAGAAAGGAAAGAGGAGGGAGTTAAAAGAGGAGAATGGGGGTTAAGTAAGTAGCAAAACCTATCATTCGTGGGTTAACATTCATTCAGAAAAAGAGAAAGAAAGAAAGACTCCCCATCATCATCCGCCATCACCCGCCGGCCAAGAGAATGGGAGAGGGGTGAAAGATGAAAAGAAGTAAAATAAGAACGCTTACAAACCATGCAAACAGTCTTAACTCACTGTCATACCATGCAAACTACAGACATGCAAGTAAAGAGAGTTACAGGCATTAGTAGAGAGAGTTACAGACATAATAAAGAGTTACTTTTCTCCTGACGTAGCTCAGTGGCAGCGCCCACGACTTCTAATAAAATGGTGACGGGTTCGAATTTTGTGTATATATACAGTACCTATATATACCTTTCAACCTTTCAAATGTTCCGTGCGATGATTCCTCATTTCACGAAGGTCAAGCTTGTCGCCCCTCCTCTCGAATTGGCTTGGTGAAGTAGTGAGTTGGTTTCTTGTACTCTCCACCTCACATAGCCAGGTACGTCCGGTTCATCGGGGATTCTTCTGAGCCAGGCGTCTAATCTTTTGAAGATGTCCAGTGTCCACTTCAACACCACTCTTGTTCCTTAGGTCTTTGGGCAGCTGATTAAACAGTTTGGTCCTCTCACAACAAAACTATATTCTTTCAGGGTTAAGGATGTTCCCTGTCTAGTCGTTAATTTGGGAACACGACAGTCTTCCTTTTCTACTTTCACTGCTGTTTGGGGGAGTTACAGGGTTCTGAGTAAGATTAGGAACTAGTTTCTCCATCATTTTCCAAGTATAAATAATGGTGTATCTTTCTCTCTTTTCCAGTGAATATAGGTTTAATTTGCGTAACCTTTCCCAGTAATTTAGTTCTTTGCACCCATTGATCTTGGCTGTGAAGCTTCTCTGAATCCCTTCTAGTTGTCTAATGTCTTCTTTTTTATATGGGTATGTTAGGACCGAGCAGTATTCCAATTTGGGTATGATTAGTGTTTTCAGAAGAAGAATCATTGTATTCCTATCCTTTCGTTTAAAGGTTCTCAGTATCTGCCCAGTTACTCTCTTTGCTGTTTATTGCTCTGTTTATTGCTATCTTATTTTATTTCAAATTTCATATCATCAGTCATTACAACCCCTAAATCTTTTGCTTTAGAATTTCTCTGAATTTCCTGTCCATTTTGGGTATAATAATCCATGGATTTTAGGTCCTCTCATTTTCCATATCGTAACAGCTGAAATTTCTCGGTGTTAAACTTCATATTGTTGTCTTCCGGCCACTTGTAGATTCTGTTCATGTCTGTTTGTAGAGATCCTATATCTTCTGGGTTTCTTATTTTTCTACTGATCTTTGTGTCATCAACAAAGGGTGTTACTGTGCTGTCTCTAGTAACGTCCTTATCTATGTCAGTTAGCATGATTATGAAGAGTAGTGGAGCTAATACTGTTCCTTGTGGTACTGAGCTGAGGACCTCTGATTCTGATGAAGATACTCCTTGTTCTGTAACGACTTGCCGCCGCTCACTAAGGAAAATATATATCCATTTCCCTACTTTTTCTGTTATTCCCATATATTTCAATTTATGTATTATGATTCCATGGTCACACTTGTCGAACGCTTTGGCAAAATCTGTATATTACATCATAGTTTTCATTACTTTCCAGTGTATCAATAATGTTGTTGTAGTGTTCCATTAGTTGTGATAGGCATGATCTCCCTGCCCGAAATCCATGTTGGTTATCATTTAATTTTTTTCCGAGTTTCAAAAAAGTCATAGATTTTCTGTCTAACTATTCTTTTAAATATGTTAGTGAGATGAGATGTAAGCGACACTGGCCTATAGTTTTTGGCCTCGGATCGATCTCCTCCTCTATATATTGGGACTATGTTCGCGCTCTTTATATATATATATATATATATATATATATATATATATATATATACAGTATATATATATATATATATGTGTGTGGTGTGTGTGTGTGTTCCGCAACGACCATAGAGTATACAATATAGCTGAAGATATAAATGTAGTGTATTAATATTAGGGTTTATCAAAGACTGATGTAACTTCTTTAATTCACGTCAGCTTCTAATTTTAAACGAAAGACATTCTATGCACTCACAGTCCACGCTGACTTGGATTCTCTTGCTTACGATTGGCGGCACACCGTTCCTTGCTATGCAGAGGTAGGCTGCCATATCCGTCCGACTGATTCTGGCCAGACGAAGTTCCGATCCGGTAAATTCGATAACTAGAAAAAATATGTCGAGTTATTCAGGGTATTTGTTGGAGTGGGGTAGGGGGGATATTTGGAAAAGGGTAAAATACCATTATTAAAGGTTTTAAATATTTATGAGCAAATTATTTTGGGGCACGAAATTTTTTGTTTTGTTTATTAAAATGAATACCACGTACACTGGTAGGGTGTATCATGCTCATTGAAGCGCGAATTTCAAGATTGGCAGTATGTATTCCTATGTAAAATTAAATTTTAGAAGGTTTATTTTCTTGAACTTTTGCTAAAAGTCACGTTTAAGTGTTCAAATTTCCACTTTTTCGTTTTCTGGTTATGTACAGAACAGCTGTGCAGGAGATATACTGTAGTACAAATGTAACAGACCGGTTTCTTACCAAACAAAACCATTGTAACAGCTGTTATAGGCTACTAGAGTTTCACTGATAATTTTCTATGTTTCAGATACAAAGCTTGGTGAAGATTGTGTGGCCACCATGGCTAAGCCAGGACGAAAGACCAGAAAAAGTTCTGGTTCAAAGCTGAGTGATCTGGTGGGTCCAGGCAAGCAGTTATTTCCCACAGAAGTTCCATCCTGGAGAGCTGTGTTTCAGAGAGGAATCATCCTCCAGGAAGAGAAGCTGCTTCTGGATGATATGAAGAGAGCTCAGTACCCTCTGCAAGATTTGGCTAAGGACTTGGCATCACTGATACTGGCACAGTGGCGCAAAAGCAATGTCAAGTTCACTCCTCCTGTGATCATTCAGGAGAGTGAAGGCTGCAAAGAGAGAGAACAGAATATCTGAACTTGATACATTGTTTGACATAACAACCTGCAGACATGATATCACTCTCTGTGGAACTGAAGCATCTGGCTGCTCTGGCTGTGCTGCTAGAGTTCATGTCAACTGTGACTGTCCTCTGCCTCAGAAGATTCCAAAGCTAGAGCTAGAGTTAGAGTGACTCCATTACCAGAGGATCAAAACCTCAGAAGTTTCCGGCTTCTGGATGGCATCTGTTCACGTGAAGGAAACAGTGAAGCAGGTGAAGGCTGCTAAGAGGAAGGAGGAAGAACAGAAGGCAGCTGAGAAGAGAAACAGAAAAGAGGAAGAAGAAAAGGAGCTACTGCTTAGAGCTGATGATGATGGTGGTGGTGATGATGAATATGAGGTGACTTCCTTGCAAGAGTCTCCAGGCAGAGCAGCTCCTACTGCTGACATAGATTTTTCCAGTACTGCACCAGGCACAAGCTCCAGTGTCAACACTGGCAAAGTCTCCACCTCTGCCAGGAGGAACTACATGGATATCTCAAGCACTGCTGCGGCTGCAGTCAGGTTCAAGGTAGCAAACACTCATGCAGCAGCCATTGCAACTGGTTTCTTGCAAGATCTCATCAAAGCTGGCCATCTATCTGCTGATAAGGCATATCTAGCTGTTAACAGGATGAAGATGTGGAGGGGCAAGGAGTCTGTAATAGGTGCTTCGGTGGAGGCCCTGGAGAAAAGGACAGAGGGAGAGGAAATCCAAGGAATTTTCTTTGATGGAAAACAAGAAGACAAAGATCATGAGGTACCTTGAAGAAACTGGCCGCTTCTATCCTGATATTACAACTGAAAAGCACTATAGTGTTACGTGGGAACCTGAGGGGAAGTATCTCTTCCATTGTACACCAGAAGAACCTGAAGGAAATGAGAAACCTGTACTGAAGATAGCTCAGGTTCTGTTTGAGTGGATTAGTGCTCATGGTGCTAAAGATACTATTGTGGTCCTTGGTGGTGACTCTACCAACACAAACACAGGACCTGATGGAAGAGCCATCACTCACTTGGAGAACTGCTAGGTCACAAGTGTAACTGGCTGATATGCCAGTTGCATATTAATGAACTCAGCCTCAGGCACATGATCATCAAGCTTGATGGTCCCTACACGCACAAGTCTGGGTTCAGTGGCCCAATAGGAAGACTTTTGGAGAAGATCAGTGACATACCTGCCAACTTTAGCTTCAAGGCTCTACCAGGAGAAGAAGATATAATTGAACTGCCAGAAGACATTGTACAGAACCTTAGTACTGACCAGAAGAACTGCTACCTACTGATCAAAGCTCTCAAGACAGGAGATTTGAGCAAGGAAGTTGCTGGTATGAAGTGTGGCCCACTGAATCAGTCACGCTGGCTGACTACAGGTGAGGCTTTGTTGATACTGTGGATGAGGCAGCATAGTCTGAAGGGGGAGGTGTTGAAGAAGCTGGAGGTGCTGCTGAAGTTCTGCCTGGACTTCTACTTCAAGATGTATTTTGAGATGAAGGTGAAGCACCACATGAGGTATGGACCTCACCATATTGTGACCGCTCTGGGACTGCTGAGAATCCAGACCTCTGAAGTCAGGAACATAATCACTCATGTGATAGTTCGTGGAGCATATCATGCTTACAGTGAGAACCTCATTGCCTCTCTCCTCTGCAGTGAGGATGAGGAGGAGAGGGCATGGGGGCTTGAGATGATCAAGATGATCAGAGGTAAGTCTGAGTATGGAGACATGAGTCTGAGAACTCATAGAAACCCTAAACTGAATTTTGATGCCACTTCTCCAATTACTCTGATTAATTGGGATAAGGAGAAACTGTATGAGCCACTCTTCACTTGTAAGATGTCAACAGACGTTGAGGAGCTTCTCAGGTCTCCACTTGAAGTTGAGAACTTCTCAGTTCACACTCAAAGCTGTGAAAGAGCAATCCAGGAAGTTTCAGCTGCAGCTCATGCAGTGTATGGGCAAGAGAGAAGAGATGGTTTTGTTCGTGCGAGGATCGATCACAGAGAATTGTTGCCAGTTTTCAAGTCAAAAGCAAGACATTATGAACATGTTTTAGATCTCTACAAGACCTGCTAGACAAATCAAGATGCTTTCAGAGGAAAAAATCTCCAAACATTCAGTTGACCAGCATATTATTACAAGCTGGAGGTGGAGGAGGGACTTATACAAATATTAAAGAAGAATTGCAATGGCAAAAAAAGGTTGAACGTCACAGCAGCTTGCGGAAAGGTGGGGGCAGTTGCCATCACACTCAGTGATGCCGAAAAGAAAATAAATAAAAATTGGTGGAGGCGTTTCTAAAAAGCAGAAAATGCAAGACCAAGAAAGAAGAACAAAAGATTCTCCCTGATGAAGAGAACAGCCGCGAAATGTGGTGTATAGGAGACTAAAAATCATACAATTCCTTAATTTTGGGCCATTTTGGGTGATTTTGGTTATTTTAGGGGTTATGAACCACTTTGGCTGATCTTAAATGGGTCCAAGCCTGCCCCTAGAAATGCTTAAGGGTGTATGTGAACAATATGGAACATATGGAGGTCATTTGAGGCTACCAAGTCTTTGAAATTGGCCAAAAATCCCATTTTTCGATAAAGAAAGTGCAATTTTGAACACTTAAATGCGATTTTTCGCAAAAGTTGCAGAAGACGAACCCCTCTTAAAATTCAGTTTTACATAGGAATACATACTGCCAATCTTGAAATTCCAAGTTTTTCAATATTCGACCTGAGCATGATACACCCTAACGTACAGAAAATACAGAATGTCATAACTTTATATTTAAAAAGTGACATATTTCACTTATTATTTTTTTTTTGTGGGAGGTCGGGGGTCTTCATGTTTTGTTGTAGTTGTAATCGAAGTTGTAGTTTTTTATGCACCTAATTTTTTAAAATTATTTTTAATTCGCAATAACGAGTCGGATACACCCAATAAGTATACTCGAGCGTCCGCAGCTTAGTGGGTAATACTGTTTCCCTGTAAGCGAAGTGAAGACATTGAGGTCGGAGGTTCGAATCCCGATGGTGCTATTAATAATAATAATACAGGAGTTAGTCAATGGGCCATATTCTTCTGGTCTGAGCGCAGTGCGAGTTTCTAGCACGCCATTGATTCAGTACCCAATGAAAATTGCCTCGGTTCAAATACAACCTACAACCCTCTAAAACCTTTTTTTTTCGCTTCAATATACAAGTTATACTTTAATAACTGTGAAAAAGATTGTTACAACAACCAGCTATTGTATATGGTTACCTATATTTGCCAACCAATCCAATTTAGTTGTGCCAACCATATTATATTTGTATAAACTATTGTTTTTATGATAAAAATAAGCATGGTTGGTAGAATTAAGGTTATATACAGTTATATTTATGCATAGTTATAGTTATTATGATTGTTGCAACCTTGTATTTTTGTGTGAATACTGACCAGGATAGTCGTGTGTCAGAGCGCCGAGATGCTAATCTTAAGGTCCTGGGTTCGAACCTAGGCTCAGACTTCAGATTCAGCTATTAAAAACAGCCGCACATAGGATCGTCTTGCGACTGACGACTCTGGTCGTGATGACTGAAGTCGCGTGTGATTTTATATTGACAAAATGGGAGCCCCGCACACTGTAACGACCGCGACGCGATTCTGGGGAATCGTGTCGCGGTCGCTGCAGTGTGCGGGGCTCCCATTCTGTCAATGTAAAATCATAGCGACTTGAGGAGTCAGTCGTGAGTCGCAAGACGATCCTGTGTGCGGCCGGCCTAAGAGGCTTCTCTGGATAGATCCAGAGAAGCCTCTTAGGCCGGCCTGCACACAGGATCGAATCTCACGTTAAGCTGTAGGGCCCCACCGTCATATGACCGTTTTAGATGTAATTACCTGAATGTGTTTTATTCACGTTTATCTTTTTGGCATCCTCTCTTCGCCACGTTATGTTTGGGAACGGAGTACCGTGGCACTGCACATGAGGGTAACATTGGCACCTTCCTGCACATGACGTCACCGGAACTCTCGCTATCAATGATATTGGGCGGCACTGAAATGAGGTTGAGGAGAGGTTATCTACCTATACATCTATCAGTGTATCTATCATTTACCATCTATCTATATCTAATAGATTGATGATGTCATGGTGATGTGCCATTGATGGGTTGAATTTGATTCTGTTTCTAGTTTAAATATAATTACTTTTAGTAAGAAACTGAAAAAGCTAAGAAAAGTATGACGTTATATTAAAACTAATATAGAAAATAATAATTACACCAAATAATAATTACATCTTTCTGGGGAAGTTTACATATCTTGACAAGTGTTACTAAATTTATAACGAGTACTCAAAATACATCAGTGATGTTATAGGTAATTTATGCTAATAACTCTCATTCAAAAAACTTTTAATGTTTTTCAACTCGTTTGGCCTCGAAAGGCTGTCATTTAATTTTGGATTTAATTTCCTGATAAAGAGGGATTCTAAAATTTAGAGATCAAGCGAATTAGAAGCAGACGACAAAATCGTAAAAGGAGTCCTGGCGGCACGGTAGTCTGGTCTCTGAATGATGCCGAATAGCAGATGATTCAGGATCTGGAAAGAGGGCGAGATATTCGATAAGAAAAACCCAAATGCTTTGAAATCCTAAGTTTTAACTGCAGAGCAGTCTGCCCTACATAGCGACTTTGGCAGGTCGCACATGTATAAAGATAAATTACAAAGGATCTCAAAAGCAAAGAGAGGTGATCTTTATGGCGAAAAAGGGATTGCAGTGAATTAGGATTAGAATTAATAATTATGAAATTGCGTTGAGGAAGTGTCTGTCCAAAATAGAGTGGACATCTTTATTAAGTTTAAAAGTTAGTTGGTCTAAAAAAAGAAGTTTAAGATAAACCTTCTGTTTCGAAACCGTGGACTGAATTATTTTAGGCGAATATAGGTTATTTAAAAAATTTGAAAATAATGTCTGAACAGTTGAAGTGCAATAAAAATTATAATTAAAAAAATCTCTCAAGATACTGAATTTCTAAGTTAAATGAAGACCAACTTGAACAGAGGTGATAGCTCTAAAATACAACTTTTAATACTAGCTACTGTAGTTTAAAACTAATGGGATATTACTGAAAAAATGAGTACCGAGTTGGATGGTAGTTGGTGTTCTGTATACTTGTGTTGAGAAGCCTGTACTATGTTTATTTACGGTAACATCAAGAAACGAAATTTTATTGTGTTATACTTCCAAAGAGAATTTAATGTTCGGATGCTTAGAATTAATGTAATTTAAAAACAAAGGGGCATGATCTTTGTTTAAAAATGACAAAACAATCGTCTACGTAACGTTTAAATAAAATAGGTTTAAAGTCAGGCGGACAGACACTTCCCTCAATTGATGCGGTTTCATAATTATTAATTCTAATCCTAATTCACTGCAATCCTTTTTTCGCCATAAAGATCACCTCCCCTTGCTTTTGAGATCCTTTGTAATTTATCTTTATACATGTGCGACCTGCCAAAGTCGCTATGTAGGGCAGACTATCCTGCAGTTTAAAACTTAGGATTTCGAAGCATTTGGGTTTTTCTTATCGAACTTCTCGCCCTCTTTCCAGTCCTGAATCCTCCGCTATTCGGCATCATTCAGAGACCCATGACCACCCGTGCCGCCAGGACTCCTTTACAATTTTGTCGTCTGCTTCTAATTCGCTTGATCTCAAAATTTTAGAATCCCTCTTTATCAGGAAATTAAGTCCAGAATTAAATGACAGCCTTTCCTCGATAAAATTACATACTTAATAATCAACCAACCAATACCTTTTTCAACACAACTAACGCACTAATTTGGGTTCTTACTCCTTTCCTTTCTCTCAAGTTGTCATTTGCAACTTTTACTATCCAGGTTAGTCCTTTTAAATTTTAGTTTATTCTGGCGTTTTATTTTTAATGGATTTGACTTTTGTTGTTTTATTGTCTTATAATCCAGGAAATTTTTTAAGCTATTTTTTAACTATTTAGCTTATTGTATTAGATTTTATAACTATGTATAGTATATTTATCTTACATTTTTTTCTACTTTTGTTTCTTTAGTTATATTATTATTTTTTTTTTTTTCTAATTTCGATGCTTTCATTTAGTCACTGAGACGGCCCCTGAGTGGACCGAAACGTTTGGCCAATAAATGTTGAGAGTCGTGTCTCTTGTCTTTATATTCCTATTAAGGATAAGATTCCCGAAGAACACTTCTATCGTAACTATATACAGTGTATATATATATATATATATATATATATATATATATATATATATATATATAATGCGAAGTTAAGCGACATTGGGTCTGGGTAGTAGTGGGTTGGGAGACCGTCCTCTGCGCCCAGATTATGTAGCGACCCGTGGTTCGGATCCCACGTAAAGCTGTGGGTCCCCTCCGTCATAGGACCTTAGATGTTGCGAAGGAGGATGAACAACTCCAATTAAAAAAAATATATATATTATATATAAAATTTTGTCTAAAGTAATAAAAGTGTTACAACATTTTCTTCTTATAACAGTTCCCACTTCGATCGTGTGTGTGGTTAAATTAATTTAGTTAGATCAGGTTAGATTTCGTGATGTTAGGATAGATTTCACCGGCATTCTCTCATTTCCGGATCCGTGATTCTGAGTGAGAAGGGCGCGAACTGTGGAGTTAGCTGCCAAAAAGATGTACAGTAAGGAATAAGCTAAATAAATAAGGAATACCCTAAATAAATCTTAGGGATTTGAAACCCATATTTAACTATCTCCTGACCCACGTTTAACTTAACTTGTGGTTGAAACCGTGCACATGGAACCGTTTCCTCGAAGTGGAAAATAATCTAATTATATATATATATATATATATATATTATATATTATATATATATATATATATATAGAGAGAAAGAGAAAGAGACCTTCCGGTCCTCTCTGAGAGGTTCCTGTTGTTAAACAAGTTTATTTTTCTTTCAACTATTCTAGCAGTAGTAGAAAACTGGATAGAAAAGTATAAGGCTCTCTCCCCACCCTCCGCTCCCTCCCTGCCAGAAGCAGGTACGGAAAAAGGTTGAAGAAAATGCCTTGACCCTGGAAAAGTAGCCAAGGAAATTTTACAGGAAAGTGGAGAATATATAAAAAAGCTCTATAATTATCATGTCCACAGAGACACCGTTCAAGCGAACTCCTGCAGAGTTACGTCATGTTTTACTCTTAAACCATGAGAGTATTCAGTACTTTGTCTAGCCTATTTTTAAACACATTTACACTTTGGCTGGAAACAACCTCTGAGGGAAGTTGGTTCCAGATATTAACTATCAGGTCATCCCATAAGTAATATCGTTTTTTACGATAGATTAAGTTTAAACTAGTCCTACTCGGTTTAAGCATAAATTTTCCGAAGGTTATATCTAAGAGGAAATCTATCGTGTTTCGCTACATACTTTACAGACCTTGACAAGTGAAGACGTGTGTTTTGCTTTATGTGAACCCCTCATAAACATGGCGGTATCAGAAGAGCATATCAGGCATATAATGCTTTACGAGTTCAAAAAAGGGAATAGTGCTACTGAAGCAACGCGAAACATTCAGGACGTTTATGGCAACGATATTCTGCGTGTGAGGAAATGTCAAAGATGGCTTCAAAAGTTTAGAATGGTGACTGCTGTTTGACAGATGCAGCACGCTCTGGACGCCCTGCTGAGTTTGATGATGACCTGCTGTTAGCCGCACTTGAAGAAGACTGTTTAACAACTGTCGAAGAATTGGCCCAGAAACTCAATTCATCCCCGTCCACCATCCATCGACATTTGCAACAACTCGGGAAAGTGCCTAAGTTAGGAAAATGGTGCCACATGAATTGTCGGTCGACAATCTGAGGGTGCGGGTAAATTAGCACAGCTCTTCATTCCCGTGAACTCCAAGATCCGTTTTTGCACCGTTTAGTGACTGGTGATGAAAAGTGGATACTGTACCAGAATGTTAAGCGCCGTCGACAGTGGGTTTGTGCCGGAGAACCAGCGACACCACAGCCAAAACCAAATCTTCACCCTCGGAAGGTGTTGCTTAGTGTTTGGTGGTATAAAGGTGGTGTAATACACTTTGAAACCTTACCATACAACCAAACAATCACCGCTCAAGTCTACTGTCAACAACTGGATCGACTGAACACTGCACTAAAAGAAAAGAGACCTTCTTTGGTTAATCGGAAAGGAATCGTGTTCCACCACGACAACGCACGTCCTTATACCGCTCGGATCACTTCTGCAAAAATTGAGGAGCTTGGGTGGGAAAAACTTCCACATCCTCCATATTCTCCAGACCTTGCGCCTTCAGATTATCATCTCAGGAGTCTGCAAAACTATCTTGACGAGAAACAGTATACTTCTTTAGATGACCTGCACACCAGTTTTTGTACATTTTTTTGCCTCAAAACCGCCTGAATTTTATAAACATGGCATTGAAAAGCTTGTAGGACGTTGGCAGAGTATCATTGATTCCGATGGAAAATATATACTAGATTAAAAAGTTTCAGTTGAGTTTTTTTTTGTCCTTCAAATTCCGATCTAAAAAACGACATTACTTATGGGATGACCTGATACTTCTTGTGACTTTTGGCATCTGAACAACTGGCAAGGAGCAAGCTGCAACTCAAATTCTCAGTGAACTACATGCTGAGGAAGTGTGTATGTAGTAGTAATTCGTGCTCCATTTATTCCACGGTTAGGAGTTTCACGCCCTAAAATTTTCAATTTTTTTGCAATCATGGCTAGTACCAGTTATAGTACTCGTTCTGAAACAGATATATGGCTTGTTGGTCCAACTTTACCAAAAATATTGGGCGATAAACTCTCTTAGCGGCAAGTTTTGGCACATTTTTTTTTTACCATCATTCAGAGATGAAGCTCCCTTTGAAAGATAATGCTAAGAACACTTTGATCACTGTTATGGGTTTCTGGAAAAAAGCCAGTATTCCAACTGCGCATGAACATTAAGCGATTGCTCAAACTTCATTCTGAATGGAAAACATTACAAAAAAGTAGGTCCCGCCGATCTCAAAAGCAAATTTCCAATGAAACACTTCACATCACGACTCAATGAACTATTTGACATTGCACACGAGAATGCTTTGTCTATGATGAAAATAGAAGAAGATAAGAAATTTCTTATTGCTCAGCGCAGTGGAAGGAAAATTACATAGCTGGCATTGATAAAGTAACAACAATCAAGGAAAGAAATAAGATAATTAGAGAGTAAAATTTTATTAGCCGCAAGAGAAAACATGAAAAAGAAATACAACAACAAAACAAAGTTGCAACAATAGATTCAAGTACTAGTAGTGATAACGAGTCGATCCATTCGGAAAATAGTAAATCTCAAAAATTAAAGTTTTTCTCAGGGTGACACCCAACCACAATTGAGGAAAGCAAGACCAAAACCTAATGACTCCCGAATTAGCGCAAGCTCTAGACCGTACAAAGACCAGCAACCGAACAGCAGCTCATATCGTTGCTGCTACGGCAAAAAGTTTAGGATATGATGGAGAGTCACTATCGATCAATAAAGATTCTATTCGCACTAAAAGGATGAAAATTAGAAAAGAAACTTCAGCTAATATCATTGAACACTTTGCTCCAGAAACCCCTAGTAGTTCACTGGGATGGGAAAATGCTACCTGATATCACAGGAAAAAAGTCTGTCGGTCGTTTGTCTGTGGTAGTGACTGGTGAAGATATCAGCAAGCTTCTTGCAGTCCCTAAACTTACCTCCGAAAGTGCAAAAGCAATTGCAAAGGCTGTTGTTGAAACTAAAAGATTGGAATTTGACCAACCAGCTCAAAGCTATGTCGTTTGATACCACGGCAAGTAATACAGGAATGAGAGGAGGTGCCTGCATCCTGATTGAACAAATGTTGGACAAAAATCTTCTGCACCTAGCCTGTCGTCATCATATCCATGAGATTATAGTTGGAAATGTATTTGGCGTCCTTTTTGGTCCCTCATCAGGACCTGATATTGCTTTATTTAAGCGATTACAGCTAGAATGGAGTAACATTGATAAGAGTAAGTTTGAACCAGTGATAAAGAAGTGACCTTAGACATATCTGAATGGAAGGAAATAATTGAATTCTGTAAAACTAACCTGGAAGAACGTCAACCAAGAGATGATTACCGAGAAACCTTAGAATCAACATTGTTGTTTCTGGGAGAAGTACCCCCACGAGGAAGAAGACTGATGGAACCAGGTGCTCTACATCGTGCACGTTGGCTAGGAAACGTAATTTATTTAATGAAGATTTATCTCCTCCGTTCACAGGTTCGTCTGACATCAAGAGAAATATCTTTAAGAAGATTCAATTTATTCACTACAAAGATTTATGTAAAACCATGGTTCCAATGCCCCGAAGCAACTTTAGCCCCAACAAATGACCTTGAGCTCCTTCAGCAATTAAAAACTTACCCAGACACTGTCGTCTCCAAATCTGCAGGCAAGGCATTCTGTAATCATTTGTGGTATTTAAGTGAAAGTCTGATTGGTCTCTCTTTCTTTGATGATCGTGTACCTTTAGAAATGAAGAGATTGATGGTCGCAGCTCTAAAAAATGGAGATAAATGCCCTCCAAATAGAATTTGTCCAACGATTGCTGAAGGAAAAGATCTGTCATCATTTGTCACAGCAAACTCTCAACAAGTGTTCTCAATTTTAGGGTTGGAAGATGACTTTCTAACTTCTGTAGATCCAGCTCAGTGGGAACAGATTCCAGATTATCAAAACCCTTCCAAGATTCTTAAAAGCATGAAGGTTGTCAATGATATAGCAGAAAGGGGAGTAGCATTGATAAAGGATTTTAACGCCTCTGTAACGAAAAATGAGGAACAGACAGTTTTTGCTTCAGGTCGTTGAGGAACATGGTAAAACTTTCCCAGATGCAAGAAAGAAAACATTAGTTGAAGGTCTCCAAAGTTCAACCAGGCGACAATGAGTTGTTAGCACCAACGAAACCCCCTCCATTGAGAGGATAATACTCACCCTTATGGGTGAGGGGGCCCTGGAACTGAATTCGAGAAAGACTGTACGCTAAAATCTTCTGGAGTCTTGCGGCACCTCTGAAACATTTCCGATTTGTATACAAATTGGTATTCTGAGTTTTTTAGGGAATAAGAACAATATTATGGGTTCCGAACTTAACTTTTGAAGATTATGTTTATACAGCCACTCTATATATATATATATATATATATATATATATATATATATATACGGTGTTTCATAACATGTGGGACGCACTTTCAGGATGGATTCAAGACATGAAAAATGTTTATATAAACATATGCCCGAAATCGCTTTGTTTCCGAGTTACAGCCAGTTATGTGTTCCAGCAAGTATCCGCCTTACCTTTAAAGGAAGTGCTCAAAATGACCGCTTCATCATAGACTGCCTGACGCGTTCAGACATTCCAGGTGTTGCTCAGATTTTCTGGCATCCTTGTTCTACACGTTGGCGAAGCATTTCAACGTTGTCAATGCGTGTCACGTAAACAATTGATTTCAGATGACCCCACAAGTAAAAATCGAGTGGATTCAGGTCCTGCGAACGAGCAGGCCACGCAATGGGTCCTCCACGGCCTATCCATTTATCAGGGAAATGGTCATCCAAATAATCTCCGGCTACTCGACTAAAATGAGGCGGAGGGCTGTCATGCATAAACCACATACGACGTCGGACACCAAGAGGAACTTCATCTAGTAAATCGCTTAAATCATTCCTTTAAAAATTGGGATAGGATTCTCCTGTTAATCTTCCAGGCAAAACAAAAGGACCGATTAAGTTGTCGGCAATAAGTCCTGCCCATACATTGATACTAAATTGTTGTTGGTGCCTTGACTGGATGATGGCATGCGGATTCTCTTCGGCCAAGTGATGAGTTGTGAAAATTGATCACGCCATTTCTTGTGAAAGCAGCCTCATGAGAAAACAACACGGAGGATAGAAAAAGAGGATCGTGAGCACACTGTTGAAGGAACCAAGTACAAAAAGCCTCTCGTGGTGGGAAATCAACTTCAGTAAGGCCTTGTACTCTCTAAATGTGATATGGGTAAAGCTGTTGTTCCCATAAAATTCCCCAAACAGTTATGTATCTTACACCCTCTGCTGCTGCTATCCTTCGGGTGCTGACACCAGGATGTTCCTCCACGCGATTCAGGATTCGCTCCAACTCAACAGTTTTGGCGCTGATTGGTCTACCACCATCTGAAACTCGCTTGTTGAATTATCATGTATCACCAAGACGCTCGTCTGTTCTCTGAAAGGTCTTCTTATTTGGCAGACGGCGATTCGGAAACCTTTCCGCATACAGACGTCTTGCTGCGGCCGCATTACACTCGGCAAGTCCATACATGAGATGCATGTCTGCCATTTCTCTGTTTGAATAAGCCTCCATTCTCACTTCAAATGCACACTATCACTGAATAGCATAAAAACTTTTAAGGTTTTTTTCACAAGACTGCACTTATTCACGGTAAGAAGTTACGAATACGAACAGTGAAGCACCGCGATGCACCTCTGACTGACTGATGGCTCTACAGTCGACGATACTGAAACACGTCATAGAGTGCACGAAACATTACACTCGGCAAGGCCATACATGCAATAAGTCTCATACACACTCACAAACATTGTCGGCAAGCAGTGTTTGTTAACAGTTTGCGGAAAGAATTGCTGGAACAAAACGGGCTGTAACTCGGAAACAAAGCGATTTCAGGCATATGTTTATATACATTTTTTTCATTGTTTTCAGGTCCATCCTGAAAGTGCGTCCCACATGTTATGAAACACCCTATATATATATATATATGGGATCCCCCTCAAGTGCCACACTTGTGGGTTAAAACGACTCCCAAAGTATCTGCAACCCCTCCAGATCGACTCATCATCCTAAAATGACACCAAGATCATCAAAATCCATCAAGTATTGACCAGGATATGGGATGTTTCAGTTTCGCCGGCCATCTTGGAAATTGGCGGGGATCAGGTGTACACCCGATGGATTCTTGAATGGGGTGGTATAAGCTTTCAAAATATGTCAAGATTTGCTTTATAACAAACAATGCAGAGTTCCAGTAAAATTAGGGTCTGTGCTACCGGACTATAGGTACTAACTACCTTAAACCACATCCCTTCACTGTATAAAATTAACCATTAAAATCTTAATCCACCGTGTTTATGAACTTTGTTCTTCCCATTTATCCTTCCGCAATGAAATAGAATTCATTCACAATTTCAACATTAATAACTTTCTCAAAACTGTACTACAATCCCTAACTAGAAATTTTCTTAACAACATTCATCAACCCCTCCCCCTTAAAGTCCCCACCGTTTAAAAAGACATGCAATACTTTTCTTTTCCCTATTAGGACTATATTAGTTACAAAATACAATCAGAACTTCGCGACCTACTCATCCCTCTTTACCATTAAATTACTGTAACTTTGAATTTTTATTCACCAACAATAACAGCATTAAATCGTTTCTCAACCATAAACTAAAAAAAAACTCCCACCCCCCATTGTTTCGTCCACTATTTACTGTTTCAACTGTATTCTCTGCAAAGCGAGTTATATTGGCAGCACCATTCGGCAATATCAAACAAGAGTGGACGAACATCGCGGTATTTCTACTAGAACATCACAACCTTTAAATAAACCATCCAAATCAGCAATAAGGGATCATTGCCACCTCCACAATCACCCACTGCTTCCCACAAATTTCAAAATTATCGACTCAACGACTATAGTTCTGCTTTCAACTTAAACATGGCTCGATAATTCTTCTGACTTATCACTGCAAAAGAAATCTGCTATCACTCTTCGACTTTCGAACAATTCTAATATGGATACTTCAACACTCAACCATTCCCAACCTTTATGCAATCAGATTCCCCCCCCCCCCCCCGCTTTATAATAACCTGGTAAGATTTGTTTTCAATATTCGTTCACCTTTTAACCTTTGCATATTTTAACCGTTGTCTTACCTCTCTACATTTTATGTACTTTTTAAATTTTAAATTACTATTATCGTATAACTACATAAATACAGTAATTATATATATAATATATATATATATATATATAAGTGCATATGGCAAAGACGGCTCCTAAATAAAGGGAACTCTATTATTAATTAATAAGAGGCGATGTTGTGTGGTTTCTCACAATCATATTATGATGTCAACATTTTCTGCCCAATTTTCTTTCAATATAGTCTTTTTTCTCATCAAAAAGGCTTAATTTTAAAAGGCTGCATTAGATTAATTATTTGCCATGTCCAAACAATAAGGCTTAATCAGTTCTACCCTTGGTTATGAGAAAAAGTATTAATTTGATTCTCTCTCTCTCTCTCTCTCTCTCTCTCTCTCTCTCTCTCTCTCTCTCTCTCTCTCTCTCTCTCTCTCTCTCTCTCTCTCTCTCTCTCTCTCATATTGTTAGTCACAAGCTAACAAAGACCCTAAGATTCACTTTAGGCTAACCCAAGAAGTAAGAAAATTAGAAATAGCCATAAAAAAAGGACACAAGAAACTTATACTATGCTTACACTTATAGACGTGTAAAGCTTTCACACTGGAATATTAAAATATTGAAAAAACAGGGCTCTCTCACTCATCCATCAGCCACTGCTGACAAAAAATAGTGGTGAAAGAAGATTTATAGGAAAGTAGGAAAAAGTACAATGAAGAGAATAGCTTCAGAGTTCATTCACACCATGCGTATACTTACCTCGTATACTCAGTTACGCATTAGAAGACAGCGAAAAATAAAGGATAGCATGAATACTAAACTACTTAATTTAATCTACACCATGCCTTTTTTAAGGAATTTTTTTATTTATTAAGTACAAGTCATCATTTCGTCGTTGCATCATTTCTCCGTAGCCTGCCAAAGCCACCGTACCGAAGATTTATCATATGGTCATTTATATTACGTCCTTCGCATTGGAATTACCTAAATAAAGGAGCACTGGTCCAGAGGGCACCTCCAGTTGTCCTGACCTTCAATTTCAGAATTCCCCATTTATGCCTTATGGGAAATAATAATGTATAATATGCGTAATAATTTTTTGTCTTTCGAAATTATGATATATAATACAATATTTAAACCTAAGTTCCACTCTAAGTAGCTTCCCTGAAGATTAGTATGACTATTCGGAGGTTTTGACTCCCAAGGAATCTCATCAGACTTCCCATCATCTAAGAACTCTTAGTGCTCTGAAACCAGACCCGACCAGCGCCTCCTACTCGGAGGTATTGGTTCCCGAGAGATCCCATCAAGCTTCACTTCTCTACCAATGACAAAGGGGACATTACTACTACTATCTTAACTAGCCCTCCCTCGAGTAGCACCCTTTTAATAATGAAAAGAAAGAAGGGGAGAAAGGAGTGGCTTCGCAAAACAGTTTAATGCAGTTATTAGGAGGGTTTGATTCCCGAAAATTCCCATCTATTCCAAGCACATAAATAAAAGCCAAAAAGTGTATCATTTGAGAACTGTCAGTGCTCTGATACCAGACCTAACCAGCTACTCGTACATTTACGATCAAAAGGGAACATCGCCAGCCTCAACTCCATCCCAACCAACTCCATCCCAACCAACTCCATCCCAACCAACTCCATCCCAACCAACTCCATCCCAACCAACTCCATCCCAACCAACTCCATCCCAACCAACTCCATCCCAACCAACTCCATCCCAACCAACTCCATCCCAACCAACTCCATCCCAACCAACTCCATTTATAACCTCCCTTCGTAGGCTTATTTGGAGGTTTTGACTCCCGAGCGTTCTCACAATGACATTACCCAGTGCTCTGTAACCAGACCAGACCAGCGCCTCATCTCGACAGAAATAACCTATCTCAATAAATGAACAATATGTACTTAAAGAGTAGCCATTCTTTATACTAAATTAGCAATTCGGAGGTTTTGACTCATGAGAATTCCCATGAAGCTTCCTATATCTACCATTGGAGTATAATTTGAGAATTCCCAGTGCTCTGTAACCAGATCCGATCAGCACCTCCTACTACATTTAAAGCAAAAAGGAAATCGGCCACCCCCTATACTAACTAAAATCACCCCCCCAGTTTACCTGCCCTTTAATGCAAACTGATGGTACTAAAATACTTATCCAACCTATTCTTAAACATATTAACTGAAGTGCTTGCCACGACCCCATGAGCAGGCTATTCCGCTTCTCGACTATCTTATAGGTGAAAAGCCCCTCGCAACGTTTATCTCAAATCTTTTGCCCCTTATTTTAAAACCATCGTTTCCCGAAATGTTCCTTCTTCCAAGTTAAAGAAATTCTTATAATTTACGTTATCAAAACGATTTAAAATTTTGAATACCTGAATTAATTAATGGCGAATTTCAAACGTATATAAATTCAGCTCTTTTAGACTGTCTTCATATGTTCTACCACCTGCCGCTGAACCCTTTCTACCATCTCTGTATCCTTCTTCATATAGGGCGACCAAAACTGTACAGCATATTTTAAATAAGGCCTAACAAGCGACTATATAATTTGAAAACAATATCTTTAGATTTACATTCAAAATTATGAGAAATAAACCCCAGTACTCTATTAGCTTTACTGCTCGTGACTGAACATTGTTTTGAGAACTTTAAATCTGTAGTAACAATGACACCTAAATCCTTTTAGCACACTATTTCCCATAGTATAATTATGAAATTTACTGTTGTGGTAAGTTGGTAATCTATATGCGTGACTTTACATTTATCTACGTTAAATTTTATATGCCACTTATTAGACCATTAAATTATTAAGATCACGCTGTAGATTCTCTCTATCTAGTAAACTAATTGCTTTACTCGCAATTTTAGTATCGTCGACAAATTTAGAAATTTTACTCAGTAAATTCACATCAAGATACTTAACTCTTTGACTACCATCGGGATAATAGGTCCCAATCGGACTTACTTCTGGTAGTCAAAGGGTTAACGTATATTATGAAAAAGACTGGTCCCAAAACGGAACATCGCTAGGTACATTAGCCCACCCTGACTCTTCCTCATTGATTACAACACTGGTTTCTACCAGATAACCAATTATCATACCAATTAAGAATTTGACCCCTTATTCCATGAGCTTTAAGTTTTTTAACAATCCTTTATGCGGAACTTTGTCAAACACCATTTGGAAATCTAAATATATTATATCTACTGATCTACTACAATCGTAAACACCGATAACTTCATGAAAAAGTTCAATAAATTTGCTAAACAAGATTTATTTTTGAGAAACTCATGCTGACTTTAATAAAATATTATTTTTTAAAATTATCGTTATCTCACCATAATAATTGTCAAGTTACCACCCGAGGCTACCAGTGGCCCAATATTGTCCCTCGAGGGATTCTATTACTAACGTAATCGTAAAATTTATTAAGGTTTTCTTTACATTCCCAAGCTGCCTGAACTTCAAAATTGCGTTTTGCACATCTAATTAGACGCTTAACATTTCTACGTAAACGTCTCAAAATGCTGAAAGGGTACATTTCTATCTGCGATTGCTTTTCCGATATTTCTACTCCACCATTTAGGTTGCGCATTCAACTCACTTCTCTTAACTCTCCTAGGGACACAGCGCTCGTTTAAATTTGAATATATTCTTGAAATTATCGCACATGCTAAGAATCTCTCTCTCTCTCTCTCTCTCTCTCTCTCTCTCTCTCTCTCTCTCTCTCTCTCTCTCTCTCTCTCTCTCTCTCTCTCTCAAACAGTTCATTCCAATTTACTGAAGTTAATGAAGCTCTAAAGTCACGAAATTTGCTCTCCTAATGGCAGGCACAATAAAGTTATTTAACTCTAGAATTTTAACATTAACCGAAAAGCGTATCATGCTATGATCACTATTACACAGGGTTCTCAAGTGTCCTTATTTCTAAGAACAAATGTGTTCTTATTTCTTCATTTTTTTCATTTTTCATTTGATTTGTCTATCAAAATAAAATGCTAATGATGTATTATAGATATTCTTATTTTTGGGACGGAATTCTTATTTTTGGGAGTTAAAGTTCTGATTTTTATTTTTTAGACTTGAGAACCCTTCTATTGCATGAACTTTCTCCAACGTCTACATTCTGAACTAAATTAAATTATTATTTGGCGTTAAAAATGAAGTCCAAAATATTCTCACCGCTGGTCGGTTCTTACACTTTGAAAAAGAAACTTATCTTGTCGAAAATCTATCAAACGTATGCCCGCAACATCACTGTTCAAGGTAATGAAATTAATATTTGGGCATTAAAGTCCCCGACAATAATTGATTCCTTATGTATAACTATGCTACGTAAAATGTTACATTTGAACGTCTAATTCTACTCCTTGTGAAGGAGGCCTATATACAACCCCAGAATTAAAGATTAAGTTAGCGCTAATTTCTGAAATAATGATGTAACTGGTCACTAGCATTAACCGTCTTTTGAAGTGGACGAAACTTTTCTTTACAATATAAGAGTACACCACCACCCATTTTACCAATTCTATCGTTGTTAAAAGCTTATAACTTTTAATATGATATTCTCCAGTAAAATCCTTATCTGCACTGTATTGAATGCGCCACGCGCCCACCTCAAGTAAAATTTTAAGGCGCGCCCGCTCGAGGGTTAAATTCGTTAACCTTATTCCTTACGCTACTCGCATTAAAAAACACTACTTTTAAACTATTCTCCAGATTACTCTTTGTTCCTTTATACCCGTTGAGTTTCTCTGAAGCCGACGAGTTACATTTCCTAAACGAGAAAGAACTATTTCATCTTGCCCACGTTTTAAATAAATCTTACCTTTTGATCAATCAGTCTCCCTGGTCACGAATTACCTACTTCATTCAAGTGAACGAAATCTTGAATTAACAAATCCGCCGAGTTAAATTCTGCCCAAAAGTTAACGAACTCTACTCCTTCAAGGACACACATCGCTTCTAATTTAGTATTGAAGTAAATTGCTTTATTTAACAATCTATTACTTTAATAAATTCTCGGAAGAACCCCAGAAATTAGTACATTATTCGACTTAACTTTCAAAGATTTAATCAAACTCCGATATTCAGCTAACATATCTTCTGTCCTACTACTGAAACTGTAAAAGTCGTTTCCTCCAACGTGGGAAATTAACAGCGAATTTGAAGTTTCTTACTTTAAATTCTTCACTTCTTGTTCATTTCTATTTTATCGCCTGACACACATTTCTCTTTCGTTTTACTCTATTTCTTAAACAAAATTCTCTTTATGTACAGGGTGTTCGAAAAGTCCCGTCACCCCCCCCCCCCCTACAAAATGTACATATTGTAATACAAATTTTATTTTTGTGTGATTAATTGAATTTACTGTATATGTGATTCAGTGACATTTTTTCTTTTCCAGGTATTTGAGTTGTTTGAACAATGGCAGACCAATCCACTTATACTCTGGAGGAAAGGATAGTGATGAGCACATGTGCTCATGAAAAGTCACATACTGGCAAAACGATGTATGATATCCAAAATGATTTCAACGCAAGATTCAATAAGGCTGCACCACCAAACAAGACGGTATTACGCTGGGAGAAAAAGCTGTTTGAAACTGGCCCCATCAAGGACAGACCACGGTCAGGAAGACCAACAACGCGAGCAGAACAATGTGAATGTGTGATTGTTTCGGTGGCTCGTTCACCGAAAAAATCAGTTCGGAAACGATCACAAGAACTTGCATTCCCCATGTCCACAATGAGGATCACATGACAAAAGATCTCAGCATGAAACCATACCGCCCGTAACAATCCTTTGTTACGAAAATGATGGTGCACACACAGATATTCTTGATTAGTAACTAACTGTATTTACTGTAATTAAAGTAATTGTTGCCAGTGACTCGTTTCTTAAATTGCACCTACCACATATAAATACAATTAATCACGCAAAAATAAAATTGGAATTACAATATGTACATTTTGTAGGGGGTGACGGGACTTTTCGAACACCCTGTATATATCTAACAATAGACAAGCCTAACAACACGTTTTCGTTTTCTATAGTTTCTAGTAGACTAAAGGGATTTTGACAATCCAGCTAAAAACTTGACGACGCCTTTGGTTCAGCACCGTTTCTAATCAAAATAAAACTAACGACACTTGAACTACTTCTATTCGATTGAATGTCATTGACAATTTCATCAACTTTTACGTCACTGTTTTGTACATTATCTTGAATTTGTTTCATATGATAATTTAATTTTCCCACGGAATTCGAAGAATTATAAAGTTCATCTCCCTGAATAATTGAATAACCTTTATTAATAAAATAAATACAGTGGTCTTACAATTTGCAATGACATAAGTAATTCTGAAGGTGGACTTTATTTTATTTAATTTGGCCCTTAAGCTTTAGGGTGTACTGGGCTATCCTCAACATTTGAAACTTTTGTATTAAGGACACTAAGACCTTTTTGCACGTTCACATTTATCTTTTTTAATTAAGTTATCTTCAAACTTTTCATCAGTATATGACTAAATTACAGAATTTGCAAACACTTTTCCCACCTTTAGAATCATCGACATAAATGTGTCTGTGTATTGAAACAATAAGCATATACAGTGATCCCCCAACCTGCACGAATTCAGAGATAGGACGAGGACATTTCGCTACCTTTTTTCGATCTGCACGAGCTAAGATTCAAAGATAGATCAGCACGAATTTTTTAAAGTTGTGGTAAATATTAAAAAATTACTTATTAACACTTTTTTGCGTATGTAGTACGATACGTACGATACTTAAGTGTATGATACTTGCGTGTACTATACGTATGTATGATACTTCAGCATTTGTAGCTGGCAGCAACATGCCCGGTAACGCGTCTCTTGTACGACTGGCTAGTTTAGATCGAGTCGTCTTTCTCGTGCTCCTCTGGATTATAACATTGTTTTTATAGTGATGTTTTTGAAATTTGTTTTTTTACAAGTTTTTACTATTTATACTGCTTGTTATATATTATTTTACATGCAATGTTATTTATTATACATTTATTGTACAATATACATATATACACTGTATATATTTATATATAGCAGCGTAACGGAAAATTCTTTTTCCCCGCCTCCCTCACATCGCTGTAAAACTCCTAACACGTGGGCAAGAACAGCCTACAAAGGAACGCTTATTTTATTTTGTCCTAAACAATGCCCGCCAAATCTAAGCGTCGTCGGAGCTTATAAAAGTGCCAGCCCGCTTCAGGTCGCTGTCTTTGCCCTTTTCTCGCATCTTCACTTCACATCCCGCTCTCCGTTCCTTCGTCACGTGACGCTACTCGATCTCATCGATCATTTCTGTTGAGGCCTACTACTATTTCATCCTCCAACCCCGCTTAAGCAACCTCGCTTTTGCAAGATTCAATCGCCGTCATCCTTCCGGACTTTTGCCGCACTCAACATTTATCCTTTTTCGACCTGCAAATCTTCATTTCCTTTCAACAAGTTTTTTATCACCCAAACCGTCGTAGGCCCTTCCGTCTTCAGCGTTGCTTTCATCGAAACCCAGGTCTGTAAACCTCACATAGGCCACAAGCTCATTGGGCCATCTGAACCCTTCTTTCTTCGTGTCAAACGGTTTTGCGTCGCCTACAAACTCGATATACTTTCAGCCTGATCGAATAGGCTCTTCAAAAGTGTTTTCAATACCGTAGAAGCCAACTCACCATTTACGACCGCAATTAGGCCTATTCCGTTACTGTACCAATACCGTATTATTATTACCTGAATTATTACTTATAGTTGTTGTGTTCAGTACCGTGTATCTCATTACCTTATTAATGTTTTTGTCACTATTGTAGTATTTAACTCTTATGCTGTATAAAAATCATTTCTTATTGTCAACAATCATTTCATTGTAATATTGCACAAATTCAGTCTAAATAATTGTTAATCACTGTAAACAGATAATTCATTTATCATTTCTATCTCCTTTATTAAGTATTATTTATTCGATCTGAAAAAATCTGGTGACCCAATAACATTTCATTCCATTTTCCCCTCATATTATAGTGGGCCTACAGTCACATAGTCCCCTATATATATATATATATATATATATATACAGGGTGTCCCATAAGTCCGGCATCATAGGAAAAATAATAAAAAAAGGCAAAACAAAAGCTTTTATTTACAGAACGTGCTCAATATGTCCACCATTGTTTTCAATACACAAATTCAGACGTGATACCCAGTCAGCAAGCACACGGTGAATGATGTCAGGAGTAATGGTGTTACAGGTATTCCCTTATTTGGGTACTGTAATGTGCAGGAGCGCCGTCTTGCTGGAACCATGTTGGGAAATTTCCTTCTTCGTTCAAGACGCTGGAAAATGCTTCTTCCTTGAGCATACGTAGGTAGGTGCCTCCAGTGACATGTTCATCGAAAAAGAGGGGGCCTATGATGCGATCCTTCCAAATGCCACACCATACCATCACCCGATGCACCTTGTTCCTTTGAAGAGGTATACCAGTGAGGGTTGTTTTGAGACCAGTAGCGGGTGTTCTGTCGATTTACCTCACCATTTCCATAAAAAACAGCCTCGTCACTGAACAGAATGGTGAAAGGGAAATTGGCATCCCGAGCATATGAATTATGGTTTGTAGAAATAGAAAAATATGAATTTCTCCTATGATGCCGGACTTATGGGACACCCTGTATATATATATATATATAGTGCGTTCGAAAAGTCTCTCCTCAGTCAACCAACACTTTAAAAAAGTGTTTAACAACAAGTGTAGACGAGTTGGTCTGTGCCTGCAAAATGGTGGAAAACACTTTTAACACATGCTGTAAAATCAAAAGGTTATGTAATAAAATCAATAAATCATGGTTGAATGAAAGCATTGTAGTTTGTAGATTTCCTATGCGTTTAACATAGCACTGCGGAGAGACTTTTCGAACGCACTGTGTATATATATATATAGGGTGGTTTTTAGTTACAGGGATGAAGTTTCAAAATGAAAATATGTTGAGTGTTACTCCCTCAATTTGTTACAATTTATTAAAAAATGATATGTGCTAAATATGATGAAAATCAAATAATATTTAAAGGTCGCTCAAAACACTTGAATTTTCTGACTATCTGCTGAACAGAGAACTGCTTAATTTCATTGTTGCATGATAATTAAACAAGGCTAAAAGCATTTTAGAAAATTTTATTCAACCCTAAAAAATAAAATACATTATATTCATAACGTAGTTATAGTTTTTGATTCAATTAAAAGTATACTAAATATACTGTAGAAAAATGATAAATGACCTTTTTTTTTTTTTTTTTTTTTTTTTAACCACAAATATTTGACATTTAGAAAATAATTATAGTTTTTCCTTCAATTAAGAAAATATGTGCATGTAAGGAAATGGCAAATGGCACCTCCTTTTATATTTCAAAACAAAATGACATTTACAACATAAATCAAACACTTTTGCTTTAACTAAAAATAATATAAGCAACACAATAACAAATGGTTATGTTTGAGTGAGCAATCTTTTCAAAGGTTTGGGGAAGCGCTTCCGGTGGTCCTCTACCACTTGGAGAAGGTATTGCTTCTGTTCTTCGTTGCGGGTTGTTGGTCCATTGAATGAGGTCATCAACGCGACACACTACGCTCAGCAAGGTTATTCACGACTCGAATGGCATGTACAACGTCTCGGGCATTTTTCCACGATTCGTCCTCACTCAAACGGAGGGATCATTTTCAGTGAAGGTCATTGGGATATCCAGAATGGTGAATAATCTTTGTGTTCGAAGTTACAAAGTTATTATTTCGGGAATCTCGTTAAGGTCTCGAACAGTTTTAAAGACTTATCTTTGAAATCAGCCTCGTTGCGTTTCTGGTTTTCGGTCGTCCTCTTTGAGTTTTTTTTCAGCGCTTGCCACGCCTTGAAGAGCTTGTCAAGTTTAGTGATCGCATTGTACTCTTGAGTCATGGGAATTCTGGCCTTGATCCAGAAGGAGACTACTTCCGTAATAACAGCCTTTTCTGCCTCCTTCACCGTCTTCCTTTCTTCGAGGTGAAAGTGTACAAGTCGTTGCAATACTTTCCCTTGAGAGGGAAGCTTGTTCCCGGACAAAGGGTTTTTTATAGATTATAATTGGTCTTTTCGGCTGGTTCTGACAGGCGATTGACCACGAGTTGATGCAGATGGTTTAACGTCTTCCATGTTTTCTGAAAAAAATAATAAAAATACATATCAGAAAGTGATAAGAACGTACGTGATATTCATCACTTTTTGGTCTATTTTAGGAAACTTCCACGTTGTTGAGCGACCTCTAAATAATATTTGATTTAACTAAAATTTTAACTCTGGTTATCTGTAGAGAGGGAACAAATGTAGGGGATAAGATCTGTAAAATTTAGATTTTTTATTTTCGCAACCACCCTAATTATATATATATATATATATATATATATATATATATATATATAATCTGGATGCAGAGCACTAGGAATTCTCAGATAATACCCCATTGGAAGAGACGGGAAGTTTGATGGAAATTCTTGGCAGTCAAAATCTCTAAATAGCTAATTAAATTTAAAAGTTGACCACTCTTTAGGTGCATAGTGTCTGTGTATATAAGTAAAAGCAGTGATTTTCTTTAAGTGTCAGTGTAGTAGGAGGCGCTGCTCTGGTCTGGTTATAGGATATTGGGTGTTGTCAATACGAGAACGCTCGGGAGCCAAAACCTCTGAATAAGCCTAAAAAGGAGGGTCCTTGGATGCTTGGTCGGCGTGGAGTTGGGGATGGTGATGTTCCCTTTTGATCGTAAATGTAGTAGGAGGCGCTGGTCGGGTCTGGTATCAGAGCATTATGAATTCTCAAATGATAGCTTTTTTAACTTTTTCTTTTATTTACATGTTTCTTATAAATGGGAATTATCGGAAGTCAAAACCTCCGAATAGTAATATTAAATTACTTTGGGAAGCCACTCCTCTCTCCCCAAACCCTTCTTTCTTTCTTTAGTTCCTTCTTTTTTTCATTATTAAAAGGGAGCTGTTTGAGGGAAGGTTAGTCAGGATAGAATACCAGTAATAATGTTTTCACCAATAAGTTAGTAGGAGGCGCTGGTCTGGTCTGGTTTCACTGCACTGGGAATTCTCAGATGATGGGGAACTTGATGGGAATGCTCGGAAGTCAAAACCTCCGAATAGACATATTCACCTTCAACTTAGCTAGAGTGGAACTTTAGTTTTAAATAGTGTGTAAGATTTTCGTACAAAAGAAAAAAATTACACATGTACACTGTCGGGGGAATTCTTAATTCGGGGGTGTTGGCAAGCTGGATGCTTGTGGATCATTGCTCCTTTATCTAATTCCAGTGCGAAATTAAGTGTCTCAGCTCGACGAGCTTGGCATTCATTGGAGAAATGATGCAACGACGAAATGATTATGACTTGTACATAATAAATAAATAAATCCTTAAAAAAATTGCATGGTGTAGATTAGATTAAGTAGTTTAATGTTTCATGCTATCCTTTATTTTCCACTGTACTCTAATGTGTAATTGGGTACACGAGATAAGTGTTACGCATGATGTGAATGAACTCTGAAGCTGTTCTTTTTATTATACCTCCGAATAGACATATTCACCTTCAACTTAGCTAGAGTGGAACTTTAGTTTTAAATAGTGTGTAAGATTTTCGTACAAAGAAAAAAAATTACACATGTACACTGTCGGGGGAATTCTTAAATTCGGGGTGTTGGCAAGCTGGATGCTTGTGGATCATGCTCCTTTATCTAATTCCAGTGCGAAATTAAGTGTCTCAGCTCGACGAGCTTGGCATTCATTGGAGAAATGATGCAACGACGAAATGATTATGACTTGTACATAATAAATAAATAAATCCTTAAAAAAATTGCATGGTGTAGATTAGATTAAGTAGTTTAATGTTTCATGCTATCCTTTATTTTCCACTGTACTCTAATGTGTAATTGGGTACACGAGATAAGTGTTACGCATGATGTGAATGAACTCTGAAGCTGTTCTTTTTATTATACCTCCGAATAGACATATTCACCTTCAACTTAGCTAGAGTGGAACTTTAGTTTTAAATAGTGTGTAAGATTTTCGTACAAAAGAAAAAAAATTACACATGTACACTGTCGGGGGAATTCTTAAATTCGGGGGTGTTGGCAAGCTGGATGCTTGTGGATCATTGCTCCTTTATCTAATTCCAGTGCGAAATTAAGTGTCTCAGCTCGACGAGCTTGGCATTCATTGGAGAAATGATGCAACGACGAAATGATTATGACTTGTACATAATAAATAAATAAATCCTTAAAAAAATTGCATGGTGTAGATTAGATTAAGTAGTTTAATGTTTCATGCTATCCTTTATTTTCCACTGTACTCTAATGTGTAATTGGGTACACGAGATAAGTGTTACGCATGATGTGAATGAACTCTGAAGCTGTTCTTTTTTATTACCTCCGAATAGACATATTCACCTTCAACTTAGCTAGAGTGGAACTTTAGTTTTAAATAGTGTGTAAGATTTTCGTACAAAAGAAAAAAAATTACACATGTACACTGTCGGGGGAATTCTTAAATTCGGGGGTGTTGGCAAGCTGGATGCTTGTGGATCATTGCTCCTTTATCTAATTCCAGTGCGAAATTAAGTGTCTCAGCTCGACGAGCTTGGCATTCATTGGAGAAATGATGCAACGACGAAATGATTATGACTTGTACATAATAAATAAATAAATCCTTAAAAAAATTGCATGGTGTAGATTAGATTAAGTAGTTTAATGTTTCATGCTATCCTTTATTTTCCACTGTACTCTAATGTGTAATTGGGTACACGAGATAAGTGTTACGCATGATGTGAATGAACTCTGAAGCTGTTCTTTTTATTATACTTTTTCCTACTTTCCGATAAATCTTCTTTCACAACATTTTTCTTGTGTGAAAGCTTTACACGTCTATAAGTGTAAACATACTTTTTAGTATTTATTTTCATGTTTTTTTTACTTTCTGCTGCTAATTCTCTCTCTCTCTCTCTCTGACGCATATTTAAGTCCATATAGTAGTATGTGGGCATCGAGGGAGAGTGCAGTTGCACGGCAACATTTGCAACATTGCATACACAACAACATTTTAACATTCCACAACATTGACAGTACAAATGTTTCTAGGTTTTTTATAATTTTTTAGTGTTCCAAGATACAAAATGTGTTACCTTAGAAAAAATTACCTTATTGCATTTCTGAATTATCTCGCACTCGATCTCATTCTTGCTCAGTTGCGCGCACACACACACAGCTATCTGGTGCTACCGTATAAAACAGCGACATTTTCACATTTTCAGTTGTAGATGGGAACATTTAACCTAATCCAGTTTTTTCCCAACTGTTGGGTGGCGGTGTACCTCCAAAAGAAAGGGAAAAACAGTCAGAGGCAGATCACTATCCACCTGCATACGAAAATAGGGGTGGTAGGGAGGCCGAGTTGGAGTCAGCAATTGGCTTCATGGTAGTTTTCTTAATATTGCTTGTCACATAATAGGAATTTTCAGAAAGTATTTTGTAGTGGAGCCTAGTACTGTGAAAATCGATGTATGGTTGGGTGGGGGGGCCGTGTAATACGATTGCTTCCTTCAAAGGGTGCGCATTATGAAAAGGTTTGTGAGTCACTGACGGAATCAAAATAACTTAATTAACTTAACACAGCAAAACCTAACCTTCATCGTCATTTTTCAGATTATTTAATGAGTCAGTAAAAAAGAACAAGATGAAGGATCAAAAGCATAAGGCTCTCTCCCCACCCTCCACTCCCTCCCCGCCAGAGGCGGCTATGGAAAAAGGTTGAAAAAAACTCTACAATTATGCCATGTACACAGAGATCGTACACTAGACAGCACCGCTGTTTAAACTAACCAATAATATACTTGTGCGATCGCACATCAACCACCACTTGGTATCGTCACAAAAAACTCGAACATGTGGAAACAAGAATTAAAAACAGAGATCAGATTTTCCACACCATGCCCTCACCCGTCACGTGCATCCAGCCAACCAAAAGAAAAAATTCGTGTCGTCAGAAATGCAACTCTACCTTACCTAATCCACGCCATGCACTTTCTTTATAATTTTTTCTTATGAAATTGTATTTTTACAACATACGTTTTTACTCTGTTCTTAGACATATCAACAAAGCATGCAAGTGTGTGAGCGTGCCCTCTACAATTGGATGTCTGTCCCGTGTATGTGTCTGCCAGCTCTTTGAATATCGTCGAGTTTCAACTTTGGTTCCCCACCGTGAAAGGCACTTACGCAGCAAGTGACACATTGAATCACTCACACTTCGCGGCGCTTCGCCACCAAGAGAGAAAATATCTTTCCACCGAGGAATATCAATGGGAAGTCCCTGTATCTATCCCCGTGTAATTGTTCCTCATGATGGATGAAAGTGTTTCGTGTGATCACCCGTTGTTGCTACGGCGAATTCAAGAGTCTCCCACTTAAGTGTTTATGAAGTAAATGATACAAAAATGAGTTGCTCGATGATCGATTATGCTATGTGAGGCACAATCAACCAGAGAGAGAGAGAGAGGTGACAGTTGACAGGAACAAGATAAAAGTGTTAATCTCATGACATATTTTCATACGAAGAATTACGAAAAGAGAGCTTGTTGTTACACAATTTGTGTCTGACTTTTACCTTCCATGAACTGATTTTTAGTCACATTTGGTAGATTCTAACAATGACATCTGATTTTGCAATAGTAATAATAATAATTAGTTATTATTATTATTGTGTATTTATATATCGGCGCCTGGTTGCTCAGTGGTTAAAATGGCGGACTTTGAGAGGTGAGGCTCTGGTTCGCTCCCGCTTGCTGGTTCTTGGGTTGGGCTGTTAGCTGCTCTCCCTGTCGTTGCTCGGGCAAAAAGTGACCCTTGGGCGCGCACTCAACCCCCACCCCCAACTACATCGCGGGGAAATGAGTTTCCTGGCTGTATCTTTATTTGGAAAATACCTCCTTTTTCTAATAACACCTGGCAATTATGGTATTTTAATGAATCTAAATTAAAAGGAGGATTTACAATTTACCTGAAATTTACTCTCATTAATTTCCCTGACATTTATAATTATTAAATTAAATATCGCAATTCTTTTACTAAATTTGCCTTTAATTTGGGCTGGAAATAGTTAATATTAAATTTGAATTTTTTTCCTCTCAAACCAATGATTGGTTTCCATTGTGTTTGAACAATTTCTCTTCTCACGTCACCATAATTAAAGAGTCCTTACAAGTTCCAACATGAAGAGAAGCGATCACAGACCTTCAAGAAACCAATTAATTAAAACCAATATCCCTCATGCCACTCGCGCCCCTTCGTGGTCGGGGTGACGAAATGACGGAGGAAATTTAGCTTACCTCGAAATTACCTCCAATGAGCGCTTTTACGACCTACATTTCGTGTATCGGGTGATTTTTTAAAGCGTGTAACACTTCAAAAAGGTTTGTATTTTTTTTATTAACTGAAATAAAAGTGAAATTTTTCTGTACCTCTTCTCTACAAACTGGGAATTAGTCCTAATGTGCAAAATATGTTATTTGTGACGTCCTCTCTGCTCACGAAACTTGCACGATACTTTCAACGTCAAAGTCCTTTACAACAGATTTCCTGCGGTTTATGGTAAAGGAATATCATGGCCATCAACATAACCAGATCTAAACCCCTTGACTTTAATCTGTGTGGTTATTGAACTCTTTGCACACGAACAACAAAATTTTGCGGTACTCTGGACACAGTATCTGTTGAAATCTGAGAAATTTCTTATTCAGATGATGTTTTCTGTTCTTCTATCGTGCGTAGATCCTTTTTAAACACACTATCTTTTAAATAAACCCACAGATAAAAGTTACAGGTGTTTAGATCTGGTGATGTTGGTGGCCATCGCATGATATTCCTTTACCATATACCGCGGGAAATCTGTCGAAAGTATCAGTGAGCAGAGTGGACGTCACAAATAACATGTTCTGCACTTGAGAACTAATTCCCAGTTTGTGGAGAAGGTACAGTAAAATTTCATGCTTTTATTCGAGTTAATAAAAAAATACGAACCTTTCAAAGTACTACATGCTTAAAAAATTACCCAATATTTACCTGCTTAAGTATGAAGTATACGTGTGTGTTTGTGCATGCGCGCGCGCGCGCGCGTGTAGGCAACTTGCCATTAGGGAGGTCAGTGGGTTTTAATTCACAGATGTTGTACGGTATTTGTTTTTGTGAGGTAACAGTTTTGGTACTTCGGGGACATTAAAAAATTTATGTAAACAATCCAGAAATATTTTTAATGTCGGAAAAAAATATGTTGGTCCGTCCTAATTAGGTGTGTGTGTGTGTGTGTGTGTACTGATCTAATATATATATATATATATAATATATATATATATATATATATATATTATATATATATATATATATATATATATATTAATACTTATTTCAGATTTATTTAGCGAATAAAAGTGTTTAAACAGGTGTTGATCCACACTAAACAAAGATTGAAAAAGGAACAAAAAATGGCTTTAAAGACCGCAAAAAGGATTCTTGTACTTAAGAGATTGGCAAAACTTTAACGGTTTTTGGTATCGTTTCGAAACAGGCAAAAGTGATTGAACATCGTTTTCACGAAAGACAAAAGTTGAAATGGCGTTCAAAGAAAATAAACAGATTTGTTTAACTGACCTACTTCCCTTTTTTCCCTTCTCCCGATTTGTATTTTAACATTTTCTTTCATAAAGACACTTTTCACAATGATGTCATATTTGGAGTAACAATACTGTATATGTATTTATATCTTAAAATGGGCGTATGGGCGGAATGATGGTGTGTGTGAAATTTTTTTAAACCTTTCATACTTCCACTTAAGTTATGAATGCATCGATTAAAATTTTATATATATATATACAGGGTGTTTATAAAGTCCCTATTTATTTTAGTGAAAATGTAGCAAAAAGGGTAAAATTCAATAACAATATAATAGAAGGCATACATTTAATGAATACCTAAGTATATGATTCTGATGAGCACCATTAGTATCTCTACAGAGTTCGAATCTGTCATCAGCATTGCGGAACACATTTCGGAGCATGATAGGGGTTATTTTTATAACTGCTGTTACGTACGAGCACGTAAATCTTGTAAAGGGTGTCAGGAAATGATTGCCCCCCCCCCTCCCCTGTACAGAAGAAACTGAAAGGAATAAAAAAACAGACAAACCACGCGAAAGAGCGTTTAATTTTGAATAAAAAACACTTGTTTTAATATCGGGTGTTGCCCCCATTTGCAGCTCTGACGGCCATTAATCGACGGGGGTATGATCCCAGAAGTGTCTCAAAGAGATCGGTATCATGACTCATTTCTTCAAGGACTTCGTTGATCTTTGCAGTCATAATTTCTGTTGAATACCGATTCTGAATGGGTTGTTCCAGCATTAAGGACTCCACCCGATCCTTCATGATGGATCCGACATGTTCACAGACATTAAGATCGGGAGAATTGCCAGGCCATTCATTATTTCCGAAAAAATCAATGTTATTGTCCTTAAGCAGTTGTTGAGTCGCAAGTGCTTTCATACAGGGGGCTTTGTCGTGAAGAAAGGTTGCCTGTTCAACATCCAAAACACACTCGGGGTCTTTCAAAAACGGAATTACATGTTGGGCTAAAATTACATTTCGAAAATAAGGCCCATCCCAACTGGTTCCTCTTGGTTTGATAACCCAGATGAGCTTCCGAATAGAGAACATAATGAAAACACCCACACACGCTGGATTTTTTACTATTTCTCGATACTTCTGGTCGTCTGGGACTTCATCAGGAGTTGTTGCCCAAACCCGATCATTCTGAAAATTTGGTTTTCTGGAGACATAAACGAAGAATTCATCGCTGACAACCAAGTGAAGGAAATCGTCTTCCGTCCATTCCTCAAGATAATCACAAAACCATAGCCGATCTTCAATATTAAGATCACTCTTCCGTGGCTTAGCTATTTCATGCCAAGCACTCAAGCCTTGGCGAACTCGAAATTGATGCACAAGTTGCCGATTGACTATCTTACCACGACGGATAAGTATCTCTTTCGCTACCTCAGAGCAGCTCTTCTTTCGGCGCCGTGATGCAGCAAGCACAATGTCTTTCGATTCTTGAGATAATTTCTCCGGTCTTCCTCCTCGAAATTCTGTTTCACAATCTTCAGGATTCTTATTCCAATTCCTTTTGACAAAGTCTTCTGATCTTTTTAATCTCTCAGCCACCCAGTGTCGAGTTATGAAAGTTGCACCAGCTTCCTTTGCTTCACGAAATGTGACAGCTCGAATGCAGTCAAGAACTCGCTTTTTCTCTGAATCGTTCAAAATAGATGATGCCATGGTTTCTGTGGGGAAAAAAATGGTAAGAATTAAAATCACAGGAATAGAATATAATGTTTTTTATTCAGATTTTAACGCTCTTTCAAGTGGTCTCGCCGGTTTTTATCTATCTCTCCTAGTTTTTGCTCTACAGGGGGGGGCAATCATTTCTTGACACCCTGTAGATCTGTAACCCTCGTTTGATAGACATTTGATTTGATAAAGCCCCATGCAAAGAAATCCAAGGGCGTTAGGTCAGGAGATCGAGCCGCCTAGGACCTGTTGCCTCCACGTCCGATCCACCGATTTGGAAGTCGTTCATTTAGCAACTCCCAAACATTGTTTGCGTAATGACAAGGTGCCCCATCTTGTTGAAAGACGACGGTGTTTAAAATGCCATCTGAATGAAGCTGGGGTTCCAGGAATTGCTGAAGCATGTCCAGATAAATAAGCCCTGTAACTGTAGCTTCAGCAAAGAAAAAGGGCCCATAAATCTTAGATTTGGTCATACCCAACCAGACAGTAACTTTAGGAGAATCTCGTTCCCATTGATATGATAGAAATCAACTGGCTTTTCATTAGCCCATATGCGGCAGTTATGGCGATTAACCTTTCCACACGTGTGGAAAGTTGCTTCATCACCGAAGAGAATGTGGTCCATTAAATTTTCATTCTAAATGTGTTCAACAAGATCGGCACACATTGCATTTCGCTTTGGATAATCCTCTTCATACAAGTCATGAAGCACCTGAATGTGATAACTCTTCTTCAACGTCGATTTAAAAATTTTGTGGACAGTTGATTTGGGTATCCCGAGTCTATGTGATGTGGTGCGAATTGACACGCTTGGATGTTCATCGATAACATTACGTACCGCATTTACAGCATGCTCAGAGACACTCGGACGTCCAGATCTTGACTCATCATGAACAGATCCCGTTCTTTTAAATTTAGTAAGCAAATCACGAATTGTCTTGTCTGTAGGACCTGGCTCGTGAAATGTTCTTTCAAACCTCTCTCTAATTTCTTTGCATTTCTTTCCTTTAATCCGAAGTGTCACCACCATCACCCGTTCTTGTACATTCATTTTCGTAGGGTTCTGCAACAAAAATAAATAAAAATCGTTAATTCAACGAAATAGGGACTTTATAAAAACACAATATATATATATATATATATATATATATATATATATATATATATATATATATAAGTGGCGTGCGGTCCATGGAAGCAAGGGAAGCAATGCTTCCCTATTCAAAGAAAGAAGAAAATGCTGTATTATACTTTAAAGTTTAAACAGTTCAATATGTGTTAATAATTTGTACAAAATCATTTTTTTTATACTATTTATAGCATTTGATTGGTAATCAGGTGGATACATAGTATATACATTGGTTGCCGTTCGTGCAAGAACCTTTAAGAAAGCCGACGCAAAAAATCTCGAGTTGGACAACAATTAACGAAATGCATCCTTTTTCCCAATGACTTTCGCTTTTTTTACTGTTACAAATTGTTTCTTTCCATTCTAAAAACTCATTTAATGTTTAATAATGTAGTATTTATTGAATACAACAAGTTTCATATATAGTTTTTCTACTAAAAAATTCCATGGCCTTGTTAAGCGAAAAAGAATATATATTTATCGTTATTTTATCCTTCCCTATGTCAAAAAGGAAGCAATTTAGAAATCGCTGTCCAGATCTTATAGTTAATTTTCTTGAAATATCTGGCAACTTTTCGTGCTGTCTGCTGTCATTCTCTCATTTAAAGCGAATACATAACTACGCTAGAAATGCGCAAGGGGAAGAAAGGCTTGCAAGTTTAGCTTTAATCTCAATTGAGAAAAAGCTTCTTAAGGATATGAAAACCGATGCCTTTTACGAAGAAATAATAGATGTATTTAATAAAAAAGAAAGAAGAATAGAATTAACCTATAAGTAAAGTAAGTAGATGATTATATGTTTTGTTTTTATTATATACGAGTATTTTAAAGTTTTATTTTTATTTTATATAATCTTTGTTGTTTTTGCTTGAATTGCTTCCCCTTGACGAAAAATCACCGCACGCCACTGATATATATATATATATATATATATTATATATATATATAAGCGACACAAGCGAAAAAGGTTAACTCAAAGACACAGTACTTCTAAAATTTTGCAAAAAGGAAGTCGGAAAACCACACGATTATCGGACCTTCGAAAAACGAAGACAGTGCTTTATCTGATGATCTGACAGAAGTATCTGAAATATTAAGAGCTCAGTACGAATCATCTTTCAGTATCCCAAAAACTGACAAACTGATATGCGGTAGAAAGGCGTTCTTTGAAGAACTACAAGGGGAAAGTTATAACGGACTTCGACTTTACGACAGATGGTATTACACAAGCTATAGGGAAACGAAAAAAAACACACAGCGGCAGGACCGGAGAAATGGAATGCCACACTGATCAAAAACTGCAAGAATGCAATCGCTGAGCCCCTATATTGGATATGGAGACGATCATTAGACACGGGAGAGATACCGGGCATCCTGAAGGGCGCGTACATAGTCCCAATATATAGAGGAGGAGATCGATCCGAGGCCAAAAACTAGAGGCCAGTATCGCTTACATCTCATTTCACTAAAATATTTGAAGGAATAGTTAGACAGAAAATCTATGACTTTTTGGAAACTCGAGAAAAATTAAATGATAACCATCATGGATTTCAGTCAGGGAGATCATGCCTATCACAACTAATGGAACACTACAACAACATTATTGCTGCGCTGGAAACAGGGACGTTTCCTGGCATAAGCAGACTAAGCGGCCGCTTAGGGCCCCGCTGCTACTAGGGGGCCCCTAGACAGGCTCCCAGGTCATAGCTCAGTGGGCAAGAATAGGAATATAGCTGAAGTTATTATTAATATTATTGTTATTGTTATTATTATTGTTATTATTATTATTGTTATCTTTATTATTATTATTATTATTATTATTATTATTATTATTATTGTCGTATTAATTAAAGTTTTTGTATGAGACAAATGTGATAAAACGGAGACAAACGAAACGTTTTGGTCGTTATGTGTAAACAACTATTGTGAGATCTTTTCTATATTATTTAACTTTATTCTTACTATATGCTTATACTTTCCTAAATGCTTAATTTTTCGAGTATTGTAAAACATTATTTAATTAATTTACTAATTATTAAGAGATTTTGTAACACTTTAAAACCTAGGATAATTTTCGTTATGTTTTCAAGTTTATTAATTCTTTTCTCATCTTTTTCAGATAATGTGAATTTTGTTGGTTAAAACCTAAATGGTCTCATTATTTGAATGTATTTGATTAACGTTACAATTATAACAATTATTATTATTATTATTATTATCATTATCATGATTATTATTATTTAGCAGATTAGTTGTGGTTAACTAGATGTGACTTCGTGCATCTTGGAAAATGAAACGACATTATCCATCAGGAGCTGAAAAACGGAAAAAGAAGAAAATAGAGGAGGAGAAGCTTTCCAGTAGCACGGGTGAGATGTGCCACTTGTATATTCTTATGATTACAGTTCAGGCAACTAGGTTAGGTAGACCATCAAACTAGGCAAGTGCTCGGGAATCGTGTAGAGTAAGCTAGTATGTAATATTTATAATATTTCGAAATGTGAAATTTAATGGATCACATCACCTCAAATTCTGTTCACACAGATCAATTATTATCAAACAAGATAAGAAAGAGTATTTTAGCAAAAATTAACAGAATATGTAATGTTATGTTATGTTCTCAGGAGCACTACTAAAATATTTGGAAAAGCCATCCTCAGCAAAGCCTGATGAGCATCATGAGCCAACAGCAGGACCATCCTCTATGCAACCTCAAACACCAGTAGAAGTAGAGCCTGATGAACCAACAAGTGGCCCATCTTCTGTTCAGCTTCAAACACCACACACAAGCATTTCTACTGAGCAACGAGAACCAAGATCTGCTCCACCGCTTGATCCATATGACTGGCCAGTTGTCCTGTCAGATTCCTTGAAGACAGATCTGGTGTCTCGAGGACCATTTCAAATCAGTCCAGATGTCACATTCCCAAAAGGAGAGGACGGTAGAAGCTTTCATCACCATTACATGTACAGAACATTAATTAATGGGGAAAAAATAAAGCGAAGCTGGCTGATGTACTCTAGAAGGAATGATGCTCTTCATTGCTTCTGCTGCAAGTTGTTTTTAAGGAAGTCGTACAAACTAATTACGGATGGACTTTCAGACTGGATAAACGTTGGTTCGCTTCTGAAAGGCTATGAAAATAGTTCAGAACATGCAGATAACATGGCAACATGGAAGGATCTGGAACTGCGGCTAAAAACTAGGAGGACCATTGACCAAACTGAAATGTCATTAATGGAGGTAGAGCGAAGACGCTGGCGAGATGTTCTCACACGTCTTGTAAGTATAATCCAATCACTGGCAGAGAAAAACCTTGCTTTCAGGGGGTCTTCCTCTACATTGTACAATCGAGACAATGGCAACTCCTTGAAGGAGGTTGAGCTGCTTGCCAAATTTGATCCAGTGATGAAACAACACATCAGCAGTCGAAAGTGGCCAATATAGTCATTCAAGTTACCTAGGAAACATCATTCAAAATGAGTTCATTGGGTCCATTAGTGGAAAGATCTTGGATGCCATTGTTGCAGAAATAAAACAAGCTAAATATTACTCTCATTTTAGACTGCACTCCAGACATAAGCCACCAAGAACAGATGTCGATTATTATCAGAACTGTTAAAATGGGTGAAGTACCAGGAATAAAAGAATACTTCTTGGGCTTTATTGAGGCTTCAGAAAGTACAGGCCTGGATTTATCAGTTCTGATTCTGAAGAGACTAGATGAACTGAATATTCACTTTGATGACTGCAGAGGACAGTCATATGACAACGGAGCGAACATGAAGGGCAAGAACAAAGGTGTTCAGGCAAGGTTATTAGAGAAGAACTGTCGTGCACTCTTTGTTCCATGTGGGGGCTCACACTCTGAATCTTGTAGTGGCTGATGCAGCTAAAGCTTCCACAGATGCCATCAGCTTCTTTGGCAACGTACAAAAAGTGTACAACCTTTTTGCAGCAGCTACACAGAGATGGACAATCCTAAAGAGGCACGTGAACATAACACTCAAGTCTTGGAGTGAAACCAGGTGGGAGAGCCGGCTTAAGAGCCTTGAGGCTGTGCGATACCAGAGCCACAACATCAGAGAGGCCCTGTTGGAAGTCAGAAACAATGCCACAGATGCCATAGCCAGGACTGAAGCACAAGCACTTGCAGAGGAGGTAGGGTCTTATCGCTTTCAGATTTGCACAGTAGTATGGTATGACATTCTTCATGCAGTTAACCATGTGAGCAAACTTCTGCAGTCTCCTACAATGCAGTTTGATGTGGCAGTCAACCTCCTCACAAAAACAAAAGACTCGCTCACCAGCTACAGAAACACAGGTTTTGTTGCAGCACAAGTCGTAGCTAGGGACATATGTGAGGAAATGAATGTGGAGCTGTGCTGAAGGAGAAGAGGCTCAGATCCACAAAAAAGCACTTTGCTTACGAAGCCCCGACGAACCATTTACAGAAGCCTTAAAGAGGCTGGAAGTCAAATTTTTCAATGTGGTGGTGGATTGTGCCATCGGGTCAATAAATGAGAGATTCAAAACATTAGATGATGTGAGGGACATATTTAGGGTTCTCCTAAACTTCACCACAATGAACAAGGAAGACTTGTCCTGCAGGTGTGAAAAGCTCTCTAAGATACTGAGCTCTGGAGCTGACTCTGACATTGATGGAAGAGAACTGGCTCTCGAAATTAAGAACTTGCCGACTTTACCTTCACACAACATGACTGCATTGGAGCTTCTCTCTTCATTCATCAGAAGCAACTGGAGGAACTATACCCCAATCTCTGGGTTGCACTAAGAATTGCCTGCACTTTACCTGTGACAGTAGCGTCAGCCGAGAGGAGCTTCTCTAAGATGAAGCTAATCAAGAACTACCTCAGATCATCAATGGGGCAGGATCGCCTCAGTGGCCTTGGCATCATAAGCATCAACCAGGACGTTGGCAGGGAGATTTCATATGATGATATTATTGATGATTTCGCCCAGAAAAAATCTAGGAGGCAAAACATTTGAAGATACAAACTGTGAAGATACAAACGTGATTTCCACTAATACTTTCAGAAGATTTGGGAGCTGTAATGAATGATGATGCGAAATTTGAAACACAAAATAGGATAGCAGTAAACAGAGCAAAGAGAATAACTGGGCAGATGCTGAGAAACTTTAAACGAAGGGATAGGAATATTATGATTCCTTTACTGAAAACACTGATCATACCCAAATTGGAATACTGCTAGAAGGGATTCAGAGAAGCTTCACAGCCAAGATCAATGGGTGCAAAGAACTAAATTACTGGGAAAGGTTACGCGAATTAAACCTATATTCACTGGAAAGGAGAAGAGAGAGAGACACCATTATTTAGACTTGAAAAATAATGGAGAAACTAGTCCCTAATCTTACTCTGAACCCTGTAACTCCCGAAACAACAGTGGAAAGTAGAAAAGGAAGCCTGTGTCGTGTTCCCAAATTAAAGGCTAGACAGGGAACATCCTTAACCCTAAAAGAAAATAGTTTTGTTGTGAGAGGACCAAAACTGTTTAATCAGCTGCCCAAAGACCTAAAGAACACGAGTGGTGTGCGGTGGACATCTTCAAAAGAAGATAGACGCTTGGCTCAGAACAATCCCAATGAGCCGGGTGTACTGGCTATGTGAGGTGGAGAGTACAAGAAACCAACTCACTACTTCACCAGACCAATTCGAGAGGAGGAGCGACAAGCTTGACCTTCGTGAAATGAGGAATCATCGCATGAAACATTTGAAAGGTTGAAAGGGAAGGTATAATAAAAAAATTTACTCTTGTGTGTATATATATATATAAATATAAAATATGTATGTGTGTGTGTGTATAATAAAAGTTTTACAATATATATTAACTTCACAATCACGAAGTTATTTTATGGAGTAAGACAATCTCAATATGTGCAGATTGATTTGTAGCTCGACAACGCATCCAGTCTGTACTTTACCTCTGTCAAGTGTTTGTTAGCATGTCAGGAGTGACAGTGTTAAATGTAACAATAATTTGATTACGTTAAAGTGTCACATTGTTAGTGTTGTGGTAAACATTTCCTTTCACGAAGCCTGGTGCAAAGAGATCTAGTGGAGATAGGTCAGGTGACCTTGAGAGTCGGATAATGACTTCTGATACGGAAGTTTGGGAATCATTCCTCCATGTACGTACACATTTCGTCAGGGGACGCTTCATTGTGTTGGAAAATCATGTCGTGAGGCACTTGTTAGATTTCTAACTAATCGTAACATAAACTAGGTGAATCTGAATATTAGATGTCGCACGCGTTTATACTGAAGTCGCTTTAATACGGAGATTGAAGTAAAACGCGTAGCGCAGAGGTGGTTTCGTCCCTGTGTCGCTGCGCTCCGTCCCGAGCATTTCTCTTACCACAGCGCCATCCAGGAAACCAAAACACTTTCAAGTGCAGATTTTGAGCTTATCTCGTTTAATCTTGTAATTTTTCAGAAATACTCTAGTTAATCCCTCAGTAATTACTTAAGTCACTTTAGAACCAGCGATTCCCAACTTGCGGTACACGGAGCTCTTTCAGGTGGTACGCAAGGTTTAATATTCAGCTTGGTAAGCATTAATTATTTTAATAATTAAATGTATTTAAGCGTTAATTATTTTAATGATAATGTACTTAAGCGTTAATTATTTTAATGATAATGTACTTAAGCGTTAATTATTTTAATGATAACACTGGTATGCATCAATTTTCCGGCTGATGAACGAGTGGCAGCAAATCGATGTTCAGTACATGCACAACCTCGTAGAGTCTCTGCCTCGCCGGATTCGTGCGGTTATCAAGGCCAGAGGCGCCGTCACACGTTATTAGGTACATTCTGAAAGGGGTGACTAATTTTTTGTCCGGTGTGCTTATATATTATTAATTATTATACATACTGTTTCTGAGTAACGATGGGGTTGTTTAACTTCCTAAGCGACATCTAACGTCATATGACGGAGGGGACCTACAACTTTACTCGGGATCCGAACTACGGGTCACTGCGTAATATGGACAGTCTCCATCCAACTACTCTCCAGACCCAAATTTCATTGATCGCCGGGAAGTGGTGTTACGACACTGGCCAGGGGTGGATCCAAACCACAAATCTGACCGATAGAATTTTTCAACTTGCATTACAGGGTTCTTATTTCAGTATATATCTTCGTCATGGAAATATATAATATATATATACATAATATTTTCACGAACGAAACACAAGAGACTTATAAAACAATTATTTGACCGATGCAAACGGAGCACATATTATTGTGGCTTATGCATGTGCCACAATGTAGCTCGTTTCTGAAAACAGCTCTACCAATCTTGTTAATTTTATAGGTTTTGAAGCATTTAAATGTTAAAAATAGCAAAGTACCTAATTTTATCCCTCTCGTAAGGGGTGAAACAAGATTCTTTACCGGTTCTGAGAGATTACGAGGATATTTTGATCATTTTAAAAAATCGTGACGGAAGTAATCCCCAGTAATCTTTCCTCGTGCTTCCAACATCAATTTAACACGATTTTTAAAGGAACGCAGAAGTCGACCGGACAGCTATTTTTAAATCTCGATGCTTTGCAGTCTCTCTGAGCTTTGAACAGTCTGACTAACGTTCCTCTTGAATTTCTGTCTTGGCCTCTTCGGATATTGTAGAGAGCTACTTCGGTTCGTTGTTTGACGTTGTAATGTAATGTAATATCATAAAATTGCACTCAGATTTTTACACAGAATTTAAGTCAGTTGAATTAACCAATTAAAATCGGGCGAGTTAACCAATCGAATTAAAGCTAAACTAAAACTGAAGCTTAAGGGTCAAATAAATAACTATCAATAACCTAATTATTAACATTTATATGTTAAAATATTGAAATAATTGTAATATTTATCTTTATCAGAGGAGAATATTTATCAAACAGTGCTACATTTATGTCTGTCATCTATCAAAACTATAGGAAAATCCTGAAAAATCCCCAAATATCCTCCTTACACACCACACACACACACACACACACACACACACACACACACACACACACACACCGAATCGAATTAAAACCAAAAGCCTGAAATTTAATGGCTAAATTATATTTATAAAAATAAATACCAGTGGTCTAATTAACATTTGTACGTTCTTTGTTCAAATTATTGTAATAATAATAATATTTATTTTTATCAGTAAAGAAACGTACATCTATCGATCTATCTATCAATTAAAGTAATTTGATGGTGACCTCGATTCCTTCATAGGTTTATTTCCTTTCAGTATGAGAATTTAATTTTAAATAACAGTCGGTTTTTTATATAAATAAAATTTAATCAACTTTGAAAACAAAAATAAGTCAAAATTTTCTTTGTTTTCTTGAATATATTAAATCAATCGGGCGCATAACTTTATTTTCCACAGGCTCTGACTTCAAAAACAAACCCATTGAAATTATTCCTAATATATATATATATATATATATATATATATATATATATATATATATATATATATATATATATATATATATATATATATATATATTTTTATGCAGGAGTATTTTATTTATTTATTTATTTAATTTATTTATATTTATATTTATGCAGGGAATTGGAGTCAAGGGCGAGCGTCCGCAAAAATGCTCCACCCCCCATATAAGAAGCATAGTGAAATCAGTCTTCGAGATTCATAATGTAATTATACTCGTATATAAATTTTGAGAAGATTGTGTGGTATGTGAGATGCATGTATGTGTAGTGAGAGAAGTGTGTTTGAGAGCACGCTGGTCTACTCACAGGGTAGATGAGACACTGAAAAAATTAGCTAAAGAGAACAGTGACAGGAAGAACGGGAGTGTCCCCACTCCCAGCCTAACGTACCCCCCGGAGTGCTTCCCTGGTCGATTGGTGTCTACAATTTCCTCCTCCGATGTATATACAGTATATACTGATGCGATGGTTTTTTTTTTGAAGGTAGGGGTCATTTTAAAAAAAATACGCTTTAAATGTCCTGGTTTTTAAGTTTTTTCTTTTTCAAAGGGTGTTGGGAGAAATGTTGCGCCCCCACCCAAATTTTTTTTTTATTTCAAATATAAACTTTAAAAGTGATCAAACAGTGCAGAAGCTGTATCTTGCAATCATGTTAATTATTACTGTTGAATATTAACTAATTTTTTATTAATTTTTAATGTACATCATGAAGACCTCTAAGGCCGGTATGAAATTAAATATGGACCCCAATGGAAAATGGACCCGGGGGTCCATTTTCCGTTATCGAAAATAGAACCCCTTCTATTGAAAATGGACCCCCCTAACTTTTGTTGTCTTTTCTGATTCAAACCTTATAAAAACACAAAGTATTACAGTAAGCTAGTAGTAGACACAAAAACCAACATTATTTATATATATATATATATATATAAAATGTTAACCCCCCCGTCTATGGCCTTGGACGGTTCGAGGTTGACTGGGGTTCTGATTAGGTGGCAGCAACGGATTTCTCACTCTGGGGTAGCTGGTACCGTGTAGGGAATCGCAGTAGTTTCTTTTATACTACACTCCGATTTCTTCTTGTTAATCGGAGGATTCTGTGAAACTTACTAAATTAGCTAATGGTTCCCCGATTTTTCTTGTAGCGAATCGGGAAATTATTTATTCTATTTTATAACTAAGTTCCCTGGAGAAGGCGGGACTCAAAGGAGAAGAAGATAAAGAGATCCTCTTACTGAATTTTACTGCTTCTAAAATATTACAGGTAATGCTTCAGCCTCTAGGTCACATCAGAATAATCAGAATGATAATTTGAAAATTTACCAGAGTTTAGTTACAAATAATTGGTGACATTGTTATTATTTAATGTCGACCTGTTTTGTTTTTATTCTCAATAGGCTGAATTCTTTTGCAAAATATTTGAAGATACAGATAAATTTTGGCTGTAATAACATATTGACAGATAAGCAAAATATTTGAAGATGAAGTCACATTTCTTCTTTTAAACAGTATATTGACAGATCTGATGTTATGATTTGCCGAGTTAACTAAAAATAGAAATTGAAATATACATTTTATTATGGATTAAAATTAAACACGCATACGAGCTAAAATTAAATGCTTAAAATTTAAAATTAAGTGTTAATTTAGAGTTTTGGCAAGACATGACTTCATCTTTTACACCTAAGAGAGAATGTATAAAAAAAATAATACTGCAGAATTTAACACGATTACATGGTTAAGCTTAATCTAGAAAATGATTAGGTAATTTACAAAATAAATAATTCATCAATTACTTAGCAAAAATAAAACAAAGAAAATCAATATTTTTTTCCAAACTTGCATTTTATATACAGTTAGTGTGTCACGCGAGTATGGACTTTATATGCAAAAATGAATGTAAGAATTATTATTTTTTACATATACACTTTCACGTTCTTTCAAAAGTATTATAGAATGAGTTTAAGGTAAGTTTGAATTGTTTGGAATAGTAGAAAAGATATAGATATAGTAGAAACGTATACAATATATGATATATCAAAACGACCAGTATACTAATATAGATATATGTGCGTGTGTTTTGGCTACTTTACAAAGCCGCGACAATCTTTAGGATAAACATAGAGCTTAGTGTAACACGATTCGCCATGGGTTCATTCTTTTTTTTCACTGAAAATCCTTGAATACCATAGGAAAAAAGGGATATTATCCCTTTTTTTCCATGGTATTCAAGGATTTTCATTGAAAAAAATGTATGAACTTATGGTGAATCGTGTTACAATAAGCTCTATGCCTAAAGGTTGTCGCGGTTTTGTAAGGTAGCCAAAACACACACACACACGAGTATATACATATACTGTATATGTTTGTTGGTTTTAACTTAAGAAGTTAAAAAGGTTAAGTTGGATTCGGTTAAATGCCACCATCGGCCATTGAAAATGTGAAATTGACATGGCTTTACACAGTAGCCAAATTGTGTGCGCGCGCGAAGGCAACTGGGCATAAGTGAGGTCGTGTGTGATAATTCACAGATGTAGTTGGGGTAATTTTTTGTGAGGTAACACTTTGGGTCTCTCGGAACGTTCAAAATGTTACATAAAAATCTAGAAACATTTTATTGTCGGATAAAAGATACGTTTGGTTAGGTTAGGTTAGACTAAGCTAGATTAGATTAGCAAATACCTCACTATTTTAATGACGTGACACAAATCACCATTCGAGCCCTCAATTACGTCCGAAACACTTATGATACCCTTCTTGTTTCGATGTTACTCAGGGTTGGTTTAGTTTGTGTGTGTGTGTGTGTGTGTGTAAAATGTCAAAAGGCTGTGTGATTCGTTTGCAGAAATGCCGTTGCCGAAAAGTCGATTTCTCTCATCGGAATTTCGTAAGTGTGTTTTGATGGCAAATTTTTCGGCTCTCTTTGATGAAAACAACAAAAACTGGCCAATAACTTTGATGTCTTTTCTTTTTCTTTTTTTACCCGTTTTTTTTCATTTATTTTCCTTTATTTTGATTTTTTTTTACTTTCCTTCCTTTATCACTTCCTTTGATTTTTTTTCGAAGTTTTGTATATATATATATATATATAAAATAATATATATATATATATATTATATATAATATATATATATATATTAGTGGTGAACCGGATGTCAGTTTTTCAACATATGCGGATGCGGATCTTTAATTTCAATATATGCGGATGCGGATATTTAGTTAATCTATCAATATAATATAGAATTATGAATATATGACAATTTTTCAAATTCGTGATATTACTATTATGGCAGACAATGCATAAGAATTAAAATTAATATTAATGTTTTCATTATGATAAAAAAAATAACTTTCTCAAGAGTTTCAGCCACAGAAAATTCAATGAAACAAGTTTCATTCAATTTTCTGTGTTACCACCTATTTATATTTTCAGGTTTATATTTGTTTGTTCATTAATAATTAATACTTTACAATGAAATGTGCATGACTGGGCCTTATAAGCTACTTTATAAGCTAATTTAATTGTAAATTGCATAATATATTAGAGGTAATATCCGCAGTCAGAAGTGCGGATGTTAAAAATGATGCGGATATCCGGTCCACCACTAATTATATATATATATATATATTATTATATATATATATTATATTATTATATGTGTGTGTGTGTGTGTGTGTGCAATTTGTTATTCAAGTAAACACTGGTTATATATATATATATATATATATATATATATATATATATAGTATATATATATGTGGTGTAGTGGTTAGCGTCGCTGACTACGAATCCATCGGCCCCGGGTTTGAGACCCGGTGACTGCAGCTGGCGCGCAGCAAAACCCAGTTGTTCATCCTTCCACACAATAAAGAAAGTGGTTGGTAGATAAATGGGTACCCTGGGTGGCCTAGACGCTGGGCTGCTGGTGGGGCGTGGTTCGGATTCCACGTTAAACTATAGGTCTAAGGTGGCGTGAAAAGCTTGACCTTCGTCAGAATGAACAATTCGGGCGGAAGCTAACCAAAGGTGTATATATAACCTTACAACCTTACCTTACAAAGGTTCCGCGCGATGATTTCTCATTTCGCGAAGGTCAAGCTTGTCGCCCCTCCTCTCGAGTTGGCCTGGTGAAGTAGTGAGTTTGATTCTTGCGCTCTCCACCTCACATAGCCAGGTACGCCCGGCTCATCGGGGATTGTTCTGAGCCAGGCGTCTAGTCTTCTTTTGAAGATTTCCACTGCAACTCCCTTCGTGTTTCTTAGGTCTTTGGGCAACTGATTAAACAGTTTTGGTCCTCTCACTACAAAACTATTTTCTTTCAGGGTTAAGGATGTTCCCTGTCTCGCCTTCAATTTGGGAATACGACACAGTCTACCGCTTCTACTTTCCATCGTTGTTTGGGGAGTTATGGGATTCAGAGTAAGATTAGGGACTAGTTTCTCCATTATTTTCCAAGTGTAAATAATGGTGTATCTCTCTCTCCTCCTTTCCAGTGAATATAGGTCTAGTTCTCGTAACCTTTCCCAGTAATTTAGTTCTTTGCACCCATTGATCTTGGCTGTGAAGCTTCTTTGGATCCCCTCCAGCTGTCTAATGTCTTCTTTTTTATATGGGGAAGTTAGGACCTAGCAGTATTCTAATTTGGGTATGATCAGGGTTTTCAGTAGAGGAATCATTACATTCCTATCCCTTCGTTTAAAGGTTCTCAATATCTGACCCGTTATTCTCTTTGCTCTGTTTACTGCAATCTTATTTTGTGTTTCAAATTTCGCATCATCTGTCATTACAACCCCTAAATCTTTTGCTCTGGAATTTCTCTGAATTTCCTGTCCATTTGGGGTATAATAGTCCATGCACTTTAGGTCTTCTCTTTTTCCGTACCGTAATAGCTGAAATTTCTCGGTGTTAAACTTCATATTGTTGTCTTCAGTCCACTTGTAGATTTTGTTTATGTCGGTTTGTAAAGATCCTATGTCTTCTATATATATATATATATATATATATATATATATATATATATATATATATATATATATATATACAGGGTGGGCCGTAAGTTTCCATACATAGGAAAAATAAACATTTTTTTTATGGACAACCATTTTTATTTATATAATATGCTCTACATGGTTGCCATTGTTTTGAAAACACATTTCAATACGTGTTCCCCACTGTTGATGAACACGCATTAGCACAGTTGACGTTATGCTTGTAATGGCGTTGGTGATACGTTCCTTTAGATGATTTATGTCTCGTATCTTTTCCTGATACACCATGGCCTTCAAGTGCCCCCAAAGATAGAAATCAAGGGGGGTGAGATCTGGGGATCTGGGAGGCCACTCCACAGGATGACGCCGACCAATCCAAGCATCCGGAAACTGCTGATCCAAATACCGACGCACGTATTTAAATTTTCCTATGTATGGAAACTTACGGCCCACCCTGTATATATAATGTCTTATTCTGTATGCTTTTATTGCACAATATACACAGTTTATTCTATATCAGTTTAATATAATCATCATTATTATGATTAAACTTTTCTTTTGAAATACCTAACCTCGCACGAAAACCATCTGTTTTCCTAACCTTTTTTCGTGCATCTTAAAAGGGAGCGGAGCGAGCCGAGAGTGTACGGTATATGGTTGGAACGGGTCCTCAATTATCCAAAATTTCCACCTACTTGAACTCAGACTCTATCTTATACGATAAATTTCCGACGTTTATTCATAATTTTTACTGTTCAAAAACAGAAGCAAATCTGGCACAGATGTTTTCACAGCACGTTTTTTTCTATGTTTAAAACCGTATCATATTATGAATACAAACTTGGGTCTGGAAACATACGTATGATTTTATATGTACATATCTTAAGCATATGGATTATATATATATATATATATATATATATATATATTATATATATATATATATATATGAGGAGAGAGAGAGAGAGAGAGAGAGAGAGAGAGAGAGAGAGAGAGAGAGAACGAACGAACGAACGAAGTTTTTAAGTATTCTAGCAGTAGTAGAAAAGCATAAGACTTTCTTCCCACCCGCCGCTTTCTTCCCGCTAGAGGCAGGTACGGGAAAAGGTTGAAGAAAATACTTTGACCATGGAAAAGTAGCCGAGGAAATTTTGCGGAAAAGAGATTATATAAGCTATCCCTACAATTACGTTATGCACACATTGAGATCGTACACTAGAGAACATGGTTGTACATATGAATTAACATTATAATAAATTTGTGCTAATCGTATATCAACCTAACTTGATATCGTCGCAAAAACCTCAAACGTATGGTTTTGATCTCGTACAAAATATTTACGGCTCTATTTACCTGGTATCGGGCCAACGAAGACCTCATGGCCCACTCCAGCCTAAACCCAAAAGGATTAAGCAAACTCGCCTTGTCTACACACAAAGCTATCACGCCGACAAGGTGATGAAATGCTTTTACAGGAAAGGGGTTAAAACAGAAATTGAGAAAGAAAATCAGATTTTCCACACCATGTCCTCACCCTTCACACGCACTCAGCCACTCGAGAGAAAAAAAGAGAAATAGGGACGGCAGAAATGAAACTGTACCTCACCTAATCCATGCCATGCATTTTTTTGGAGAGAAAAAAATGGTGGGGGGGGGGGTCACAAAAGTAAATAGACACCTTTGTTTTCTCATGGTTTTTTTTGAAAATAGAAGTGAATAAATAATAAAAGATTTATTGAATCAATATATTTAGAATGGTGTTGCTTTTTCCTTTCTATTATGTAAAGGTGACACGTTCTGTTCTGGCATTCCATTGATGAGCTTTGCCATTTGTTCTTGAGGACAATCATCGTAGTGTCTATTTACTTTTGTCAACCCTTTGTACATACGTGTGTGTATGTATGTGTAATGTATGTTATGTTTGTATAATATTAATTAGGTAATGCATTCAACATATTTTTAAACGAAGATAAACTTCCTCTTACGTACACAATTATGACAGACGAGACGTTCTTCTTTAAATTAACACCCAAATTCCAATAATAATAATTGATATCGCATTATCTAAATTTTTGGGGGTGAGGATGAGGGATGCGGGGGGTGGGGAGACCAATATATGCTGATGTCATTGTTGATATAATCCCCAGCAACTCAATTTTCAGATGATGTAATTAGGTTTTTGGGATTAATCGTATTGTTCATAAAAGCATGAAGTTATATATACGAATTGAAATGAAAATGAGGCAGACAAATATCCCATTTACAAATTACAAATAGTAATAATAAAAACTAAAATAGATTAAAAATAAAAAGGGGTAATCACACAAAGCAATCACGATGCCAAGTGGAGCTACAAGCAAACGTTTTCATACCATTAACACCATAGTTTAGAAGACATATGGCAGGACTGATGAATAGCTTGAATAATTGTATTGGCCGAGCTTTCAAGTATTTGTATTGGTGTACTGAGCACATCTTGTTACCTCCGGGAGGATTTAGACATTGCGTTTAATAAACATTTGCAAAGCTGAACATTTTAGAAGTAACTTATGCAGTAATCTAAAAGAGCAGTTATAAGGCTATTTATGGGTTCTGCCAGGACCTTTTTTAAAAATTAGCACAAAGTTGATGCCCATTTTTATTACTGCAAAAAGCACGGAAAAATGTGTATTTAGCTTCGTTTGTGCAGAATCTGAAGTTCCTTATAATCATGTTTACCAAAGTTTCTGTGCAAAAGCATTGTCTTCTTATGTCTGAGTCGTTACTCAAGGAACTGATAATAATTGACTGAATACTTTTTTATGCAGAAAGGAGGGGCTAATGGTAAGCGCCCGCAAAAATGCCACCTATAAAGAAAGAGAGAGCTGGAACCAAGGTCTCCGACGCTCACGATGCCACTTTTTTATTTTGAAAAAGTTGCTTAGTGTGTAAAATGCATGTATGTGTGGTAAAGAAAAGAAGTTTGTGTTTGAGAGCATGCTGGACTACTCGCAAGGTAGGTGAAACACGGAAAAAGATCAACTAAAGAGAACAGTGACAGGAGAAACGGAAGTTTCCGCATTTTTTCTCCTGCTTGATGTTCCTCCCCCGGAGTACTTCCCTGGTCGATTGGTGTGTACAATTTCCTCCATTTGTTCATCTCCCATTTGGAAACTAATATTAACTGATTGATCAGAGGTTTTGGGGTGAAAATGCATACCCTCGTTTATGACATTAATGCCATGGGTCTCCGAATATAATTCGCGGATGTTTAGAAGATAATTTAGATCTTTAACAGAAGGGTTTATTAATGCCATTTCATCAGCATGGACTAAGTTATTGATCTTCGTGTTATCTATACAACATCCAACTTTTGCCTAATTAAGTGAATAAATTAAGCCATCAATTTACACATCAAACAGCACAAGAGAGAACAAAACAGCCTTGCCTAATTCCACAAGAGGAACCAAAACGCTCGAACAATACATTGATTCATCTAATTATAAAATATTAGTGGGTATACCAAAATGTCAATATATTTAATGTGTACAATGGAATATTCCTGTCTTCTGTTTTTTTTTTTAATAAAGTATTGTGATTCACTCTTATCATATGCCTGGCTAATATCCAAGAAACAACTGTAAATAATTTAATGACTCTCAGTGTATTTAAATAAAATTTCTTTCCATACAAAGATACACAAAACAGTTGAGTGTGACCTTTTAAAAACAAACTGACTAGATATCCATAAATAATCACTTAATCAGCGTAGCAAAAATTTCCAAATTAGTTTTGAGAAGCAGGAGGCAACAGCAAAAGCCCGGTAATTATTGCTGGCTAGAAGGTTCCCATATTTATTTTTGACAAGAGAGAAAATATATATACACCCTCATAAGCTTTGCAGGAACATAACTATGAGCAAACATGGCTGAGATATGCAGATTCACAATGTCATTGACAAAGGTACTTTAAATGTTCATTCGATAGGTCATCCATATCTGAAGAACAACCTGACTTCAGCGCTTTAATCAGATTCTTAATTTCAGGAACTGATGTCGACCATTTTCCCTGACCACTCTCAAGGGCGTTCCGTTGCAGCCTACATTAAACTTCTCTTCCCACACTATTAAGAATGTTTGAGTAATGTGTTTTCCACAACCTTGCAATTTCTTCCTCCCGAGACTTCATCAATTATGTTATAATGCTTCAGACCAACAAAGACCCTAGGATCCACTCACAGCTGGTCTACCTAACTGTGTTTGTAATTGTGTATTGCGTATGTCCTCCGTGGTGGCGGAGGGGACCTACAATTTTACGTGGGTTCCGAACCAGAAAAACCTTAATTTTACTACCTTAAACTATACCCAATCTATCAATATATGCGTCTAATCGATTTTTAAACATATATATAGACGTGCTACTAATTACTTCTACCGGCAAACTATTCCAGCTATTTACTATTCTATGTGTAAAAAAGTTTTTGGCAACTGCTGTCTCGAACCTTCTACTTGTCAGTTTACACCCGTTATTTCTAGGTCTACTATATTGTGCTATTTCGAAAAAGCTATCTCTATTTGCGTTATTGAACACATTCATAATTTTAAAAACCTGGATTTGATATCCTTTAGCCTCCTAGTCTCGAGTGTAGTCAATTTTTAACTCCTTAATAGTCGGTAGCACAGACCCTGATTTTACTGGAACCCTGCATTGTTTGTTATAAAGCAAATTTTTACAGATTTTGAAAGCTTATACCACCCCATTCAAGAATCCATCGAGTGTACACCTGACCCCCGCTTGGCTTTTTCAATATGGTCACCATTTTCCAAGATGGCCGGCGAAACTGAAAAATCTCATATCCTGGTTAATACTTGATGGATTTTGATGATCTTGGTGTCATTTCTAGGGGTTTTTAGGATGATGAGTCGATATGGAGGGGTTGCAGATACTTTGGGAGTCGTTTTTACCCACATTCGTCAATACTCAAGGTCATTGGAGGTCAAACGCCCCCCGAAATAAGGAATATCCCATATCCCGGGCAGTCGTGGAGATATTTTGGTGATCTTACTGTCGTTTTTATAGTTTTGGGCGAGACTCAGTAGTTCTATAGGGTTTAAAATGAAATCAAGGATTATTTTCCCCATGGTAAGGTGAATTCCAATATGTCTAATTATTCCTCTTATTTTTTTCAGATTGTTGAGATTGGTGGTTTGATGACGTCTTGGTTGTGCTGATTCCAAAATTGTTTTTTGACTGCTGAAAATGAATAATATACCAGGTGAGCATTGTTTAGTTTTCATTTGCTTAGGATAAATTACTTCAATGCGATTTGTACTCTGAAGAATGGGTAAACAAAATTCTTATTTTTCAGGTTCTACAAAAACTGCAGACGAATGTTTCTTCAAGGATTATTCAGACAATATTCAGAGAGGGCAGCTTGCATCACCAGATGCCAATGCCGATAGAGCTGTTAGTATTGGAAAGACGCAACTGGCACAGTACGAGTCATCATGGCCACAAGGCTTTTGTGGCACCATTTCCAAACATGTCATCACCATTGCAAGTAAAACGAAACATATCAAGGTGGGTGCCCACTTGGTTATGGACCAAGAAGCGATTTATGCACGCGTCATCGGTTTGCTAATGAGCGAACGCGAACTTGAATTGACCCATGTATTCTCGACAGAGCTTGCGGCATACCCACCCGCACTGTTCCAACCAGATGGCTTAATGAGAACTGCAGCTAAGTCTGAATTGAAGCAGAACTTGGGAGTGGAAACATCCTCTCGAACATGGGGTCGACCAACAGTTGTTATCATGGATGTGTCAGCTGTTTTGTGGACAGTCGACTGGCCTGCTAGTGGCACAGTTGCTACATTTATCCAAACCTTCACAGTATAGCTACCGAAACATCTTTCTCATGCATCTGTAGTACTAGCTTTTGATCGCTACTATGATTTCTCTCCGAAATCAAGCACTCGGGCAATGAGAAGCAAGAGCAGCAGAGTTCACAAGCTGGACCTCAACACCCCATTGCCTACAAGAGACGCTGTTCTCACGTGCGCCGCGAACAAGGAGCAACTAAACAAGCTGCTCTGTGAGCAAATCCTTGCTGACAGTGAGTATCTCGCAACTGTAACCCAAGACCATGAGCTAGTCCTTGCAGGATGGCAAACCATACCGACTTCCATTGTGCGAGGCAGGAGTCGAGTAGCATTGGAGCGCTCATCATCTCATGAAGAGGCTGACGTGAAAACACAACACGCTATCGCACAAGCTGAGAAAGATTCTGATGCCCGCATCTCCATCATTTGTGATGACACAGACGTGTTTGCCATGCTGACTCACTTCTATGAATTTAAGAAACTGGGCTGTCCCATGATTATGGAGTCTCCAGTGCGTGGCAGAAAATCAGTGGACATCCGAGCAACTGTAACCCAGCACAAAGACATCATCCCACAAATCCTCAAACTACACGCTTTGAGTGGTTGTGACACATTTGCAGCAATACATGGCATCGGCAAAGCCACTGCCATTGCCACTGCCATTGCCACAGCCAAGAAGGGTCGGAAGCTAGACAAGCTGGGGTCCCTTGATGCATGCTTTGACCATATCGAGAAAGAGGCAACAGCGTTCATTGTTGCATGCTATGGGGATAAGAAATCCTCATCTCTTACCGAGTGTCGTCAGCGAGTATGGGCTCAGAAGACAGGGAAGTCGGGAACTGCTGCACCCAAACTATGTTCTCTACCACCAACAACTGAAGCGTTCCTTCAAAATGTGCTCAGAGCCCACTACACTATGGCGAACTGGCTCGATATACTAAAGTGTGACCTACCACCACTTGATCCTGTGCATTATGGGTGGGAGAGAGACGAAACAAACGGAGTTCTCATCCCAAAAACAGTTGAAGGAGTGTGCTTAGCACCAGATGAAGTTCTGAAGCTAATCAGATGTGGGTGTGAATCACAATCAGCATGCAGGGGAGACGCTGCGGCTGCATGGGACGCGAAATCCCTTGCAGAATGTTCTGTGCATGTGGCAGCGGTTTGGATTGCAACAATCCATTGACCCAAAACGCAAACGAAGAGCAGACTGATGATCCTGACGATCCTGACACAACCATGTCTTTTGATATTTGCCCCCAATAAATGGTTACCTAATGTGAATAACTGCATCAAAGTTGTTAATGCCAATCCCCCAGCTAGGCGTGAATTTTGTTTTGCTTACGAGGTTATATCTTGTAGCTTTGCAACCTTCCATAGAATGCATGTGCCCTGCACTTCAGCATAAATTGTGGTTTATATCCGAATATCCATATCCATATAATGTGGGTTATGTCATTTAAGCATTATGATCTGGTTTTATCTGCAGAAAAGATGTTAAGTGCTCAGCAGTTAGCTAGATTGTAGAAATTGTCACTGAAATAAAGCAAATACAGCGATGTCAACTGTGGCATCATCATATTTCAAGGTCAAACTTTAACCTCAAATGACCTTGACTTGACCCATGGAGTTGCAAAATGATATCCTACTGTTATCATGGTCCTATAGAACTACTCAGTCTCGCCCAAAACCATAAAAACGACAGTAAGATCACCAAAATATCTCCACGACTGCCCGGGATATGGGATATTCCTTATTTCGGGGGACGTTTGACCTCTAATGACCTTCAGTATTGACGAATGTGGGTCAAAATGACTCCCAAAGTATCTGCAACCCCTCCAGATCAACTCATCATCCTAAAAACCCCTAGAAATGACACCAAGATCATCAAAATCCATCAAGTATTGACCAGGATATGGAATTTTTCAGTTTCGCCGGCCATATTGAAAAAGCCAAAACGGGGGTCAGGTGTACACCCGATGGATTCTTGAATGGGGTGGTATAAGCTTTCAAATTCTGTAAAAATTTGCTTCATAACAAACAATGCAGGGTTCCAACCCCGTGCAACCGGACTATAAGCCTATCCCCGTACGACTTCGACCTAAGCGACGGAATCATCTTAGTTCCTCGTCTTTGAACTCTTTCGATTTTGTTTATATCTTTGCGCATATAAGATTCCAAAATTGGATCGCGTACTCCAAATGGGGTCTAACTAATGATTTATAAAGAGGAACAACAATATCGCGCAATTTGTACTCAAAATTCCTAGCTATAAAACCTAGCACTTTGTTCGTCTTATTGACCGCTGCTGTACTTTGTTTCGCCACTTTTAAATCACCAGTGACGATATCTTAAGCTAAATCTTTTTCCTGTTCTACACTTGCCAACTCCTTCCCTGACATACTATACGCAAAATTACCATTACGCGAACGTAAAGTTTTGCACTTATCGACGTTAAATCTCATTTGCCATGTAATTGACCAATCAACGATTTTATTCAGATCTTCCTGGATTTTACCTCTATCTTCATCATTAATCGCCCTACCACCCAACTCCGTGTCATCCGCAAACTTTGAAACTGTGGATTCGTGGGAGAGCATTCATTCTTGGCATCCGTTTCCTTCTCAACAAACTTCTAACATTATTTTTATCATCTTTAAGTTAGCCTCACAGGCTTTTAAGGTTTGAATAGAATTTTCCTGTTTCCACTGTCTTATGGCTGCTTTATACTGATCCCTACTATTACTCTTATTCATGTAAACTGGTCCTATTCTCGGTCTACCAAGAAGGCACCATTCATCGTAAGCGTTATTTGATACCTCTTTAAGAGCACCAATAAAATCATTCCATCCAGCAATAATTTTAGTATGACAGTTGTAATATTTTATCAGAGGCATCCCTGCTTCCCTTAATACTGATACTATATCATTATAATACCTATCTATGAGTTTAAAATGAGAATCATTTGAACAGGAATTACTACTGCAGGAAAGTTGCATTAATTCTAAATTATTAAAGAGATGTTCTCTTCCGTCTTCATAGCCTATTCTATCATCTATTGCATATTAACATTGGACCAGTAGACGCAATTGTTCTTACTTAATGAGTTCTTGTTGTGTCGTGTATTACATAAGCTGGTAAAGTCAATTATTATTTCTAACGATTTATAGTCAGAAAGAAGGAAATCTTGCAGAATATAAACATTAACAATTTGATCCTTTACGTTATTACTAGTAAGGCGATGATCAATCCGTCTGGCAGTACCATTCATATGGCCAACGTACGTAAAATGACTGCTAGATATACCTAATACTTCTACATAACATATTTAATTTAACGGATTACACGCATGTTACACGGTTCTACAAAAAGTTCCGAGTTCACATCAGCATTGAAGTGCTCCATTATTATTCACTGAGAATATTTGAGATTATTTGATAGTGTCTTAATTTTGTACAACAGAGCGATGCGTTCATTTAGATTACTGCCATTACTGTATGATAGATAGCAGTGTACAATTAAAATGCATTTGGTATTCATACGAAATTCGGTTCCCAACAACCTTACATTATTTTCGCTTGTTAGAAATCTTGCGTATATTTTGTCAATTTTTTTTTGTATTAAGAGAGAAACTCCCACCAAAAGGACCTACCATGTAATAGATCGTTTAATAAATCTACTGCGGAAGACGCATGATGATATATGAAGTCATCATGAATGCTAGAGAAATTTTAGGTCCTACTTGAGTAACTAATGTTCTTGAAGAAGTATGAGATCTGCACTATCATAAATTATTTTACGAGTATCTAAAAATGAGTTTCTTATTGATCTTACGTTAATACGAAACTCTTCTCGACCATGTTAACCGCCATGAATGATAGGAAAATTTTTATTTTTTTTTAGTTCAGGCATTTATTACTGATGCGCCTATTATTAACATTGATGCTTTGGACGCTCTTAAACTTTCTTTTAAAGTGAATATATTCCTTCACGATAATGCCTTCGGGACACTGACTCGTATTACACTAAAATTAAAACCTTCTAAATGTACAACTTACTTCTTCTTTTCTGAGGGTGGATTTTAGGGGAAGTTTTTCCTCCTTTTGGGTATCAAAGCTTCTTGTCAGATGATAAAATAACTTCTTTTAATGATACAAAAGTTCTTTAGATAGAAGAAATAGTCTTCAAAACTTCTCTTTTGAGTGATTTAAGACGAGAAAATAATATTTCTACGTACAGAAGGTTGTGGGAATCTCTTGTTTTCTGTGAAGGATGAAACTGAGCACTCCCCCCTGTGATTATCACCTTAAATGACTTATACGGAGATCTGGACACGTGCTCCGTTTAGTAACTGTTAACCAGTGGCGGCTCGTGACTTTGTTATGGGGGTGCTGCCTCAGAAATTGCGAACAATTGTGTCGATTATATATATATATATGAGAGAGAGAAAGTCGAATAGATAAATAGATAACTACTCACTACTCAGTCAGTCATAAAAATAAGTAAAATAGTATCATAAAATCAATTATAGGGTACTTACGCTTAACGGGTAATTTCGAATTTGCCAAAAATTTTATTTATAAACAAATTCCATTCTTCTGTTTTATTCTGAGCGAAAAAATATTTCTAAGAAATGAAAGCTATATATTGTAAATAATCCAATTATTATATAATTAACTTCACTCTCACGACAAAAAATAAATGATGACGAATCATTGATAAATGCAATTCGGAAATTAAATTTCGAATTAGCAAACTATACAGCAACACAACTACCACGTCAAACAAACAAATCGGCACTGCTCTGTCCACAGTGCTTTGGATCCTCTTAAACCCGCGATTCTGACTCGCTCTTCGTACGTCCGCCACCGAGGTTTCAAGCGTTTCGAACAAAATCTGGAACTGTTAAGTACGCAGTTCCACGGGAAGGCTGAAGCTACTTTCGTGATTCATTCGTTTGGCATTGAAATAGTTTAAGGAAAAAAGGATATAATCTGATTTAAAAACTCAAAGTTCATTGAAAAAAAAACAATCAGAGACGCTATTTTAAATATTTAAATATAAAGATCATAAGATCATGGGGGTGCTGCAGTTCCACAGTGCCTACCTGCGAGCCGCTCCTGCTGTTAACCCCTTAGTGCCCATGGGTAGAATTTTCCTACCGCCAAAATTGTTTGTCATTATTGCATCACTTTTTTTTTACGGTCATACCGAAGATCACGTGAATACAAGAAAAAGTGATGCAATAATGACGAAACAACTTTGGCGGTAGGAAATTCTACCAATGGACACTAATGGGTTAAGTTACTGTATTCACCACGTATCGAACGTCATATTCCTCATTCAAAGGGTTGATTCACGAAAAAGAGGGAACGAGTTTCCCCTTTATTGGCTTTGACGCAGTTACATGTTTAGGAAACTGCTTTTCCTACGCCTGTCCACAAACACCCATCTGCCCTCCCCTTCAGCCGGGATCGATCTCGCTATTGGGATGGTTGCTCGAATGTGGGAGGGCTAGCTTAGCCTCAGGAGCCTGGGAGATACCTCTGGCATTCCGTGTCCTCCTCCCATTGCGGAAGGTGAAGGAGATAGAAACGCCACACCTCCAGTCCGAGGGGCTTGCGTATCTCCCCTTTTGCGGTTTTGAAAAGGGGAACGCGGTTTTGAGAAGGGGAACAGTGTACATAATAATAATAATAATAATAATATATTTTGGGAAGTATACTTATCGGCTTCAACTGACGACCATCATGAGGACAGAATAAAAATGTTTGAGCCACGTCACCACACCGCTTCCCGTTTGATCAGCGAGCGAGGTTAAGCGACGTTTGGTCCGTTCAGCAGTTGGATGGATGATGTTTTCTGCGTTCAGATGATGTTATCGACCCTTAGTTAGTTGGGATCCCGCATAAAATGTTGCGAGTCCTCCCCGTGACGTGATCTTTTGCATTACGAAGGAGGATAAACATCCCCAAATTATCGTTGTTATGAAAGTTGTTTCAAAGTTCATATCTTCGTTTCGGTTTACTTTAAACCCTAATTACCTTTTATTTAAACTTTATTTAAAGTTAAACTTAATTATGAGTGAGCGATTGGGAGACAGGCCCGGTTGGAGCAACTATCACCTTTATCGTGTTAGAAATAAAGTAAAGCATCACGGTCGCTGCAGTGTGGAGCCTCTCATTCTGTCAATGTAAAATTCGCACGCGATTCGAGTCGTCACGACCCAAGTCGTGAGTCGCAAGACCATCTTGCGTGCGGCCGGCCTTAGACTCGACTTTCAAATGAACTCAACGAAATTTACACTTTTTTTTTTTTAATTATTTTATACATTCGTTTTACTTCATTTTTTTTAATTAATTTACATATTTGGTTTCTTTAGTTTTGAGGTAATACTTTTTTCATTTTTTATTTTTTACAGTTAGTATTTTTTTATTAGCCTTATTTTTACTCGTCTTTCTCACAATTTTTGTCTCGTGGTTTTTTTTTTTATCTTCATTCCGTTTTCTTTCTCATTCCATTTTCCATGTTTATTTTTCCTTCCGTTTTCTGTATTTCCTTCTTCCCGTTTTCTTTCTCATTCCATTTTCTATGTTTATTTTTCCTCCCGTTTTCTTTCTCATTCCATTTTCTATGTTTATTTTTCCTCCCGTTTTCTTTCACTCCGTTTTCTGTATTTCCTTCTTCCCGTTTTCTTTCTCATTCCATTTTCTATGTTTATTTTTTCTCCCGTTTTCTTTCATTCCGTTTTCTGTATTTCCTTCTTCCCGTTTTCTTTATATGCGCGACTACCCCATTTCATTTTTGTTACTTCCTCCTCCTGGCCGCTTCCTTATCTCCCTCATTCCTCTCCTTAATTCCGGCTCAATCTCTCGCGGCTCACAGTCCGCATCCCATTCCGTCTCGCGCGCCACCTGACCTCTCTCCTACGTCAGGAGCTGCGTCTAATCCCTCCGTAATTAGAGGCGCGATGGAAGCGTCTCCTTAAGGCTCCAAACCAGATAAAGACGAGAGCATTTGTCAAACTCTTTCCTCGGGCCTCGATTCAGATAACAGCTCCGAAGGGAAAGTTCGGTTTTGGACGCAAAAACGGCTCATTTCGTCTTTAGCGGAATAGAATGTAATTAGCGAGAATAGATAATCGCGCTATTACATGGAAATTGGAGAATTACAACGTTTGGATGGCCAAACTCTCATTTATTTTACGGATGTATGTATGTTGTATGTTGTGGTTGAACAGATTTACTACTTGTTTCATTACATATATACAAGGTGTCCCATAAGTCTGCTCTCAGAGGAAAAATTTTTGAAATTAAATTTACAAAAGTAATACATTAGAACTAAAACAAATGTTCAAATTGATGTCTCGTTTTGGGTCCTTTTTTTTTTTGCGGGTAGAACAACACGCAATGGCTAATATGGAAGTGAGTTGCACTCGTTAGGAAAAGGCCTCAGGAGGCCTCCGTCCGTACTAACGAAAATATGAACATTATTCTCGTTCCCGTAATCATACTCAGTGGTGATCATTTAAAGCTTCACAATTTTACCATTAGTAAAAGTGAAGTACTCTCAGCTGTACGTAAAATTAATACGAATAAAATTCCCGGTCGAGATAAGCTCTACCGAAGGTTGCTTAAAGAAATGAACTGCGCAATAGTCTCTCCTGTCACGTACAGTATATATATTTAATAAATCGTTACGGTCTGCAGAAGTTCCGTTCGATTGGAAACTCGCAAATATTACGCCAATATTTGAAAAGGGACAAATCGCTTCCGGGAAATTATCGTCCCATTAGTCTGATTTCAGTAGTTGGTAATCTTATGAAGACGATCGTTCTGGACAAAATAGTTAATCATTTAGAAATTAAATATTTCATAATGAATAGAGCGTGTAAAAATGATCCCAATAGATTCTGCTACATATGTGGGACGGTTACCATGCCAAATAACCAGTCCCAAATCACTAAATTTGTGAAGACAATGTATAGAGCATACTTTGGAATTAAGCTAGGGGACCAGGACAAAAATTTCGCCCCTCATATGTGCTGCAAGAAGCATTGAAAATTTGAGAAGATGGAGCAAAGGCAGAGCGAAATCTTTGCCTTTTGGAATTCCCATGATTTGGAGAGAAGGAAAGGATCACGTGACAGATTGCTATTTCTGCATGACAAACCTCCAAGGTGGGCTTATAAATTTATTTTTCTTAAATATTTTGAAATCCTCGTATGAAACTTGACATAATATTCACCATAATGTAATATTCACCATATATAGCATAATATTCACCATAATGGTAACCTTACATATACATATTGTTATAGAAAATACATTTACACATACATATTGTTATACAAGTTACATTTACATATACAATGATTGTATATTTTCTTTCTTTTTCATTCATATTGTCCCCGAAGGGACAATATGAATGAAAAAGAAAGAAAATATACAGACTCCATCGACCTATTTCATATCTTACAGACCGCAGCCTTCCCTCACGAGCCGCCACTGTCTGAATGCTTCTTCTATTTCATATGCAAGTTTTATATCCATGTTTCTGTGTTTCTATTTTCAGGAGTTAACAAGAAGAATAAACACATTGTTGTATACCCTGACATTCCTTCTGCTATGAGACCTGTACCCCATGGTCCTGGAATTCCAATACCCGATCCACCTCAAACCCTGGACTTCGATGATTCTGATGATGAATCAATGACCAATGCCAATGACCAGTCCCAGTCGTATATACCTCAAAATACCGCTTCAAATGAGCCGAGGCCTCTCAACCAGGCCAAACTTAATGATCTTACCAGGGATTTAGGACTTTCCAAATTAGCTGCAGAAATCTTGGGCTCACGACTTCGAGAGGACAACTTGCTGGCTCCGGGAACAACATTCTCCTGGTATAGGAAACGAGAGGAAGAATTCCGCAAGTTTTTTGCAGTGCACGAAAATACCTCTTCCTTAGTGTACTGCTGCAATGTTGAGGGGCTAATCGAATCCTTGGGCCTGCCATATAACGCATCAGAATGGAGGCTATTTATAGACTCGTCTAAACGAAGTTTGAAAGCAGTACTTCTCAACATTGGGAATAGGGTTGCATCAGTCCCTGTAGCACATTCCGTACAACTTACTGAGAGCTACGATAACATGAAAATTTTACTGGATGCTCTCGTATACGACCAACATAACTGGAGGATCTGTGGAGATTTGAAGGTAATACTAATATCATAAGTAAACTATTGCTATTGACTATGTTGTTTTTCCAAAGGTTATTTGAGAGCGTATAAGAACACAACTTCCCCACAGAAGTGATACAGTCCAATGCATAGATTTTTTATCTGATAGAACAAATTCTCTAAATTCTTTAAATATTTTCATTTTTTTTCAGATTGTGGCATTTGTATTGGGAATGCAAGGGGGATACACGAAATACCCATGTTTCCTCTGCAAATGGGATAGCCGAGCGGATGAGAAGCACTATGCACAGCGTGAATGGGCATCCAGAGAGAATTTTGAACCTGGGTCGCATAATGTCGTTTCAGTGCCCCTTGTACCACCAACAAAAATTTTGCTCCCACCACTTCATATTAAGCTGGGCTTGATGAAAAATTTCATCAAATCAATGAATAAGGAGGGTTCAGCATTCCGATATCTCGAGAGTAAATTTCCTCATATATCTGATGCTAAACTAAATGCTTGGGTTTTTGATGGTCCTCAAATTCGAACTTTGATCAAAGATACTCGGTTCGAAAACGCAATGACTCCAACTGAGAAGAATGCCTGGCAGGCATTCAAATCAGTTGGCACTGATTTTCTTGGCAAGCGTAGAAGTCCAGAATACGAGTCCGTGGTCGAAAACTTGATGGAAGCTTTCAAAGCTCATGGGTCGCGCATGTCCATAAAAATGCACTTTTTGTGGTCCCACTTGGACTATTTTCCTGAAAATTGCGGGGATTATAGTGAGGAACAGGGTGAACGATTTCACCAAGATATCAAAATAATGGAAGAGAGGTACCAGGGAAACTGGGATATCAATATGCTGGCGGACTATTGCTGGTGTTTGAAGCGAGACGTGCCCGAAGAAAAACACAGACGGAAAGCCAAAAAAACTTCATTCCTTCCTCAATAAACTTTTTTCCATATTCATTGTATGAATAAAAGTATTTATTCCCACAATGTTTTCATTTTTCACGAGTGTTCTTATAATATTACTCGTATCTACAGTGTTTAAGCTAAAAAAAATCAATAAATTTGGGGATAAAATTGGACTTATAATAAATGGCCAATAGAGAAAAAACCTGACCTGATTGAGGAAAACCAATGTCATTTTCGAATTCAGCATGGTCGAATTATATAATATGAGTTGAAAAAACCCTCACAGCAGACAAAAAAATTTCATATGCATACCAGTGTAATATATATTATACGTTTCGATTTTTAAAGAGCGTTTGATAAAATGCCACGCAGAAATTTTTTAGCTAAACTTCATTCTCAAGGAATTGATGGTAATATTCTGAAATGGATTGAAAATTGGCGGCTCAGTGCACGTAAACAAAAAGTTGTCATCAATGGCAAAGCGTCTGAGTGGAGAAGCCTAACTAGCGGCGTGCCTCGGGGACCAGTTCTTTTTATTATTTATATCAGTGACATCGACATAGTAATTAAAAGTATAATTTCAGAATTTGCGGATGATACCCAACTAGGTGGACGAACAAAATCAGTGGCAGAACGTTTGCAGATTCAAGATGATGATAATAAATTACTAGAGTGGGCGGAAATTTGGCAAATGAATTTTAATATAGATAAATGTAAAGCGTTGCTTATCGGTAGAAACAATGTTAAAGGGTTACAGGAGAATATTTTATGCGCGACAAGACACTAACTAGTGTTACGGAAGAAAAAGATTTGCTGAAGGTATTATTGTTGCCGACACTCCTAAACCGAGTAAACAATGTATCGAAGTGATCAGAAAAGCAAATAGAACCCTAGGATTTATTGGTAGATCATTTGAATTTAAGTCGGAGAAAATGGCGCTAACATTATATAATTCCTTAGTACGCCCCCACCTGGAATACTACGTTCAGTTCTGGTCCCCATATTTACGACAGGACATAGACAGAATGGAGAGAATGCAGCTACGGGCAACTAAAATGATTCCTGGACTAAGAAACAAATCATACGCTGCCCGTTTAGAAACGTTACATTTATTCTCACTCGTAAAAAGGCGAATTCGAGGAGATTTAATCCAGGTGTTTAAAATGATTAAAGGTTTTAATAATGTCAACGCCGAAAAATATTTCACCTTCAGAAATGCAGATAGAACTCGCGGTTATGGTTTATGCGGGTAAACATTTTAATTTTAACGAAGCTACACATTTTTTCTTCATTCGTATAGTTAATTCGTGGAATGGATTGCCAGTCAGCGAAGTTCAAAGTAATTCGATCGAATCCTTTAAAAAGAGACTAGTTGCTTATCTTGCCTTGAACCCCCCCAGTTAGAAGCATTTGTTAGCGCGTAAAAGTATTGTAGAATTTTCACTCGGATTCCCTCCTCTTTACTTTAAAATTTTCACTTTATCTTTAAACTCCCTTCCTTTCTCTCAACCTCCCTTCTTTACTTTGTTTTAAAACTTTCACTCGTCTCTAAATTTTCTTACATCTTTTAACCTTCGTTTATAAACAGACAGCCTCGTAGGGCCCAGCCGGTCTGTTCTTGTTTGATGTCCTTTGTATTCCTTTATAGTGCCAACGGTCCCCGTTTGTGAGAACGTAGATGGCTAACGGAAAAAAATTGCCTTCAGTTTTGAAAATAAGGTGCAGGAGCTGGGGGGGAGGAGTATTTATTCTCTAAATCAGGAGTTCCCAAAACGTGTCCCTCGATCCGGCTCCGTGTGTTCCCGCGGCGGCCTTTACAACAACTTACGCAAAATCAGAATGAAATTATAACTTATTTAAAATTAAAAGATTGGTCAAAGACGTCATAATTTCTAGAAAATGTGAAGTTGTCTAATTTCCTAAAGTTAAAAAAAATAATATATTTTTGGGCTTTTCTTTTATGACCTGAATTCCAAAGCAAAATCTTAAGAAATTGTCAGTATGCAGCCCGAGACCCAAGTCTGCCTCCGGTAAACTTTTCATAACTATCCTCTGCATGGTACAAAACATAAGGAAGAATATAACTGAAGTATTTCTCTGCACGAATACATTTGAGCACCACTGTACGTAATGCAAGCTTAGTAAAACTTGGTTTGGTTCATCTTTACGACTGAAGAGAGATTGCCTTATAAAGTTGTTACTCTAAACACATGGTGTCTTCCGCCTGGATTTAATCATTGAATGCCATGAACAAGAACGGATATCATGATCGAATGATTAACATCTAAATTTAACGCTAAAACTTCACATTAAATTAATTTAATTTCTCGCAAACTTCAAGACTAAACTAAACCAACTGAAGCTGTCCAAAGGTACGTGATGCCAAAGCTTACTATTCCTCCTTGAAGAAATCGGTGATCTTTGGATCACGAGTTTGGTAGTAAGCTCTGGAATATTTTGTATGAAGCTTAAGCGACATTTGCAGTTTCGGTAGATCGCTTTGTTTCATGATCTTCATTCTCAACCATGTTGACGACCATAAAGAAGGCGAATCAGGCATCGCACAGGATGCCAAGTCGTTATCATACTCCAGACGTGTGATGAGCATCCAAAATCGCAAAAAGGTGGGAAAATACGAGTGCACTGATGCGGAGGTTATATAGAGGGGTTAATGTGAAGAAGCGGATGTGCGATCATTCGCGAGTTCTCTCTATTGACTCGTCTCTGTATATAAAGGTAACTATGTTTCACAGGAATATATATATATAATATATAGGGTGTCCCATAAATAAGTGCAGGATTAAATGGATTAAATACAGCAATTCAAATGACTTATTTTCCACACTGTATTTAATATATTAGTTAAGATGACAATTTGTTTACTCATAGTAAATTACGGAAGACATTAATTTGATTCATTAAAACAATTGGTTTCCTATATGTAAGATAAATCTGTTTCACTTCTCTTAAATGTATTCCTTAATTGACACGGTAAGGAGTTGTATTCACCGCAATGCGATGTCGTTCTTAAACTGATTCCAGAGGCTGACTTATTTCACCAATTAAAATTTAATACAGGGCAGTTAAATAGGGGATATGAAATGTATTACGGATATAAATGGGCTTTAATCTTACCCTATTAAGAATTGACGAGTACTATATATATAAATATATATATAAAGAATATTATAACTAATATTTATTACGATTGAGAGAGATTTATAAATGTCAGACGAGTCTGTTGTAGAAGTTCAGAAATATATAGATAAATTTTGTACTTAACGTCTACACATAACGGGTTCAGAGCCCAAAAAAGAAAAAAAAAACATTTCTCCTCTCGCCAAAATTAAAATCCTTTAATAAATGTTTGAAAACGGAGCCCCAAAAAATAAAAAAAGTTTTACGTACACGAAAGCCCGTGATAATAAAACAGAAAGTAGTTTAACGGAGAATTAACCTATAATTTAGCGTTATTCCTTAACGGCCTAACCCACCTAAATTTATCACATTATAAATCTATCTTTTTCCTGAGAGAACTTTGTCTCGAACGGATAAAAGCCAATTAAAAGTACTTTAGACATTACAACCTAAGAAGTCAGTGCTCACCAGATTGCAGGTGAGCAATTTTAAACCTTACTTAATGAATTTGGTCTTAATGTTATCGGGTCATTAGGTCGAGTATTCTTTGAGAACTTTTTGCAGGGTCTAACACGAACACGCGACGTAATAGGAGACCATTGTTCCTAAATTGTAATGGACTTCTTTGACGAGACGTTGACGGGCGAAATCAGTATCTATTTCCCCGAGAAGACAGGTGTAAATGACTTCCTTCTTCCTTACCAAATATATATGGGGGGAAAAAATGGTGGGGGGGGCGGGAAATTACACGATTAATTTCAGAAAGAGCGCAAAACGGATTCGCTTCCATTGTTTCAATTGCCGGAAGATGACTGTTCCAAAGTTTGCTTAATCTTTAAAAAAAAAAAAAAAAAAGTTTATATGATCCCAATTCTTTATAAATTCTTTTGTCTGTTTCATACCTTATAGTTTTTTTTATTTTTTAAATTTCATCTTTATTATTTTGTATTATAAAGAAAATATAAATATTTAATCTATTTAAAAGCAAGCCCTGAAAATGTATGGACACACTTTTTCGAAACGATAGATAGTATTTTTACGCTTTTAATCATTTTAATAAGTATGAATAAAGGATATTTTAGTAACTATAGTGGAGAATGTACCATATGTTGTATATACTGAAGTGATGTCGAATAATGAAGAGCCTTCTCCGATTTCGTACAGTGGCGCTCGTAAGTATTCGTACGGAGAAAATTTCGGTTATATTCGTCCTTATCTTTTGTACCATGCGCGGGATTGTCATGAAAAGTTTACCGTTCGTTTGAAAAAAATTTAAGAAATTAGAAAAATTAGTTTAACTCCAACAGATAATGTAAAACATCAAAGAATTTGAGGAAAATAAAAAAAAGGTGAAATGCAAATGTTTTCATACATTTATTTACAAAACTACTTAATATTTTGCGTGTCCACCTTAGGCTGGAATAATTTTAAATTTTTATCAGTAGTTGGCTGTTTATTGATAAGAGAATGTTCATAATTTGGAATTCTAGAATCTTCTCTGTGAATCTTCATGGAAGAGGGTTGACTGTACGAGCCATTAGTAAGCAATGGATCGTTGTGGTAAAAAGCTGTCTACCAATCTTAAGAGATCTGTTATTCCTCCACATGAGTCTGGAAAGAGATATAGGAGGATAGGAGAAGAACTTCAATTCCATTCTAAATACGACGGTTGCCGCACTTATAAAATGGAAAGGCTTTGGAACAATCAAAACTCTACCGAGGTGTGGACAACCTTCCAAGATTTCAACTAGACGGTTTGAAAGAATAGCTGCTGCGAATCCATGAGTGACTGCGGCTGATATTTGCCAAACATTAAGACTGTCTAAGATCGATGTCCATCCCTCTACTGTACGTCGAACATTGAGAAAGAATGATCTGTTTTGAAGAGTTGCACGAAGAAAATCTCTGCTATGAAAAGCGCATGAAGAAGCTCGTTTAAAGTACGCCAACGATCATCAAAATGATGGATTTGCTTTCTGGAAGAAAGTTCTCTGAACAGACGAGACCGAAATGAATTATTGTGGAACAACGAGCAACGATATGTTTGGCAAAAATCAAATACTGCATTCGAGGAAAAAAATATCCTTCCGACGGTTAAACCTTAGATAAGGTGTCCGCAAGAGAAACTAATTCGAGTCTGAAAAAAATTGCAACAATTTTCTGTAGAAGAATGGGCTAAAATTTCTTCTGAGAGATGTCTAAATCTTGTAGAAAAATACCCAAAACGAATCATTGAAGTCATTCAAGTACTTCTGTCGATCGCGAGGCCTGTCAACTGAAATAAGATCGACCAATGACTTCTGATACAGATGTCCAACTTTTTACCTTTGAACGTGAAAGTCTGAAATTGTGAAGGAAGACTTGTACTCCTGTTCAGAACAGTTTTTTGAGAAGTTTATGAAATAGACTTTGTAACACCTGATTTTTTTTTATGCAGGAAGGAGCCAAAGGCGAATGCCCGCAAAAGCCTCCCCCTCACCACAGAATAAGAAGAGAGCCAAAATTAAGGCCAGGGTTTTTCGAGATGCCTTGGCACTCTGCGCTTGAAAAATGGGAGGTCATAGACAGGAGGAAAGATGGATTGAGGCAGATCGTTCTAGGAGTTGACCGGTTGAGTAGATGAAAGATTGAAAATACCGATTAACCCTCGGGACAGTGGGAGTGATTAGGTTTTGCGATCCATTTGGTTTGACATAGTCTTAATCTCATACTCGTTTTACCATATTCCGCATCTTATGGATCACGTATTCACATCTAGGTTTCATCAAGGGACTCACTTTCTTTGAAAAGTTCTTTTGTACACGTGTAAAGGGTATATGATACATTCGGCAGCAAATGTATCATAAAAGTGAAATTTCTTGTATCTAAATTTGTATCAATTTTGTATTTAAAATAAAATTAAAGAAAGGAAGAATCGTTTCAAATATAATTCGTTTAATTCGAGTAAAAAAAAAAAAAAAAATTGTTTATAAATTCAAATTATATAAAATCACCACAACCGCACAAAGTTTCTTTGTATCAATTTATTATTAATATTTTTTATTATTTACTAAATTAGTGTATGAATAATAAATTAATATTTCTTTTTGTTAATAATAATAATTTAATTAAATAATAAATGAATACGTTTATTTATTATTAAAAAATAAATTTATTTACCGAAATAAATTAATGGAAACGGACGAAATTACGTTTAAAATTACTTAAGGAATTGTAATTATTTTCTATTTAATAAAGTATTTTTTTGTATTTATATATTTAATTTATGGAAAATAAGAAAATGTTTCGAAACTGTAAAATACTTTCGGAAGAATCCTTAATATGAGAAATTAACTTTAATTACTGAAAATGGGGTTCTTTAACCTCCTTCGCAACATCTGAGGTCGTACGATGGAGGGGACCTACTGCTTTACGTGGGATCCGAACCATTTAAAGATCGCTACATCATCTGAACGCGGAAAGAACGGTTCCCCATCCAGCTACTGGATAGATACAACGTCGCTTACTCTCCCTGATCTGACGAGAAGCGGTGTTGCGGCGTGGCTTTGACAAAATGTAAGGTGACTGTAATACTTCAAAAATTGTTTAAAAAAAGCGAACAGGCAACTTTTGAAATAAAAAAAAATACGAACAAGCAACTTTCAAAATCTCTATATTTTGCCAATAGAGGGGCTGGGGAGATAAGGGTGGACAGTACGAGAGAGAGAGAGTTACAAGGAGTTACAAGGAAAAGAAGGACCTCAAAAGGCCTTGCGGCCCATACCGAGGAGGTACCAATGGCAACGGGTGCCAGGGAAAATTTTCTACACACTCAAATAGTGTGCAAGATTTGGTCTAACCTTTTCTTGAACTGATCCACAGAGGAACTGTTCACAACTTCTGAAGGTAACCTGTTCCATGTGTCACAGATCTTATAGGTAAAGTAATTCGCACACACACTGGTCCTAAACCGTTTCAAATCCAACTTCCAACCATTGTTGCGAGTTGGGTTATCATTTAAACTAAACATACTTCTAAAATCGACATCGTTGAACCCGCGTAAGAGCTTGAAAACCTCGATCAGTTGACCGCGCAGCCTCCGAGTTTCAAGCGAAAACAAGTTCAGGGCGCGTAACCGTCGATTGTAGCCCATATGCCTAACGGAAGGGATTAACTTTGTGGCCCTCGCCTGCACTCGCTCCAGTCTCTCAATATCTTTCCTGAGGGTGGGCGACCAGAACTGCACAGCATACTCCAGGTGTGGCCGAACCAGGGAATTGTACAGAGAGAGCACAATCTCCTTGTTCCGAAACTGAAATTGCCTCCTGATATAACCCAATAGTTTCTGGGCTTTCTTTTCCACCTCTACGCACTGTTTCGTAAACTTAAGACTTAAGACGAAACAGTGCGTAGAGGTGGAAAAGAAAGCCCAGAAGCTGTTGGGTTATATCAGGAGGCAATTTCAGTTTCGGAACAAGGAGATTGTGCTCTCTCTGTACAATTCCCTGGTTCGGCCACACCTGGAGTATGCTGTGCAGTTCTGGTCGCCCACCCTCAGGAAAGATATTGAGAGACTGGAGCGAGTGCAGGCGAGGGCCACAAAGTTAATCCCTTCCGTTAGGCATATGGGCTACAATCGACGGTTACGCGCCCTGAACTTGTTTTCGCTTGAAACTCGGAGGCTGAGAGAGAGAGACTTTGTTGGAAAAAATTTAGCAAAAGGTACTGATCCATCACTCCTTTAAATAGGTATAGCTACCATTACATTATAACAAAGTCGTTTTCAGTGTCATATATATATATATATACATACACTATTACGTTTACTAAACCATCATTAAAACGTTAATAGAACCCTTATAAAACCTTTTGTTAACGCTTAGAAAACGTTTAATAAAGCGTAATTATTTCGAAGGATATATATATATATATATATATATATATATATATATATATATATATATATATACACACACAGCTGCGGAGGAACGTCCTTATTTATACGTCGTATCTACCATCTATTATTATTATGACTTACTTCATTTTGTCTTTGTCTCCCAGAACGTTTATAAGTGCCAGAAATTAAAAATAATAAAATGAAATAAAAAAAAGTGAATTGGTAAACGAGGCATTGATCATTTTTATCTTGAAAACCATTTTGGTTCGTTGTTTTTGGGGGGACAGTGGCTGGTGGGGGAGGAGGAGGGCCAGAAACCCCAATTAAGGGTGAAACCCAAATCACCCCCAACTGCCCAATTTTTTTCAATAAGTACGGTAAGTTAGTTTTGTAAGTGAGATTTTATATATATATACAATGTGAAGATACACGATTTTGCATAATATAAAAATCTCACACCAGCATTCGAACCAAGCACCTCTTAAGTAGAAGGCGAGGGTGCTGATCATTAGGTTACAGCAAGATAAAAAGCGAAGGCGTTATGCGTTCCCTCGGGTGTTGAACTATGCGCCAGGTTGCTCTGAATATGAGACTAGTACGTGCAGAGCTTGTCCGCTGTTTAGAGCGTTTTTTTTTATCCCCAACCTCCTTCCCCCAAAACAATAGACATTTCTATAAACATGGAAAAAACATAACTAAAGTAACGTAAATAATACAAAATACTGTAAATTGGTTTCACACACAATAACGGGTGAACCAAAAGTAGGTGGACAGTAAATGATAACGTTTATTTTGAGAATACATGTACAATTATATTTAATTTTTTTGTATACTATAATACAAAATAAAAAAAAATTAACGTATACCAATACAATACAAAAGCACTGAAAATTTTATCAACACAGGTGCTCAAATTGCTGTCCATCACAATTTACACAGCTTTGAAGTCTACCTTTCACACTTCGACAAACATTTTTGCACAAGCTTCTTTGTGCATTAATTTCTTGAAATGCATCTCTGATGTAATTTTTCAAATCACCAATACTTCGTGGTTTTCGACTATAAACTTTGTCCTTGAGTACTCCCCAAAAGAAAAAATCCATTGGGGTAAAGTCAGGTGAACGTGCAGGCCATTCAATTGGACCTCTTCGGCCGATCCATTTCTCGGGAAATGTTTCATCAAGATACTCACGGACTGCTCTTGAATAATGTGGAGGGGCCCCATCTTGTTGGAAATAGAGGTCATGTGAATTAGGCTGTTGTTGTAAGTGTGGAACAACTTCATTCATTAGAATTTCGAGATACTTATCACCTGTGACTGTTCCATCAACAAAAATTGGTCCTAAAACACCAGAACTTGAAATACCATCCCAAACAGTGACACCAGGCTGGTTTAGTTGCTGCTCTAATGTTAAATGTATGCTCTCACTATACCAGTAAACACAATTATGTCGGTTAACATGACCTGATAATTTGAAAGAAGCCTCATCGGTCCACACAATGTTATCTAAAATTATTGGATTTCCTTCAATTTCGTTCAGCATGATCTCACTAAATTGCAGCCGCCTGTCTGGGTCATCTTCCAATAAGCCATGAATTAGCCGTAGACGATAAGCTTTCAACCCAATAAATTTCAGAATTCGTACAATAGAGGTTTGTGAAATGTCCAGTTCTGCTGAGGCTCTTCTGGTGGACTTTTTGGGACTGTGAACAAATGCTTCGGCAACAAGTTGCTTATTGTCCTCTGTGCAAACTCTTTTGGGTCGACCAGTTCTTGGGGCATTAAGAATTGAGCCAGTGGCATCAAATTTGTCACGAATGCGGTAAATGGTTTGTCTCTTTGGGGCTTGAGTACCAAATGTTTCAACCCATTTTGTTCTAACAGTTTCAGTATTTTGAGATTTCCAATACTCTTTTAACACCCATTTTCTGGCATCAGTATTTAGATTATTTGCCATTATGGGTTCTCTGAACTATCTGAAAAGAAAAAAGATTAAATTTAAATAAATTTAGTTATAATATTTAATATAATATAACACAAACACTATAGTTATAATGAACACCATAGTTATAATATAATATAACACAAACCCTATTCAACCTACTGTCCACCTACTTTTGGTTCACCCGTTATTTACTGTAAAAAGTATACTGTAAGAAGACGGTACGAAGGCATAAATAAATAGAATATACTACAGTATTTTCGCAAATTACTTACAACCGGGCATTCGCCCTTGGCACCTCCTCCCTGCATGAGAAAAACCCTCGTGTATGTGTCTGGTAACGAATAAAATGGTTAATGCAGTCGTACAATATGGTTGGGTTAACCATTTGGTTTGGCCGCCGTGTCGTGGTCAGAGATGGACAGTAATGTATTTGATAAATACGTATTTAAATACTGTATTTATAAATATTTTTTCAGGGTATTTAAATACATTCTTATTGATGTATTTTGTAATTGTAAATACATTTTTAAATACATTCGCGAGACAGGGATTTTTTTCCATTATTTTTTTGTAAATCAAGAATGTAATTAGTTTTCGTGTTATTTTTTTCGTGTAACTGTTCCAAACTGTACTGTATTATATTTATTACGATTTATTTAGTCTCTTCTTTCTGTTGCCTCTCTTTGGATTGCCCTTGTTGCGGATACGAAGTTTCAAACTACTTCTGTATAACAATAATAAACACCGAAAATGGAATGTATTTTTTATGCAGGAAAGAGGGGTTAAGGGCGAGTGCCCGCAAAAGCGACCCCTCCTCCACGGAAGACGGAGAGAGACAAAAACAAGGTCTCCAAGGCTCAGTGATGCCATTTTTTTTTTTATATAAATTTTGAAAAGGTTGTGTAGTGTGTAAGATGCATGTATATGTGTAGTGAGGAATAGAGGGAGAAATGTGCATTTGAGAGCGCGGTGGACTGCTTACAGGGTAGATGAGACGCGGAAAAAGATCAACTAACGAGGACAGTAACGGGAGAAACGGGAGTTCCAGCGCTTCATGACTCCTGCCTTAGGATATGTTTAGATTGTATTTAAATACATTTTTGAAGTAATGTATTTAGTATTTAATTACATTTCAATTTACAGTAATGTATTTGGTATTTAAATACAAATTTGCGTGGTATTTACTATTTAGTATTTAAATACATTTTAAAGTATTTATGCCCGTCTCTGGTCGTAGTTAGCATCGTTGACTACGCATACATCAGCCCCAGGTTTCATTCCTGGTGAGAGTAGGCGGCGCGCTGCTTACCCAGCTGTTTGTTCATCCTTTCATAAAAAAAATAGGTTGGTAGATAAATGAGTACCCTGGATACCCTCCTGGCTGCTGATCGGGAGTTCGTGAGATCGAGTCCGGGCTAGGGATTTGTAATTTCTGACTTCTCTGGTGGGTCGTGGGTCGGACTCGACGTTACGCTGTAGGTCTAAGGCGGGGCAACGAGCTTGACCTTCGTCAGAATGATCAATTCGGGCGGAAGCAAAAATAAGGTTCCGAAGGTATGTACTCTATTTGGTTTTGTAACAGTATTTTTCTCAATATATATGTATACAGAAATGAATCACTTACTCGGAGCGTCCGGTATTCAAAGGTTTTAATTAGTCCCTCTATAATTGTCGTTCCCTATTTAACACCATCATTTCGTTAATCGTCGTCTGCCTGCGGGCATCAGTCTTTGTTGAGCGCTCAGTGGAGACGGACTATCGCGCAGTTTTACTACGCAATTTAATTTAAAATATTTGCTTTTTTTAATTCACTTTAGTAAAATTAAGTGAAAATGGCCCCTCCTAAGAATGTACAAAGTGGTGGTAAAGGTAAAAGGCCTAGAAATGTGACCACATTGGAGATTAAACTAAAAATTATAGGTGATTTTGAAAATGGAAAACGTGCTGCAGACATTGGCAGGGAATATGGCGTACCGCCAACTACTGTGCGGTCGATTGTGGCCGATAAAAAAATACAAAGATATTGCAAAATTAGCAGTGCCAGGTTCTATTAAAATGATGCGTTCTAGAGATGAAATTATGATTAAGATGGAAAAATTATTGTTATTGTGGATAAGTGATCAGCAGACAAAGTGTCAAAACATTAGTTCTATGTTCATTAGAGAAAAAGCCAAAAAGATTTTTGATGACCTTAAAGAAAAGGATAGAGAGTGTAAAATGGAATTTAGTACGAGTAAGGGCTAGTTTGAGAAATTCCAGATAAAGACAGGTGTTCATTCCGCTGTGAATTCAGCATGGTGAAGCAGCAAGTGCTGACAAGCTGACAAAGATGATGCTGAAAAATATGCAAGTGACTTTGATTTGCAAATTTCGGAGTGGGGTTATAATCCAAAGCAAATATTTAATGCAGATGAAACTGGTTTGTTTTGGAAAAAAATGCCCAACCATACTTTCGTAACAAGAAGAGAAAAATATGCCTGGACATAAACCAGCCAAAGATAGGTTGACCCTTCTTCTTGGGGGCCAATGCTACAGGGGACTTCAAATTGAAACCATTGCTGGTTTATCATTCAGAGAACCCCAGAGCTCTGAAAGGTTTTGTAAAATCCAGACTACCACTTGTATGGAAGTCAAATAAAAAAGTTTGGGTTACAAAGGCAATTTTCAGTGAGTGGTTTTGTGATCACTTCTGCCCTGCAGTCAAAACATACCTCAAGCGCAATAATCTTTCAGAAAAGGCTCTTCTTATTCTGGACAACGCTCCTCGGCATCCAACCAACTTGGAGGACTTGTCTTATGGCATGGTAAAAGTTCTTTTCTTGCCACCGAACACAACATCTATACTGCAGCCTATGGACCAGAATGTTATTGCCAACTTCAAGCGATACTACCACAAGATAACATTCAGCCAGTGTCTAGAAACCACAGATGGAGAAGGCAAGCTTACCTTGAAAGAGTTCTGGAAAGGCTACAATGTGAAACATGCCATTAATAACATCTCTACAGCGTGGAATGAAGTCGGCACTTATTGTTTGAATGCTGCTTGGAGAAATTTATGGCCTCAATGTGTTGCTGACTTGCCTGGAATTGAAGAAGAGACTCCATCACAAATTCAAGACGAAATTATTGGGCTGGGTCAACAATGGGCTTCGAGTTGGGCTTCGGAAACGGACGATGTCGAAGAGCTCTTGGAATCTCATAGTGAAGAACTCAACACTGAAGAACTGTGTCAGCTTGAAGAGCACAGGGTATCAGAGGAGTCAAATGAAGAGGAAGAAATATTGTCAAGACATTGATAACAGGAAATCTGAAGGATTTCTTCTGTCACTGGGAAAAGATGAAGGGTGTTTTAGAAAATGACCCCAATGCAGAAAGATCTCCAAAGTCATTCGAGAAGCCAATCAAGCCTTTCGTTGCTATAAGGAAATCTTAGCAGAGAGAAAGAAGGCTACAAGACAACCAACTCCGGATTATTCCTGCAAAAGAAAATCAGATCCACCGAAGTCTCCCCATCCATCAACATCAACAGCATTAGATCTCCCTGATCTGCTGATGGAGGGTGATTCACCTACCAAGCAATAAAACTCCATCACCAAGCCCCACCAACCCCAATCCATGCGCAGCCAGCCACTTCATAATTTGGTAAGTACAGTACAGCAGGTGGTCTGGAATGAATTGTCATTATTACATATATTTCACTGACTCGTTAATCGTCGTTTCCTTAATCGTCGTCTGTTCATGGAACCAATTAACGACGATTATAGAGGGACTACTATATATATATATATATACACACGGCATTCCGAAATTCCTGCTGGGAAGAAAACTAAGGCAATTGGGACAGACGCCTGAACGCTGTCGTTATACGAATATTCTGAGAACGGACGTTCATTGGCTAAACTCGCACGATTCTGGGGCTTAGTCAAGAAGATAAAAGGGATAGCTTCAACCCACTCAGCGTCAGTGTCGATATTGTTGATGGTCGTGTGCCATCATAAGAGGCAGTTTTTCTCTTCCGGACTGCGAGATGGTGTTGGTGGTCCTGCCGCCAGCATCTTTTGTCACTTATTTAGGGCCTGCTGGACTCCTTGTGGGGTTAGTAGACCCCGCGGTTCGGATTTCCAAAGGAACAAAAAGAGCTTGCTCCAAACGCCTGCGCGCGCCTGGTTGAGTCCGGACGTCTTGTCCTTTTCTACTCACGCTCTTGTTCTATCTTCCTCTGTTCTCCCCTCCTCTTGTTCTGTTTAAGTTTCTCATTTCGTTTGTCTTCTTTCTTGGTCACATCGACCATAGACTATACTGAGCGTCTAGTCCCGCTCATACTTTCGTTGCAACAACGAGGGTTTTTCTTCTCTCTTTGCCTCGACGTCCGTTCGTTCGATCCTCGTTCTGAATCCCGGTTCTCTTCACTCAACGCTTCGACGTCCGTTCGTTCGATACTCGTTCTGAATCCCGGTTCTCTTCACTCAACGCCTCAACGTCGGTTCGCTCGATCCTCGTTTTGGATCCCGGCTCTCTCCACTCAACGCCTCGACGTTCGCCGCTCTTCTTATCAACGCTTGATCCTCACCACTCTTCACAACGTTTTCGACGTTCGACGTTCACTTCTCCATTCAACGCTTCGATACTTCATCCCTCATCTCGCTTCTGATTTCAAGATGGATCTTCAATCGCCGCTCAATATTTTTGCACAACGTTTGTATAACTGTACTTAATTTGTCGCTATTCTTGACTCTTAATAAAAGAGGCAACTCAAATCATAGTTTCCTTGTCATTATACTTCATGAGCCTGAATCGTCGTTCAAAGCCTCATAAAGTATATATATAATATATATCAGTGATGTAGGTCTCGAGATCGGTCTCGGTCTCGAGACCGATCTCGAGACCCACTTTGCAGATCTCGATCTCGATCTCGGTCTCCGCTATTTAGATCTCGGTCTCGATCTCGGTCTCGACAGACGCGGTCTCGGTTTTTCTCCCCGAGACCTTTCGAGACCGTAATGAAAAATACATGTTATTGGCATACTCATGATGGTGGCTTGGTTGAACAGACACAATTCAGAATGTTTATGAAAGTTTGTAAAAGTAAGGGGTATTCGTCACATGCAAGATAGCTGAAAAGGACGGTGCTGATGAAGTTCCCTTGCCATTTGCCAATAGCATCTATCCAATTGCAACATTACTTGACCCACAGTTTGGTCTACAGTGGGTGGACATTGAAGTACGAGCTGATAAAGATATTAAAGTAGAACTATATTTTCATTATAAATTTTTAAAATTATCACAGAATTCATTATATCGGTATATTTTTTATCATTAAAATTCATTATAGATCTCTTTGGGCTGAGTGGATGTTGAATTAATGTCATATATATATATACATATATACAGTATATATATATATATATTATTTAGACCTTATGTTAATTGCCATGCCTCTGTTTATAGTACCGATATGTCAATTTATTTTTCATAGAAATGGTGTTGAAAAAATGCTATACAGGAAACTCAAGCACGGAGAATGAGCAGATACAGAGAGACAGCGCTCATTCTCACAGCAGCGATGACGAAATAAAACAGAGTCAAACCAAAGTTCCGAGACTAATGGCAAAATATCAAAGCTATCGGTCCAAGCAGAAGAACGTTGAAACTGGGAAGATTTTGAACCGCAGGGAACAGTTGCGGCGGTACCTCTTAGAGATCGATGAATCTCATATTTTAGACAACTGCTCTCCAATAAAGTTTTGGCACCAGAAAAGGGATAAATTCCCATCACTGGCCAATATTGCCATGACTGTTTTAACAGTGCGTGCCTCTAGTGCTCCAATTGAGCGTGTATTTAACCATGGAGGCATAATAATGAGGCCCCACAGAAGTCGAACTTCAGCAGATCTTGAGTATGCTGATGTTCCTTAAGTGTAATGAGCACCTATCATGCTTTAAATAAATGCACAAGTCAAACTGGGTAGTGGGTACGTTCATTAAACTTTCTGTAACAGATATAAAAGAAGTAAATAAATAAAAAGTACGTGTATATATATTCATTTGTTAATTTATAGGCTTCACTTTTTGCATTCAACACACTACATCTGAGAAAGTAGTTATTAGTTTATAAATATACTTAACATAGTCTAATTTCCATAGTAGTGTAAAACAAACTGAAAGGGCATGAGCTTGGTCTCGATCTTGATCTCGGTCTCGAATTTTAAGGGTCTCGATCTCGGAAGGTAGATCTCGATCTCGAACCTTTGATCTCGGTCTCGATCTTGGTCTCACAGGATCAGGTCTCGGTCTCAGTCTCGGACTTGGTGGTCTCGACTACATCACATATATATATATATATATATATATGTGTGTGTGTGTGTGAGTGTGTGAGAGACTTAGAATGAGTTACAAGGACAAGAGGAAGCCTCAAAGACCTTCCGGTCCACTCTGGGAGGTTCCTGTTTTTAAACAAGTTTATTTTTCTTTCAACTATTCTAGCAGTGGTAGAAAACTGGATAGAAAAGTATAAGGCTCTCTTTCCCCCACCCTCCGCTCCCTCCCTGCCAGAGGCAGGTACGGTAAAAGGTTGAAGAAAAAACCTTGACCCTGGAAAAGTAGCCAAGGAAATTTTACAGGAAATTGGGGAATATATAAAAAAAGCTCTATAATTAGCATGCTCACAGACACACCGTGCAAGCGAACTCCTGCAGAGTTACGTTATGTTTTAGTCTTAAACCATGAGAATATTCAGTACTTTGTCTAGCCTATTTTTAAACACATTTACACTTTGACTGGAAACAACCTCTGAGGGAAGTTGGTTCCAGATATTAACTATTTTATAAGAAAAGGAATTGCCGCAGACAGAGGTCCAAAATGTCTTTAGTTCTAGTTTAAACGCATTATTTCTTGTCGGATTGGCATTAAGTGAGAATAAGTTTCTGTAATCTACCTGTCTATTCCATTGAGCATCTTGAAGACTTGAATAAGCTGACCGAGCAACCTTCTCGTCTCTAAGGTAAACAGATTTAAGCGCTCCAATCTCCGTTGGTAGTTTTGCATTCTCATTGAAGGGATCAATTTTGTAGCCCTTGTTTGTACTCTTTCTAACCTTTTTATGTCCTTCCTGAGGAATGGAAACCAAAACTGCGCACAGTATTCCAGTTGAGGTCTGACTAGTGAATTATAAAGAGACATTACAGTCTCCTTGTTCCGAAACTGGAACGGTCTTTTAATATAACCTAATATTTTTAAGGCCCTCTTTTCGACTTCTGCACAGAGCTTCGACGGTTTCAGATCATTGCTGATATACACTCCTAAGTCTTTCTCTAGATCGGTCTCAGTCAAGTTCCTTCCCAAGAGAGAGTAATCGGTCTTCGGGTTTTTATAACCTATGTGCATTACCTTACAATTGTCCAAGTTGAATGGCATCTGCCAAGTAGCAGACCATTCGCCCAACCTGTCAAGATCATTCTGAGAGAGGGGGGAGGGGGGAGGAGGGGAGCGAGAATTATTTCACGAAAGTAACGTGTGAATAATAATACTTGTGATGAAAATAACCACGAAAGAAAATGTAAACACGAAATAGTTTTCAAGCGCTTTCGTCTAATGACACGCTCAGGAACACTGAAATTAATAACATGATTGAAACTACATATAGATCACAGAAAAAAAACAAAAATAATATGATTGGTGCAGAAAATGTTTTCGGAGGAACATACAATTCATGTGAAAATAGCTACCAGAGTTTTAGCGCCTTGCCCTTCTTATCTAAGATGAGATATGCTCCTCCTCAAACATTTTCTGCACCAGTTATATTATTTTTGTTTTTTCTTTGTGATCTATATATAGTCTCAATCTTGTTATTAATTTCAGTATTCCTGAGGATGTCATTAAACGAAAGCGCTTGAGCACTATTTCGTATTTCATTTTTCTTCGTGGTTATTTTCATCATTATATATATACAGTATATATATATATAAACAGACGGTATCTTGTGATCACTTCCATACACGCAAGGAAGTTTTTCATAAGCGGAAATCCTTTACTTCCGGCTTTCTTCTATGTCCGTAAAAAGGGGGAATGAAGAGTGACGCTGAGCGAAATGAATGAAAGGAGTTTTTCTGAGATGTCAAGGAAAGGAGGGTCAAAGAGGGTTGATTCCACACAGTTCTGAGGGGAGAGATATTAATGTTTTAGAGTAGACAATAAATTAAGAAGGGGATATTTTACAAGAATGAACTTCAACAACTGTAAAATGCAGAACATCGCATTTTCTGTAATTTTGAAGGGAACTTTTTTATTAAATTATTTTACGAATATGGAAAAACATTTTGAATTATACAGGGTGGTGCAAAAGTCCCTATCTATTTTGTTGAAATAATAGTATTTTCGGATAAAAATGTGATAACATAATTAGATGTATATTTATTTATCAAGCTCAGGTCTAAGATTCGACGCGAGCACCATCATTGTCTCTGCACACCTGAAATCTGTCCACTGCATTGCGGAACACATTCTCAAGCATCTCTCGGGTTAATTTAGCGACTGTCGCGACATTGCGGGTTCGCAGATCCTGCGAGTCTGTAACTCGTTTTGTAAACCTCAGACTTTATAAAGCCCCTCGCAAAGAAGCCTAATGGTGTTAAATTCGGAGATCGTGCTGCCCAGTCCTGTTTCCACCACGTCCAATCCAGCGATTTGGTTAGAGCTCATCAAGGTACGTCCGAACGATGTTTGCATAGTGACATGTCGCTCCATCTTGTTGAAACACATCAGTGTCGAGAATACCATCTGAACGATGCTGGGACTCAAGAAACTGCTGAAGCATGTCAAGATAAACTGGCCCTGTTACCGTAGCTTCTGCAAAGAAAAAAGGTCCGTAAATCTTCGATCTTGTCATACCCAACCAGACATTAACTTTGGGAGAATCTCTTGGCCATTCGTAGAGCTCTGTTGGTTTTTCACTAGCCCAGATACAGCAATTATGTCGGTTAACCTTTCCGCATGTGTGGAATGTCGCCTCATCGCTGAAGAGGATGTGGTTTAATAAGTTTTCGGTTTTAATTTTTCAATCAATTCTGTGCACATGGCGGCTCGTCTTGGATAATCCTCTTCATGTAACTCGTGTAGCACTTGAATATGGTAACTTTTCTTTTTTAATGTTGAGTTTAAAATCCTTAGAACAGTCGTTTTTGGTATCCTCAGTCTACGTGATGCTGTGCGAGTTGACATTCTAGGATTTGTTTCAAAGGTATTTCTTACCAATTGGACATTTTTTTGAGAGGTACCTGGACGTCCAGATCCTGCCTCATCATGAACAGATCCTGTTCTTTTAAATTTGTTGACCAGCTCGCGTAGTGGTTTGTAAGTAAAGGTTTGTGAAATGTTCTTTCGAATTTTTTCTCGAATTTCTTTGCACTTATTCCCTTGGATACGTAATGTTACTACCATCACACGTTTTTGTACATACATTATCTATGGCCTGGAGAAAATAAAATAGAAATATAATTATTTCAATGAAATAGGGACCTTTGGACCACCTTATATATATATATATGATGAATAAAACCACGAAGGAAAAAAGAAACACAAAGGGTGCTCAAGCGCTTTCGTCTAATGACATCCTCAGGAACACTGGAGTGAAAGGACAGATCAAGGCAATATATAGGTTACAAAAATAAACATACATACATACATATTCACATAATAAATATAATATATATATATATATATATATATACATATATACATATATATAGTAAGCATAGAAAAAAATTGTGGGAGGAGCCAACATTTATATGGTCACAGAAGAAAAGAAATAAATATAAATATAAATTGAGAAAAAATTAATTACAAATAGTGCCTTAGTGATATATATGTCACAGCCTAAATAATCATAAAGAAATAAACAGGCAAATAAAAAAAACCATAAATATACATACATACATATATATATATATATATATACATATACATATATATATATATATATATATATATATAAAGACACTTTTAGCACTTTGGCCGACCTTCAATATAAATTCAAATGGCTTTTTTATGGAACAGGTCACAAAGAATAAAGAAATAAAATAAATATAAATATTGTAAGTGGAGTCTACCAATTCAAGCTCAAGAGGGAAGTTTTACAATCGATTTAATAGATGCTGCCAAATTGATATATATGTCAAAAAAATAAAGAAATAAACCAAAAAAAAAAAAAAAAAAATTAATTATTAAAAAATAAAAAAATAATAATAATAAATTGAAAGATAAATTTTAAGAGAGGCACACCAATTTTAAGGAACAATTACCACATATGCATATTATAGTCACAAACGAATAAAAAAGTACAAGTAAATATAAATTGGAAAACAAAATGATGCCTAGATGATATATAAAGAACAATAAAATATATATACAACATATATACGGTATATATACGAAATATAAACGCAATATATACAGAATATATATATTATATATATATGCATAAGGGAAAAAAAAATTACCAAATTTGTTTTTATAATTATTGTCTGAGAAAACGGTAGGTCGCAAAAGAATAAAGAAATAAAAATAAATATAAATTGAAAAAATTACAAATAATACACGTACACATGTATACCCACATAACCAAATATATATATACATATACACACATATATACAAACACACACACACACACACACACACATATATATATATATATATACAAGCTTGACCTTCACGAAATGAGAAATCATCCCGCAGAACCTTTGTGAGGTTGTAAGGTAAGGTAAGGTACAGTGCTTACAATAAGTCTCGCGCGTCTGTCTCTGTCTCGTCTGTCACAATATTGTTATATGAAAAAACTACACTGATATCCAAAAGTTTAAGTACATTAGCAATGCCTAAGAAGCCCGGGAAAAATGGAAGTACTAAAATATTCTTTGACAAGGTGCGAGTGTTATTATTCACACGATAGAAGGTTCGTTTAGCCTTATTAAGACAAGATTCCATGAACGCAGATGGGTAACACAACTCACTTCCAATACCGTTGATATTTTCCAATTCGGCATCGATGTATTCCGGACTGGCGATCCTAAGAGCGCGGAGAAACATTGAGGAAAATATGGCCTTTTTAATAGGGGTGTCATGTCCAGAGTAAAAGTGTACGTAGGACAAATTGTGTTTTTTTTTTTTTTTTTTTTTCCCCCCGGGCTTCTTAGGCATTGCTAATGTACTTAAACTTTTGGATATCAGTGTAGTTTTTTCATATAACAATATTGTGAAAAACATCATAGTAAAAAATAGCCCTACCAATAATTTAGGCATTATCTATAAAATTGGGTGTAAGCAATGTGATTCCTTTTACATAGGTCAGACGGGAAAGGATTTGCAAACGCGTGTAAAACAGCATCAATATTCCGTTAGAACGGGACAGTTGTCCAGTGCCCTTTTTGTCCATTTGTCAGAGTTATCCCATTGTATTGATTGGAATAATGTTTCAGTTTTGTTTCACTCTAGCAACATTGTTAATAGAAATATTCTTGAGTCGGCTATAATTCAACTTACAAATAACCTTAACATGAGTAAAGGTCTGTTTCAACTTGATCCCGTTGCTCTGAATTCCTTCAGAATGGATTTAAACAAAAAGGGCAGGTTGTTAAATCTTTGGTAAAAAATTTGTTTTGTCTGTTGTTTCCCTTACAATTTTATTTTTCAATTTTTTGCTGTATGCGTGTATGTGTATGTATGTATGTGTATGTGAGTATGTGTGTGTCATTGCAGTTAAATGTGTTTGTATGTATATGTGTGTATATGTATGTATGTATGTGTGTATATGTATGTATGTATGTATGTATGCAGTTAAATATATATATATATATATATATATATATATATATATATATATATGTATATGTGTATGTACCTTACCTTACCTTACAACCTCACAAAGGTTCTGCGGGATGATTTCTCATTTCGTGAAGGTCAAGCTTGTATATAATATATATATATAATATAGTGTGTGTGTGTGTGTGTGTGTGTTTGTATATATGTGTGTATATGTATATATATATTTGGTTATGTGGGTATACATGTGTACGTGTATTATTTGTAATTTTTTCAATTTATATTTATTTTTATTTCTTTATTCTTTTGCGACCTACCGTTTTCTCAGACAATAATTATAAAAACAAATTTGGTAATTTTTTTTTCCCTTATGCATATATATATATATATATATATATATATTCTGTATATATTGCGTTTATATTTCGTATATATACCGTATATATGTTGTATATATATTTTATTGTTCTTTATATATCATCTAGGCATCATTTTTTTTCCAATTTATATTTACTTGTACTTTTTTATTCGTTTGTGACTATAATATGCATATGTGGTAATTGTTCCCTTATAAATTGGTGTGCCTCTCTTAAAATTTATCTTTCAATTTTATTATTATTTTTTATTTTTTTAATAATTAATTTTTTTTTTTTTTTTTGGTTTATTTCTTTATTTTTTTGACATATATATCAATTTGGCAGCATCTATTAAATCGATTGTAAAACTTCCCTCTTGAGCTTGAATTGGTAGACTCCACTTACAATATTTATATTTATTTTTATTTCTTTATTCTTTTGTGACCTGTTCCATAAAAAAGCCATTTGAATTTATATTGAAGGTCGGCCAAAGTGCTAAAAGTGTCTTTATATATATATATATATATATATATGTATATGTATATATATATATATATATATGTATGTATGTATATTTATGGGTTTTTTTTATTTGCCTGTTTATTTCTTTATGATTATTTAGGCTGTGACATATATATCACTAAGGCACTATTTTGTAATTAATTTTTTCTCAATTTATATTTATATTTATTTTATTTCTTTATTCTTCTGTGACCATATAAATGTTGGCTCCTCCCACAATTTTTTTCTATGCTTACTATATATTGTATATATGTATATATATATATATATATATATATATGTATATATATGTGAATATGTATGTATGTATGTTTATTTTTGTAACCTATATATTGCCTTGATCTGTCCTTTCACTCCAGTGTTCCTGAGGATGTCATTAGACGAAAGCGCTTGAGCACCCCTTTGTGTTTCTTTTTTTCCTTCGTGGTTTTATTCATCATAAATACTTTTCACGTGTCACTTTCGTGAAATAATTTTTCATATATATATATATATATATATATTCGCAGTTATAGCTAAAGTGGAAGTGAGATGAAAAGTAAGATTTTTCACATGGAGCTTCATTCTGCCCATACAACCATTTCAGAGTACGAGCAGCTCGTTACAGCATTGCCAAACAAACAGGGGGGTCAGGCCGGTCAGTGTATTGAAGAGGCTTCCGTATGCAGTTCACCACACTGAAAGCAACAATGCTCCGTGTTTTCCCATTTCAAAGAACGTCCAAATCCGTATTTGTTTTCGCGCAATTTTCTTCAGTTTGTATCGGAGACACCTCTAGTTATCATCAGCCCTGGTGCAATATTCTTCCGGAGCACGATGCACCGCAAGTTCGTGTTTCCTCCGTAAGGCAGCGCAAATTTACCGGTATCAATCGCAGTTAGTCATACAACCCCATCCCTGTTCGACGCAAACCGGATCAAAAACCACACGAGCAATCGCAATCGCAAACCTTCCGTATCCGAGTTTGTATTTTTAAATCATTTATTCTGTTTAATTTATTGTTATGAGACACCATTCGTTTGATCCTTCATTAAATCTCTCCAGCGAAAGTTCCTACTTTACTTTCCTACGTTATCTCATCGTTATTTAATTTGAAGACAATCTAGTTTATCCAAATTTCAGGTAATAATTGTTTTATATATATATATATATATATATATATATATATATATATATATATATATATATATATATATATATATATATATATACCTTTGGTTTGCTTCCGCCCGAATTGTTCATTCTGACGAAAGTCAAGCTTTTCACTCCACCTTACACCTATTTAACGTGGAATCCGAACCGCGCCCCACCAGCAGCCCACCGTCTTAACCACGAGGCTACCCAGGGTACCCATTTATCTACCAACCACTTTCTTTATTGTGTGGAACGATGAACAGCTGGGTTTTGCTGCTCGCCGCCTGCCGTCACCGAGTCTCGGTCCCGGGGCCGATGGATTCGTAGTCAGCGACGCTAACCACCACCACCGAGGAGTGTGTATATATATATATAACAACAACAACACACACACACACACGAGGTCTGTTCAGAAAGTATCCGGACAAGGTGTTTATTTTTAGAACAAGGTCACACTTGTTGTGTCTGTGCTAAACATGTCTCTGCATGCCGAGACAAGTTGACTGATACGGTTGCACTTCATTGTGTAGCGTCAGTCCACTGTGGAAAGTCGATAAAGTTAAACGTGTTTTGTTTTGAGGCGATTTCTTAATGTCGGAGAGTCACTGTTTTTTTTACTGCGAAGGTGTTGTGCACCATGAATATGCTCCACAGGGACAAACAGTCAACGAGGAATTTTACACTGAAGTTTTGAGACGTTTACGTGAAGCAGTTCGGAGGAAACGGCAAGCAGAAGTGGGAGTCCGGAAACTGGATGCTTCATCACGATGACGCCATCTCACTCGTCGCAACTTGTCCAGCAATTTTTGGCCAAAAAGGCTACCCACCAAGTACAACAGCCTCCATATTCGCCGGATTTGGTTCCATGCGACTTTTGTTTGGTTTCCGAAGCTCAAAACAAACCCTGAGAGAACACCTATTCGATGATGTTGAGACCATTAAAAGAAATTCGACGGAACAGTCCGAAAAGTGGTTTCGAAAAATGTTTTCAAAAGTAGCACGATCGTTGGGCAAAGTGTGTGGCTTCAGAAGGCGTGTACTTTGAGGAAGATTAAGCCCCAAACCCTGTAAGTACCATATTCTGTCTATATTCGCATCAGTCCGGATACGTTTTGAACACACCTTCTGTGTGTATATATATATATATATCCTAGAGCTATCAGCGGCTCACAGACAAAGAAAGAAGGACAAGAGAAGCTGAATAAAAATTTGCTTATTTTTGGAAATATAAAAATTGAAATTGAAGGAGACTGATTTTACCCTTTTTCAAAAAGTGAATTTCATTTAAAAAGTAACATTAAGAAATTTAAAAAAATTACTTTTAATTAAATTAAATGTCTCAAATTGCGTGGTCGAAGAGGACTACATCGCGGCCAAGTCGTAGCACCACTTCCCGTTAAATCATAGAGGTTTATAGCGGCTTTGGCTCTGTTCAGTAGTTGGCTTTTTTTCTGCGCTCAGATGATTTAGTGACCCGTGGTTCGGATTCTACAAACAGCTAAAGATCCTCTCCTTTCCATAACCTTTACATTTGAAAAAGAGGTTCACAATCCTGGAAATTATTATTATTATTATTATTATTATTATTATTTTGAACGAAAATATTATGACGTCACAGTTGGGAGTAATGATAGTTGGACTTATGAATAACAAATAGGTTTAAAGGTCAGTATTATCTGTTGAATATGGTGATAGACATTCAATTTACTGACTTACTGAGCACCAGTTTTATTATTAAAAATCGCTTACCGCGTAGTTGTATATATATATATTATATATATATGATATATATATATATATGTATATATATATATATATATATATATATTATATATATATATATATATATATATATTGTTACGTTACCAGCCTTAGGGCACAGGCTCAATATGAGGAATCTTTAGTCAAATGGTCCTTGAGTCTTCAAGAATTATTTTCTGTAAAATTGAATCATTAATCTGTTATACAGTGGAAATTGCTTCTTATTTTTTTCGTGTGTGTGTGTGTGTGTGTGTGTGTGTGTGTGTGTGTGTGTGTGCGCACGCGCACTGGGATTAATCCTCGAAAAATTTTGTCCCGCAGTGTGGAGGCTGGAAGAAGATGTAGAGAGAATTGACAAAAGTAAATAGACACCACGATGATTGTCCTCAAGAACCAATGAGAAAGGTTACGAGTGGAATGCCAGAACGTGTGTCATTTTACATAATGGAAAGGGGAAAGCAACACGATTCTAAATGTATTGATTCGATAAATCTCTTATTGTTTATATTCACTTTTATTATCAAATCAAACAATTATGAAGAAACCGAAGGTGTCTATTTACTTTTGTCAACCTTCTGTAATCTGTATATTACTTACTTTAGTCAATTGTTCAGGGTCGACCTACGTTCGAACCTTTTGCGGCATCTCGTTTCATTTTGGGGATTTGATATCGGGGATAGTTGCTTTTTACTCTCATCCTGCCCTCATAGCCAGTTACGCGTGTCTTGTTAGAGAATTTACGCAGAAACCTGTCGAATTGATGTGCTGGAGGTTCCTAATTTCTTTTGGCAGCACATTATAGAGTGCTGCCCCTCGCTAACCATTTTCTCTCAAAAGAGACCACAATAAAGAATCTTTTAATCTATTTTCATCTGCCAGATGTACAAAGGTAATTGTTTTTCTTCCCTTTAATTCCTCCTTTTACTCTTAGTTACCGCCTGAAAGAGGAAGGTTTAACCTTCGAAAAGCTTTGCGGATTAACTTTTTTTTATGTTTTAATTTTAATTGTTTTTAATATTTTATATTTTAAATTTGGTGATTTTTCATATTATTCAGTATGATATTGTACTTTCAAATCTTTACACACACACACACACACACACACACGACCATCTTTGATTTAGAGAAATCACAGACAATTTTCACTTTTCTTTTTCCAAGTTTTGGTATTTGAACAATGGTTTTAATTTCTTTGTTACTAATGTTACTTTCTACTCTGACGCATTGATTCCGTTGATTTATCCACGCATCCCATTGATCCTGCTTATCTCACTGATCGATGAACAAAGCCCTTTGATCTTCATTTGTTCAACAAATGCGATAGTTTAGCGATGCTGAACTTTTAATTTGAATTTTTCATAAAAGCGTTCTGTCATGAACGATCCTCGAAGATAGTGTAGAACTGTTTTTTTTTTTAAGGATATTATTTACCTACATATTGGAGGAATTATTAAATTATTTTAACAAAAAATTGCGTCAAATAATCTCTGAACCAATAAGTCAGTGTTTCGTAACTGAGGTGCCGAGAGTGCTGAAATAAGTAATTCAAAATATAAGAGTTACTAAACATATGCAGATTTCAAATGAAGTAAAATATTCCCCATTTATTACGTCCATATGGAAGCTATATAAGCCCAGTTTGAAGTTACGTGGTGTTTCTGGAGGTCGGGGAGGCCCTGGTCGAAATGGAAAGCCGAACGGATGATACTGGGGTGCCTCGAGTCAGAAAAGGTTGGGAAGCACTGCATTAAGTAGTTAGGTAGTTAAAATGACCACATCACTTTGTTAGTTTCGAGAATAAAGAAATGTGTTTGACTCGCCTTCTCAGACTTACCCAAGGGATCTAGTAGGCTTAACTACTTTATGGGTAGAAGTTGCAGTTTTTTTTTATCACTTTAACATATTGCTTCCCAGGAACCTCTCTTTAACATACTGCTTCCCAGTGTTAATCACTTTAACATATTGCTTCCCAATATTTAGGATAAGGAGTACGATAAAAAATGTTGGATCACCTGAAGATCCGTCACCTTGGCCTTTTTAAGTTAGCTTTATAAGGCTAACTAACGAAAATATCACGACTTAACCTAACCAATCGTTAGGTCAACTGTACGCCCTTGATGATTGGTTAGGTTAGGTCTTGATATTTTCGTTAGTTAGCCTTATAAAGCTAACTAAAAAAGACTGGGGTGACGGATCTTCAGGTGATCCAAAATGTTCGCTTTATAAAGTAAAGGCATAAAAAGTAAATCATAACATGTTAAAATATTAGATTGAAAGTAAATTTATTAGAATTGTTGCGCTATATGGTCACACAAAGTGACCAACCAACCTTTCTCTTTTTAACATATTGCTTCCCAGTGTTAATCACTTTAACATATTGCTTCCCAGGAGGGATCACTTTAACATATTGCTTCCCGAATGCTTTGGGAAGCAATATGTTAAAGTGATCCGTTTTTTTAGTTAACTTTTTCATTCTCGAATATTTTTTGTTTGGATCAAAAAGTATAAAATTTACTGTTATTGAAAACCAAATATTTTAGTAACTTGTCATTTGTATTTCACACATTTTGGGTTCCTTTTCCCACAACTAAACTAAACATGTAGAAGCGCTTGTTAAAAAGTTGCATTTTAGTACGATTTATACATGGTGCTTCAAAAAATGTTACCACTTACCACTGGCGCTAATATGTCATTGCTTGCCACTTATAGTTTTGTTTTTTGTTTACGTAAGTATTTGTGTTTATTTGTTTCTTTTTAATAATAATAATAATAATGTCGTTTTTTTTCAGGGATTGTGCGAGTGATTAATGAGTGAACCCCATTCAATGGAAATGGCTACAATGTTTACATGAAAGCAACGCAGAAATCTACTTTGCTCTCATCCCTGAAAAAAACGACATTATTTAAAAAAAAGCAAATAAACACACGTACATGAACAAAAAAAAACACAAACTATAAGTGGTAAGCAATGACATATAAGTGGTAACATTTTTATGAAGCACTCTGTATTGTTATTTCTCGTGAGACATAAGAGTCACACTGTAATTGAAAGGGTTAAAACAATTCGGTAATATTTAGGGTGGAAGAGTAACACGTAAAATATATTCCATCCGTTTGAGAAGATAAATAATTTTGTCACTTGCTGTATACTTTTAGACAAGTTCACTAAAGGAAACGTGTTAAAATGAAGAACACGAGTGATTTGGATCTTGAACAATGTAAAGATGAATTCGTTCGTGTAATTTGGCGTTAGTCTTAAATTTAAAGGGAAACGCAGAGGTTCGTTGTGCGCTAATCCACGAATCTATTGGCCCTGGGTTCGATTCTCGGCGAGGGCAGGCGGCGCTCAGCTCCCCAAACTGTTCATCCTCTCCATACAGAAAAAAATGGTTGGTAGGGAATTGGGTACCCTATTGGTCAAGATGGGGGGCTGCTGGTCGGGAGGTCGTGAGATCGAGTACGAGCCGAAGACTTTGTAGTTTCTGACTTCGCTGGTGGGTCGTGATTCGGATTCCACGTTAGGCTGTAGGTCTAAGGTGGGTCAACAAGCTTAACCTCCGTCAGAATGAACAATTCGGCCGAAAGGAAAATTAAGGTATATATATATAATATATTTCAACTGCAAAGAACACGCAGTATAATTAACGTAAAGAACGACGCTTGTATAGGAGAACATTCCGCGCAAGATGAGGAGGGAGAACGAACAAATGAAAAAATGAGGTAACCACCCGGGAATCGAACCCGGGATCTTCCGATTGCCGGTCAGATATGATAACCACTACACCATGGTCCTCACTCGATAGTTCTCCCTCCTCATCTTGCGCGGAATGTTCTCCTATACAAGCGTCGTTCTTTACGTTAATTATACTGCGTGTTCTTTGCAGTTGAAATGTATATATAGGTGCGGCATGCGGAGGTGCCCCCCTCGGGGCATTGGTTTCTGCGCGTATGTAGGAGAATTACGACTTCTGATCGAGTGAGGACCATGGTGTAGTGGTTATCATATCTGACCGGCAATCGGAAGATCCCGGGTTCGATTCCCGGGTGGTTACCTCATTTTTTCATTTGTTCGTTTCCCTCCTCATCTTGCGCGGGATGTTCTCCTATCCAAGCGTCGTTCTTTACGTTATATATATATATATATATATATATATATATATATATATATATATATATATATATATATGTGTGTTATATACACATATATGAGTGAGATTTGAGACAATGAAAAAGTACTTTCTCGTCTTGTGTATTTCCCGAGCGATCTACACCCCAGCCATTCAATTAAGCCAAGATCCGACCCCACATCTTAACAAATGGAAACAGGGATTCAAGACCATTTAAAGCATGAAAGAGAAGGAGCAAAATCTCAGGTGAAGCAAATCCCCCCAACCCAAGATAGGTTTAAAAGACTTAAGTGGGATTAAAGATAATTTAGATAGGTTTGCTGAGGCGTCGTAGAGGGTTTAGGTACAGCCACCAAGTTGGATAGTTAAATGTGTAGCAATACGTTAGGAGTAAAGCTTCGAAGTAAGTTAAATACTGGTTTTCTTTTCATATTGAGAGAGAGAGAGAGAGAGAGAGAGAGAGAGAGAGAGAGAGAGAGAGAGAGAGAGAGAGAGAGAGAGAGAGAGAGAGAGAGAGAGAGACTTTAAATAAAGAAAAGTGATAATTTTTTGTGTGTGGTTACATACGAAATACTGTATTTAGTTATGAACTTTGTTGCTATCATGTTGATTCATGTTCATCCATATTTAAATTGAATATTTAATATTTTTTTTATCAAAAAATGTTCCAATATCTAAAATTTACATTTTCGTTAAATGTTTATAGTTTCTTTGGTTAAAAAAAATATATATTTTGAAAAACGAAACTCAAACAAATGTTCGATTTTGTGGTCGACGAATCAAATTAGATCTAATCAAATAATAGGAAAAATTGATTACTTCCCACTTGGCACCATTCCCATTCCCGAAAGTGGGAATGCCCCAAACGGGAATTCCAGTTTTAGGAAAAGAGTTTCCATATTTTTGGAAAGGGTATAAATAGCTAACGCAAACTGCAGTTCCGATGGGTATTTTGTATGAAAAATACAACTTAAATGGGAAATCATACAGTTGGAATGCGAATGGATCGATTTGAAAATTTGCTCCTTCGAGATTCCCGATTTCTCATTCTCGGACGAAGTTTAAAGTGGGAATGATTGCTCCCCATTCAATGTCATTCACATTCGCGGCAAAGGCGCCTAATGAGAATTAATCTTAACTTAATTTAAATAACATTAACCTAACCTAACAACCTAACCTGGACCAAAGTGGGAAAGCCGTGGATGAGAATGGGAATGACGTTGAGTGGGAGTAAGCCATAGGAATAAATGAGATTTGAAAGAGATCGAAAAAATAAAATAAGTTTTTCCCCGATTTTAAGATGTACAGTTTTTTTTTTTTTTTTTTTTGAGGCGGTGGGGAATTGCCGAAGAAAACATACTGACATTTCAAATCCACCAAAATTATATCAGACTCGTTGGAAAATAATTTTATAACCCACATTCGAACCCTTTTATGAGTGGGTACTGAATGCGCAGTTTCTTTTACACTGCAAACAGGAAAGTTCCTGAAGCATTCAAGTAGAAATCCTAAGTGGTGGTTTTGTACCTATAATGTTCCGAGTAATAAAGGGTTCCCAACATTGACCGTATAGGTTTCCTGTTTGATATATAGGGTCAAAGGTCTTTAGAAAAATAGTTAGAAAGCTCCCGGTTAGCGTCTATTCTTTCCTCAGTTTGGAACCTAATTCTGAGAGGAGCCTTTTCTTAACTTATTTTGGCGTTACATAGGAATTCAAAAGGTTAAAAATTGCCATATGCAGAACTTTACTGCTTACAGTGTAGCGACTCATCTTTCCAGAAAACGAAGGTGTTCCTATTTACACACACACACACTCTCTCTCTCTCTCTCTCTCTCTCTCTCTCTCTCTCTCTCTCTCTCTCCTGCGGAAGTTGCCCCCTCGTTGGTGAGGGCTCTTCAACTCCCGACAGCCCTGATTGTTCGGGAAACGGGTTGGGCTAGGGGGCGGTCTCAATAGGGAAGGCTCCCTCCGTGCAGTGCTTTTTAGTGCTAGGTCGATTAGGAATAAGTTTTGCGAGCTACGGGCGCTCTTAGCATCAGAATACCAGGATATCGTTGCTATCACCGAGTCCTGGATTCATACTGATCGTAGGGACTACGTTGGGGAGTTCGAGATTCCAGGATATAGAATGTTTCACAAAGACCGCACCGTGGAGAGGGGGGAGGGGCACTAATATACGTGAGGGACACGCTGAGTCCGGTTGACTGCCAGTTCCGATCGGAAACGGGAGCTGCTTGGCGTCGATCTGAACGTGGGAGGGATGAACTATAGGTTAATCTTGGTGTACAGACCTCCGCATCTCCTCCTCGAGGAGGATACAACCCTGTACACCGAACTCCGTAGCCTGCTAGGGGATAGGGTGTGTGTAGTTTTAGGAGACTTCAACTGTCGCGGCATAAAGTGGGAAGACAGGACTGCTGATGCCGAAGGGAGGAGGCTAGTTGACTTTGCTGATGAGAACTTCCTGACTCAGTGGGTCAATGGGCCTGCACGAGGCGAAAGCGTTCTAGACTTAGTATTCATGACCGAAGACAACCTCGACACTGGCCTCACCGTTGACGAATCGTTGGGTGGGAGTGATCACGGTCTGATTAGGTTCTGAGTCTGCGTCCCTCGGGTGAAGCGTAGTAACTCTAGAGGCAGTAAGCTCGATCTACGGCGAGCGGACTTTGTTGGCCTCCGGGATAGAGTAGGTGAGATGGGGTTAGAGGTTGGTGGCGATGTTGAGGAAGTGTGGAGTGCATTTCAGGACGAGTTTATGGTGCTGCAGTCTGCTGCCATACCCTCAAAACCGGTCACTCCTGCTTCAACGCAGCGTAAGTGGTTCAATCGTGACATCGCTTCGGCTATCCGAAATAAGAAAGTAGCGTATAGGAGGGCGAAGGCCAATCGTTCCCATGAAAATACTGAGGCGTATGTCCGCCTGTGCAGAGAAGTGAAGGCGAAGGTTAGGCTAGCGAAACGTAACGAAGAACTACGGGTGGCAAGCCTCTGCAAGGGGAACCCTAAGGAGTTCTCCAGTTGCGTTAATAGTAGAAAGCCCATTAGAAGCGTTCTGCTGACCTCCGACGCGGACATCGCTAATGTGCTGAATGAATACTTTGCAGAAGTGTTCACCAGGGAGGATACCCGCGTCATCCCCGAGTCAGGCGTCAGACACGAAGGTGCTGGCCTGGATAGCGTTCGGTGTACCGCGACAGTCGTTGCCGATAGAATAGAAAAACCGCGTTTAAGGCTCCTGGGCCAGACCAGTTCCTTCCCAGTGTGTTGCGGGAAGTGCGCGACTAGGTGGCTCCCCACCTGGCTACAGTCTTCAACAAATCGTTGGAGACGGGCCAGGTGCCTGGTGACTGGAGGGAAGCCAACGTGACCCCCTATCTTTAAGAAAGGGGATCACGAAAGTCCAGGGAACTATCGTCCCATTAGTCTCACTTCGGTTGTAGGTAAATTATTAGAGGGGATAATAGCGGATAGGATCGTTGACCATTTGGATTCCTACAAGCTGCTTGGGGACTCCCAACATGGGTTTAGACGGCAGAGATCGTGTCTCACCAACTTGCTCGAGTTT
>JAJOZX010007403.1:0-7500 GCA_023014485.1 Bathynomus jamesi
ATATATATTACCACACACCGGGTTGCCCAGAAAAAAGTAAGCTATTGCTTTTAAGATTTTATTTATTTCAGTTTTATAGAAAGAAATACAAAATAAATAATACATGTTAATAAATACTCTTGTTTATTGTCTATATTATGACATCACATACTCAAAATATCCCTCACCTTGTTGGACACAAAACTCCAAACGATGGCGCCAGTTATCAATTGCCCTGTTTATGAAATTTTGTGGTAGCGAATTTCATTCTTCCACAATCTTTTCTTTTAATTGATCAATGTTAGCGAAATTGGTATTCTTATACACTCTTTTCTTCAGTTCATTCCATATTGCATAATCAAGAAGAGACAAATCTGGGCTGTTGCCAGGCCAATCTTTAGGTTTTATGTAGTCAGGAACTTCTTTGTTTAAATATTCAGTTGTAAGGTGAGCAGTATGATTTGTTGCACCATCTTGCTGAAATGTATATCGGTTTGCCGAAATTTCGCGAATTTTTGGTAGATGTTTCTCTAATATACTGTTGCAATAATAAACAGCATTCATTTTAACACCGCTTTCAACAAAAACAACATCACTTTTACCCAGTTTTGAGACACAGCAGATCATTAATTTTTTTAGAAAAGTTAAACCGTTGAATTAAAAGTCTTTCGGGTGTTACTTCTCTCTTGGTTCTTGCTGTAGAATACACTCGATTGTTTTGAGTGGTGATAGGTGATCGAATTGAAAATGATTTTTCATCACTAAAGCAGATTCTATTGACATTGGGAAATCTTTCAAGAAAAGCTTGACACGTTTCCATTCTGTTCATCTTATTGACTTCACTCAAGATCTGCACTGGATAGCGTTTATAAACTGTCAATTGCGGATCTTCTTTGACAATTCGTCGTATAGATCTTGAAATTCCGGTTTCTACTGCAATTTCATTTGGTGTCATACGTGTTCCAGGCTTTTTTGCTTGACTTAGAACCATTTCCTCAACCATTGCAATATTTTCGTCAGTCCGAACTTCTCTTTTTCTTCCACTACCTTTGGTTCTAGCAACACATCCAATTCTATCAATTTTATAAATTATTTTTTCTACACCAGAACGAGTCCATGTTTTATTTGGAAACATTGATATAATTTTTTCTGGCACCAAAGTGTTTCTCATATGTAATTGGTTTTATGAATATGAGATCTTCTTGACTAGATGAAGGCATTTTTGATGGGTGATTAAATATTTTTGAAAAATCTGCAACAAATATAAAGAGGGTATATTAAAAATAAATATTATAAAGACATATAGAAGTGCTACGTATAAAAGCAAATTATTTATTTAAATCGTTATAAAAGCAAACAGATCTTGACAATAGTAAATATAATAGTTGATAAAAGCAATAGCTTACTTTTTCTGGGCAACCCGATATATATAAGCGCCTCGGTGGTGTAGTGATTACCGTCGCTGACTATGAATCGATCGGCCCCGGGATCGAGACCCAGTGACGGCAGCCAGCGGCGCAGCAAAACCCAGCTGTTCATCCTTCCACACAATAAAAGAAAGTGGTTGGTAGATAAATGGGTACCCTGTGTAGCTTAGTGGTTAAGACGCTGGGCTGCTGCTGGTGCGTGGTTCGGCTTCCACGTTAAACTGTAGGTCTAAGGTGGAGTGAAAAGCTTGACCTTCGTCAGAATGAACAAATCGGGCGGAAGCTAACCAAAGGTTATATATATATATATATATATATATATATATATATATATATATATATATATATATATATGAACCGTGTTCCAGGACGTAAAGGTTTAACAATCTCGTTCTAAAATGTTAACGTGTCCTCCATCCATATGATGACATTGTTTCGTAATTATCTTCTTTTTATTATTAGTGATGCGATAGACCTCGTTAAATATAGCTTCCAACGCATCTTTTATACTTCATTCATATATGACCATATTTTCAGACTGAAGACCTTATTCTTGGGTGAAAACAGACCTTAAAACTAAATTATGTCTGTATGTATATATATATATATATATATATATATATATATATATATATATATATTATATATATATATATAATATATTATATATATATAGGGTGTCCCATAGGTCCGGTCTCATTGGGAAATTTATTTTAAATTACATTTACAAAAGTAATACATTAGAAGTAAAACAAATGGTGAAATTGATGTCTTGTTTGTGACCTTTTTTTTTGTTGCAGGTAGAATAACACGCAGTGGCTAATATGGGAGTGAGTTACACTACACTTCTGAGGAAAAGGCGGAGGCCTTTTCCTCAGGAGAAAATTTCAACATTTGTTTTAGTTCTAATGTATTACTTTTGTAAATTTAATTTAAAATAAATTAAATTATAACTTATGGGACACCCTGTATATTGTATGTGAAGCTTCTTACTTGACTCAGCAGTCTCTCTCTCTCTCTCTCTCTCTCTCTGAAGAACGAGTAACAATAATAATGTATAATGAACTTCGTTAAGAATAACGTAAAGCTTCGTTTACATTAGAAATAAAATTCATATTTTGGTGTTTTCATTTGCGCGCATTTCTGTTGTAATTTGGGTGCCATCATGGATAGACAACCCGTGTCACGATGCCACGGCGATAACCCCCGTCATTCATTGAGTCAACGGCTGTTTGATGGTGCGATATTCCTCTCAAAAACGTTGTTAAATTTAAATTTATATGAATGTAGTATAGGAATTCAATAAAAATAGCCTTAATTAAAGAGAGATTCATGAATAAAGTCTGGTTAGGAAGTTATTCCAACACTCAATGGAATCCACCTTTTGAAAAGTTGCTTTGCTCGCAATTTATTGTGTGCATTTTGCAAATGGCTTGAAGTAAAAAAAAATTATATATATAACTTTTCTGTATAACATTCTTACAAGGAGTCATATACCCCAATATATTAGCCATTGGCTATATGTTCCTGAACACACACACACACACACACCACACATGTGGACATCTCCATATAAGCGAAGTGCTGACTTTTTAAAATCCATCTAGAAAACTAATCAACATAACTTAATCTTAATGCCATGGAACCTAGAAAGAAAGGCATGATAAGTGTTTCGAACCAATTGAGGGTTCGAATGGAGTTTTCAGTTGAGTCATTCAAAAGTGAGGTACGCGTTACTCTAACCCAGGGGTGGGGAAACTTTTCAGTACCAAGGGCGAAAATCGATAACATAAACACCTCCGCGGGCGTCTGGCAAATTTTAAGCTTATATACAGCGTGTCCCAAAGAAATGTATACCCACTTTGTTCGATAATACCAGCTATGAGGATAATAAATATATTACTTTTTATATGTTTTTTAATAAAGAATTTTCTCCTGAGTCTAAATATGTAATTATTTTTATTAAAAATTGAAGAACAAAAAGGTTACAGATGTTTAAATTATAATTATTATTTTCGAGACTTCATGTGCGATATTTTCTAATATTTTAACCGACTGTTTTGAGATACTTATGTTTAGTGTTGATATTGAAGCATAAATGTTGTAATTATTAGTTAATTCAAAAAATTTACAAACTCCATGGTTAAATGACACTTTATCTAAGATGTTCGACGTCTTCCAGAACGTTGTTTTTGTGTTTTGCACAGTGCCGTCGGTTTCAAACTTATCTCGGATACGTGCAAAAATATTAGAAAATATCGCACATGAAGTCCCGAAAATAATAATTAGAATTTAAACATCTGTAACTTTTTTGTTTTTCAATTTGTAATAAAAATAATTACATATTTAGATTCAGGAGAAAATTCTTTATTAAAAAACATATAAAAAGTAATATATTTATTATCCTCATAGCTGGTATTATCGAACAAAGTGGGTATACATTTCTTTGGGACACGCTGTATATAAGATGTATTTTAAAAAGCTATTTGCTGGGCTGTAAATAAATAATTTTTAGTAAATAATAAATACCTAAGCGGGCGAATTGAAATTAGCTCGTGGGCGAAATTTCCCCCGCGGGCGAGGGTTTCCCCACCCCTGCCGGTCTAACCTAACCTAGCCTAACCAAACTTTAACTAACCTAACCTAATCAGGACCACTATATCTTTTTCTCCAACACCAAAACTGTTTCTAGATTTTTATATAAGTTTTTTAAATGTATCGAGATTCCAAAAGTTTCAACTAACAAAAAAAATTAACCCGCTACTACTGTGAATTATTACACATTGGACCTCAATTATGACCAGTTGCTTGTTTGCTTCCGCGTGCACGCACATACACGGGTGTATATATATATATATATATACACCGTAAGATGGGGTAACTGGGCCCTACTAAGTTTAAGGTAAATTTCGTTATTATTTTTTCCATACATTTTAGGTACCTATACATAGGTACAATTTATGGAAAAAACTCATACTGTCATATAACGAAATTTACCTTAAACTTAGTAGGGCCCAGTTACCCCATCTTACGGTATATATATATATATATATATATATATATATATATATATATATATATATATATATATATATATGAGAGAGAGAGAGAACAATTCGGGCGGAAGGAAAAACTGATGTTTTTAAGGCGTTTGCTTTTGGTCCGAAACTTGGTCACATCCTTTCACTGATTTCAAATTAGAATTTTGAACGAAAAGAACGCGGTAACTTGAGTTTGTGACGTCGAATGAAACATAACTTAGGCCCACTTTTGGCTGAACCTACTTCGTAGTTCAAGATCTAAAAGCTTAGCCGTTTGCCTGAACACTCAACAGAGAGTAGCAGGGTCCTAACTTCAGGCTTCTCTCATGAATCCAGCACACGGTAAGACTGAATAAAGCTTAGACCTCGGCCTAGGTTTAAGCTCGCCACAGCAACGCTAGCCTTGGCCAATATAGGCCCAAAATTGAAATGACTGAAGGCCGGTTCTTTACTAAAAGCTTATAAATCTGGAAATTTATCTAACATGGCCTTCTAACATCAATAAAATATATATAGACCTAGAGGCTGGGCCACCAGCTTGACCTACGTGTAAAGAGAGACCAACGCACGGAAGGGAAGAGCAACGAGGTTAACGAGTGTATATATATATATATATATATGAGTCTAAAAAGTACAATGAATGTTTGAGATACCTTTGATTCTGCAGACGACAAATTGTGTGATCACAAAAAAAACTTCGAGTTTTTTCTAGCCACCTCCTGTACTGACTTGACAAAATTCAAGTTTGTTTTGGCGAAAAGAACGCGGCAACTTGAGTTGACTTGACTTGACTTCAAGTCAGTTGGACGAAAAGAAAACGGCTTTAATGTAATGTTATGTAAACTAATATGATGCCCCTCGGTGGTGTAGTGGTTGGCGTCGCTGACTACGAATCCATCGGGCCCCGGGAACGAGACCCGGTGACGGCAGCCGGCGTGCAGCAAAACCCAGCTGTTCATCCTTCCACACAATAAAAGAAAGTGGTTGGTAGATAATTGGGTACCCTGGGCGGCCTTGTAGTTAAAACACTAGGCTGCTGGTGGGGCGTGGTTCGGATTCCACGTTAAACTGTAGGTCTAAGGTGGAGTGAAAAGCTTGACCTTCGTCAGAATGAATAATTCGGGCGGAAGTTAACCAAAGGTTAACCATGAACTTTTTAGTATGAAAATTTAGACAATATTTGTTTGCAACAGTTGGAAATTAAAATGAAAAAAGAGTCTGTAATTGTTTGAGTCAAATCGTGTGATGCAAAGTATTGTATATTTAAAACGAGAATACTTTTTGTCACGAAAAGTTTCCCAAAGAAATAAAATAATCGACTGTTCTTATCTTCATATATATATATATATATATATATATATATATATATATATATATATATATAAAGGGAGAGAGTGTTTATCTGCCTGTGAGTAACAATGTCATGTTGACTTTATTTACTATCCTTGAAAGAAATTCCAGGTCATAAAAGGTGTCTACTTTGTTACCTGTCTTTGCACTCGAGAGAGAGAGAGAGAGAGAGAGAGAGAGAGAGAGAGAGAGAGAGAGAGAGAGAGAGAGAGAGAGAGAGAGAGAGAGAGAGAGAGAGCAGCGCGCGAAACATACCGTATTTTATTTATCAGAAACATTTTGGGAAATTACTGTTCCCATCAGTATTAGAAATCCTGAAAGTGAAATAGATTATAAGTCAGGATTACAAATTATAATGTCTTGTTACCCCACTGGAATACTAACTGATTTTCGTTTTTCTTTCAGATCCATTTGAAATATGTGATAGCAGCAACTATACGACTGAACAACGCATAGTGGTTAGTACCTGGGTCCATGAGTGTCCACGTAATGGCAAAACCATTGAAAATATTCGTGCAGACTTCCAGGACCGATTCAATGGTGCAGCTTCTCCAAAAAGGAGCCGCACCATTGAATCTGTTCTGGAAATCTGGACGAATTTTTTTTAATGGTTTTGCCATTACGTGGACGCCCATGGACCTAGGTACTAACCACTATGCGTTGTTCAGTCGTATAGTTGCTGCTATCACATATTTCAAATGGGTCTGAAAGAAAAATTAAAATCAGTTAGTATTTTACTGGGATGACAAAACATTGTGGCACCCTGTACATTATAAGGAGACATATTTAAAATAAGAATGGCGAATGGTAAAAAGCAAAGAAGTTAAAATTAACAGTTATAATTGAACAAGAAAGGTTACACGCAATATTATATGAGAAAAAACTATACGAAAGATATTTAAAAGGATCACGTAATGCAATGCGTAAAGATCTTAAAAAGTTGTCTCACATGAAAAAAGTATGGAATAAATCTTATGTTGTTTTAGGCGTGTTCCTAAATAAGAGAATGAACGTGCGTTATCTGTAACAATGTGTAATTCGTGAGTCGAGGTGTAGTCGTTCCGATTAGATGGGTTAGTTAGCTGATTCGTTTAATGTCTTTCGTCGAAGAGAAAGCACTGAAACGGGAGGTAACGCCACCAATCGGGGAAAAATACGTTCCCTATAAAATTAGCACTAGATTGAACCAAATACATTATCTGCAGTGAGCTCGTCACTGCGAGCTCGTCACTGCACCCCACTTCCCCATTTCTCAGATTAGCTGGGGACAGTCGGTCCGTTACGTGGTTTGTTGATCTAGTTGGTTGTTTGGTTGTAAAGGGGTGGTCATTATTATGATTGTTCGAGGATATGGCTGATTTCTGGGGCTCGTTAAGAGGCTTGGAGGTATAGGTGGAAACCCCTCTTATATACTCATTCAGTCTAACTTTGTACTGGCGGCTAGAGCTGCCAATGTAGCTTAAATTACGTGGAACACGCTTATAAAGATGGACAACGAATGAACATAAGGAGTCAGTTTATCCTGTCTTTTAGCTGAAAAATATTATTGAGAAAACTTCGTAAGTGTTTACAGAAAAGAAAACAAACCACTCAGAATCAACAACAGTTCGATACCTCTGCAGCATTCCAACTCCTTTCGAGAATTTTATGAATAAGAGAGTTGCTTTTTACTCTCATCCTGCCCTCATAGCCACGTACGCATA
>JAJOZX010007403.1:10000-57500 GCA_023014485.1 Bathynomus jamesi
ATCAAAAACAAATATTCAATATATATATATATATATATATATATATATATACACACACAGGGTGTTTCAGGTCGACCCTAGAAATACCAAAATACCAAAATTGGCGGAATTTGTAGTTTGTATTTGGTATTTGATATGTTGTTATTTTGGTATTTGTAGGGTCGACCTGAAACACCCTGTGTGTGTATGTATATATATAGTAATATTGATGGGGTTAATCTCTTTCCCAACATCTAAGGTCATATGACGGAGGGGACCTACAGCTTTACGTGGAATCTGAACCACGGGTGACTATATAATCTGGACACGGGATGATCTCCTATCCAAAAACTACCGAGGCCCAATGTCGCTTAACCTCGCTGATCAACTGGAAGCGGTGTTACGATATTGGATTCAACGTGTATATATATATATACACACACACACACACACACACACACACACACACACACACCTTTCAACCTTTCAAAGGTTCCGCGCGTTGATTCCTCATTTCACGAAGGTCAAGCTTGTCGCCCCTCTCTCTCTCTCTCTCTCTCTCTCTCTCTCTCTCTCTCCTCTCTACACACACACACACATATATATATATATATATATATATATATATGTGTGTGTGTGTGTGTTCTCTCTCTCTCTCTCTCTCTCTCCCTCTCTCGAACCTTTGTTGGTCGCAAATTGGTTGGCGGGTCGTCTTTCGAAGAAGTGATTTAATCAGATGTTGCGTCCTTTCCAATTTAAACGTCGTTGCCCAGTAATCTCTGCACACCATTCACCTATTAACTTCAAATTTATGTAATGAACGTTATGAAACGAGTTTCGGGACATACATACATACATACATACATATATATATATAATGGGCTACGTCGTGGCCAATGTCGTAACACCGCTTCCCGGAGATCAGCGAAGTTAAGCGACATTGGGTCTGGGTAGTAGTTGGATGGGATATATATATATATATATGGTGTCCCATAAGTCCGGTCTCATAGGGTGGCCTTTTCCTCACGAGTGTAACTCACTTCCATATTAACCATTGCGTGTCATTCTACATGAAAAAAAAAAGGGTGCCAAAACAAGAAAGATATTTCAACATTTGTTTTAGTTCTAATGTAAACTTTTGTAAATTTAATTTCAAATAATTTTCCTAAGAGAGACCGGACTTATGGGACACCCTGTATACTTACTTCATTGGAAATAGATATCTGTATGAGACAATCTTCATTCCAATAAACTTGAAAGAAAAATGAATTATGGTAATTTTCAGTGAACAAAAATGAAGCAAAAATTTTACAGCGAGGAGAGGCATAGTGCCACTTTTTCAGCTTCCTCCCCCCCCAAATAATCCACCGAAAAAAAAGGGGTTCCGTCCTTTCATCTGTCTTAAAGTAAATTAAAACTCCCACGGATGGAGCTAGGAGCTTACAAACAAATGATGGTTGAAGAGTGACTGCTTTTGGTGACGGTAAATCAATGATTTGTTCAATCTATTTAAAAGGACGAACTTATGTCGACAAATACATAAATGTTACAGTTATTTATCCAAAATCATACATTTTATGTGGTCTGTATCGAAGGCAAATTTTAGTCAATTTTACAAAGAGACATTTTTGACACGCAAATTACTGAGATTAAACTAGAAAATTAAAATTAAATTTCAATTTCATGTTTCAGACCATTGAACTTTTTGTATAATATATATAAAGTTAATATAAAATTGATATAAAATTTATATAAAATCAATATAGAATTATGTGAAAAATATACAAAACACAAAAGAGAAAGGGAGTATAAAACTATGCAGTTGCTGATGGCCAAATTCTTATTTTATTGTTTTATATTTAAATTAATTTTTTTAAATGGATTTATTTATGTGTTTTAACCTAAGGTTATATATATATATATATATATATATATATATATATATATATATATATATGGGCTACTAAGCGGGAGTACGTGGGATCAAGTTCCATCTCGGACTTTGTGATTTCAGATTTGCAGACTTCGTTGTGTGGTCGTGGTTCGGATTCCACGTTAAGCTGTAGGTCCAAGGTGGGGCGGTAAGCCTGACCTTCATTGGAATGAACAATTCTGTCAGAAGCGTAAAAAAAAACCCAGGGTTATATATATATACACACACACACACACACACACACACACACACACACATATATATATATATATATATATATATAATATATACACTAAAACAACTTACTTTTTGTTACCCAATTAAAATGCAAGAGACACGTATTATACCCAAGTATACCCATAATTATATACTGAATCTATTAACATAAATTGATCCTATAATAATATTAAAACGTAATAATCATAAATTTTTAAAATCATTTTATCACATTTTGATTTTTCTCTTCCCAATTTGGAATGTTGGCGCTTCCATCTAACCAACCAACCAATTATTTTCATTCACTTTACGTAATAAATATAATAGAATATAATATATATTTTAGCGTCGAAAATAATTTATTAAAAGTATTATATATATATAATATATATATATATATATATATATATATATATATATATATTTATATATATATATATATTATAAAGTTTAAAATAACATGGAAATCTATTGCAAAATCGACCTTGTGCGTGCATGTAAAGTTACCATCTATGGTCCCCCCCTAAAAAGAAATCATTTTTGCCTTTTATTCGTGTCGTAAAATTGAAGTTTTTATGGAGTAATTTTTGGAAATAAAAATATTGTGAGTTTTTAAATATTTTGTAATAATAAATAATGATAATAAGGATAATCATAGTGAGTAGTTAAGGTATATAATGATTATTAAAATTAGAATAATGACTGTTGCCATTCTATAATTAACTTAATTACTGTCATTCATAACTCCTCATATCATTATTTCGTTACATCATTATGCAGTATCATTATTATAGTTATTATAAGTATTATTATAGTTATAATTATCATTATTATTAATCTAATTTGCATTCATATATCTTGGAAAAGCAAAAAAAATTGCAAGGTTCCTCACCTTAGCTTATATATATATATATATATATATATATATATATATATAACCTTTGGGGAATATATATATATATATATATATATATATATATATATATATATATATATATAATTAAACTGCTTTTAGAAATCATTTATTTATTTTTTATTATTTTAGTGTTATATGAATTGTGCAAGTATAGTAATAATTTTGACAATCCCAAACGTGATTGTATATATAAAATTGAAAAGTATAGACAAAGAGACAAGGAAATACAAGCCCTAATTAAGGGTCATTCAGAGAGAGAAGAGGAAGATGCGGCGAAAACAATATACGATAATCCAAAATACTTCTATAACTTCTTGAAAAGAAAAACAAAAACGCGAACCACTATCGCACCCTTAAGAAAAGAAAATGATGACGTAACCGATGATCTAAAACAAGTATCTGAAATATTGAGAACTCAATATGAATTGGCTTTCACTACCCCAATTAGAGACAAAGCAGTACCTGACAGAAATACCTTTTTAGAAGATGAATTAAACGGAGAATGGATAACTGATTTTGAATTTACCGCAGAAGATATAGCGAAAGCTATTGGACAAATGAAATCACATTCAGCTGCAGTCCCGGACAAACGATTTGCTTTGTTGATTAAGAATTGTAAGAACGAAATAGCTACTTCCTTTCGCTGGATATGAAGAAGATTCCCTGGATCAGGGGGAAATACCGAGAATAATTAGAAGAGCGAACATCGCTCTTGTATATAAAGGGTGGGGTCGGGGGTATAGGTCTTTAACAAAGAACTATAGACCGGTGTCACTGATATCATATCTCACCAAAATATTTAAAAAAAATAGACAGGGAGAAAGTATATGACTTTTGGAGACACAGGAAAGATTCAATGAGAACCAGCACGGATTCTGATCAGAAAGATCGTGCCTTTCACAACTAATAGAGCCCAGTAAAGACTAAAGCTTAAGGGCCAAATAAAATAAAATAAAATAAATAGTCCAGCTTCACAATTATTTATGTCATTGTAAGATCAATGTATTTATTTTATTATTAATAAAGGTTATTCGATTAAAAAAAAATTAATTTCTATAACAATATCATAGACACACTTGAGAGCAATGATAACTACGATGCAACATACACGGATTTTGGTAAAACATTCCATAAGTGTGATCATGACAAAATAATAGCACATAAAGTGAAACACATGGGAATAACGGGCAGAAGTGGGCAAATGGATCTACAACTTCCTCAGGGAACGGCAACAAGCCTTAAAAATCCAAGGTATATCATCAACAGAATCGGAAGTACGCAGATAGCTATAAACAAAGCAAAAAGAGTTACGGGACAGCTACTAAGACCCTTAAAAAAAGGGATGAGAAGGTAGTGATTCCCTGCTGAAAACACTGATCATATCAAAAACTTGAATACTGCTCGGTCATGACGTCCCCTTACAAAAAAAAAATTAATAAACTAGAAGATATTCAGAAACATTTCACAGCCAAGATTGACGGCTGCAAAGAACTCAACTACTGGGAAGGAATACTAAATTAAACTTGTATTCGCTAAAAAGAAGAAAGAGATACACCATAATTTACATATGGAAAATGATCAAGAAACTGGTACCTAACCTCAAACTAAACCCAATTAACATCCAAACAACATTGGAAAATAGGAAAGGTAGAATATGTAGTGTTCCCACGCTAAAGGCCCGAGGAGGGACACCCTGAACACTGAAGGAAAATAACTTGGCTGTCAGGGGGCCAAGACTTTTTAACCAGCTTTCAAAGGACCTCAGGAACGTCACAGGGGTCAAAGTTGAAATTTTCAAAAGAAGACGATGCCTAGCTCAGGATGGGTACTAGATGAGCCTGGTGTGCCTGGCTATGCGTGATAGAGAACGCAGGCGAGCGACTCCTCGTCCATCAGGCCAGGCCTAGAGGTGGGGCCATCAGTTGACCTTCGTGCAAAGAGAGACCGATGCACGGAACTTTTACCACGTTTCCATGGAACATCATGCATGACAACCCACGGTTTTCATGATGAAATATATGACGAGCTGTGTTACCTTTTATCCCGTCGTAGTGTAGTGCCTGGCACCTTTGCCTTCTACTAAAAGAGGTGGTGGGTTCGAACCCGGTGGGGCAAATTTTTTCATCTAATATATACATATATTCTCGGTGTAATAACCGATGCAATGAAAAACTTGATATGAAAACCGTTAACAACTTTATAAAAAGAGCACTAAAAAAATACTCGAAAGACATCCAATGCATGAAAGTACTTAATTGAATTGTACTTTCGAAGATGATTCTCCTTTATCTGTGTGGGAAACTGTATGAAACATTCCTCAAGTCGAGACACGCATGCGCGGAATGACTTAAAGAATTTGGAGCTCAGATGCATATATTTACGGTTTCAATTTCTCTCTCTCTCTCTCTATCTCTCTCTCTCTATATATATATATATATATATATATATATATATATATATATTCAAAGCCGCTTATATCAATCACGCTTGGGACTATCAAAGTGAATCTTATATCCGTATGATTCTTATAACAATAAAATAATAATAAATAATAATAAAAAGGATTTGTAAATGCGGCTTAGTTCTATATTCATGATTCTTATATGCAGCTTTGACTATATGTTATAATGTTATAATGTTTCAGACCAACAAAGACCCTAAGATCCACTCATGGCTGGTCTACCTAACTGTGGTTGTAGTTGTATTCAATCATATATATACACACAGTATATATAGGGTGAACCAAATGTAGGTGGACAGTAAATGATAACGTTTATTTTGAGAATACATATTTAATTTTTTTGTATACTATAATACAAAATAAAATTTAAATAAATTTAGTTATAATATTTAATATAATATAACACAAACACCATAGTTATAATGAACACCATAGTTATAATATAATATAACACAAACCGTATTCAACCTACTGTCCACCTACTTTTGGTTCACCGTGTATATATAAATAATTGAATTTACTGTTGCTAGTTTTCCACAATAGATTTTGCTTATAACTTACAACGGTAGACAATATATTTTATATAATTATACAGTCTAGTTACAATTTACAGTTTATGTATGGTTTTATATTATAAAAAATGAAAATACAGTTAATCGTTAGTATTTAATGACTTAAGTTTAAAATAATTGAAAATCACGAGCAGAATCTCATGTTTCCATCAAATAAAAATAGTGTGTGAAAATCCAGTGAACTGAAATTGTATATATATTTAGATATATAATATATATATATATATATATGTGTGTGTGTGTGTGTGTGTGTGTGTGTGTGTGTGTGTGTGTGTGTGTGATAAAATAAAGTAGTATTTGGGGGTGAATATATTAAGCCATTAATCTTAACAGCTCCCAAATTAGAGTCTCTTTTTTTAATCCAAGGAATTTTCCGGCCTGCAATGACATTGGCAAAGAATTGACCCGAAGTTGTTCAGGTGAAATATGGCAGGCATTTATTTCTTTCAAAGGGACCTCTGAGGCTGCCTGGCGCAATTGTTGCGCCCTTCGTGTTCTGGGACAGAGGCACGTGGTTGGAAAAACATACCCAACGGAGTGAGGGCAAGGCCATTCGTGTCGTTTTTTCTTTTACTGCTCAAATTTACTTCTGCTTTCCAAGACTGATTTGTGCTTTTGCCCATTAACATATAGCTATGTGTCCAAAATCTCTATATATATAGTTAAATCTGAACTCTTAGAAATCATCAGTTCTATCCCACAAAGTACTGTACAGTATTCCCTTGCTGTTTATGATTCTGACTACAGACATAGATACATATGTTGAAGACAATGTCGTATCGTGTTTCGCGGAAGACACAAAGATACGCGAGGAACTATCAAAAGAAAGTGACATCGAAAAACTATAAAATGACATTGAAACACTATTCCAATCCAATGGGCGGAAGGCAACAAAATGAATGAAGATCAACAAAGAAAAATTCCAACTCATAAGATATGGTAATAACAAGGAGTACAGAATAAACGGTACAAAAAACGGCAATCCAAACAGATAACACCAAAACCACAAGTCAAGGATCTTGGAGTAAGAATGTTATCGAATGCAGAATTCAGAGAACACTATAATATTAATATCATAACGGCGTGAAAAATAACGTATCTAGCGTAACTTCCACAGCAGAACATCACATCAAAGTTATGGAAGAGTTAAGTCCTACCAATAATTATATAATTGAGAATTGCTCAGTACTCGCAAACTCATACGCAAAATGAGACATTGCAAACATAGAAGTCATACAAAATTCATTTACATTTAAGATTGAAGAAACGAAAGATGAAGACTACTTACTGGTCACGACGACATTCCCTGAAACTCTACTTCTTGAAAAGAAGGCGTAAGCGATACACAATGATAGGCATATGAAAACACTCAAGGGATATGTTCGAAACTTTAGAAATTAAATAAAAACACGCTAGAATGAGAGAAGAGGTAAATTCTTTACTATTCCTCCCGCGAGTGGCACAAAAGTCAGTAGCAAAGGGTCATCTTTGTATGAATTATAAATTTTTTTAATTATAAATTATAATTTTTTTTAACTAAAACAGTAATTTTATTTAAAAGTAGTGGCGGCCATAGAACGGAAGAAAAGATCCATTCTCTCTGGCTCCTTTGACTCCTGATTTTTGCGCCACCCTATATACAGGGCGTCCCAAAAAAATGTATACACACTTTAAATAATTATAAAGGCAGTGTTTATTAAAATACATTTCATTTTCAAAATGTAATAGAATCTACAGACATTATTTAATTGTTTTGTCAACGCCTGTTTTCAAACTGACGTCCGTTCTGGTCCAGGCACTGCTGATAACGCGAAGCAATGGAATCGCAAACATCACGAAACATTTCGTTTGGTATTTGTGTGCATTCTCGTTCAATGGCTGCTCTCAATTCAGCGACTGTTGCAGGTTTTATAGCGTAGACTTTGTCTTTTAAGTATCCCCATAAAAAAAAGTCTAGTGGTGTGAGGTCTGGTGAACGCGGAGGGTATTCTACGAAACACCCTTCGTCCAATCCACATCCACATCGTGCCAAGTACCACTCGCAATACTCCACTCTTCGGTCCGGATCATCTTCATTAATAGCATGGACTAATCTTGGAATGTAACTTTTCCATTGACAGCGCTTCAAAATGCGTTGGACAGACGATTCTGAAATTCCTACCTCACGACTCGCTTGCCGCACAGATTTTCTTGGACTTTGGTGATACGTTTCCAGTACTCTTTCTTGCTTTGTGGGGCTTGTCGATGTCCGTGGTCTTCCGGAACGCTTCTTGTGGACATTCTGAACAGTTCCATCGGCTTCAAACTTATCTCTAATTCGAGTGATGGTAAGTCGCGTTGGTGGATCTGTTTGAAACTCCCTCCTAAACTGTCTTTGCACTTCAACTGCGTTTTCACACTTCCAGTAGCATTTTAGAATGAATTTCCTTTGTTCAAAGCTTAGTCTGACTGCCATTATTAATTCTAATGGGTTTAACTTGGAAAGAAAGAAACATCAATTGAGCTATCAGCTGTTAAAGTGTGTATACATTTTTTTGGGACGCCCTGTATATACCTTATGAACCTTATGTTGTTTCGTGTGTTGGTCTCTCTTCACACGGAGGTCAAGCTGGTGGCCCCGCTCTAGGTCTGGCCTGGTGAGGAGCGAGTTACTTTCTTGCGCTCTCCACCGTACATAGCCAGGCACGCCCGGCTCATCTGGTACTGTCCTGAGCCAGGCATCCAGTCTTTTCTTGAAGACTTCAACTTTGACCCCCGTTACGTTTCTGAGGTCCTTAGGAAGCTGGTTGAAAAGTCTTGGCCCCCTGACAACCAAGCTATTTTCCTTCAGGGTTGAGGAGGTCCCTTGTCGTGCTTTTAATTTGGGAACACTACACATTCTGCCTTTCCTATTTTCCAGTGTTGTTTGAATGGTAATTGGGTTTAGTTTTAGGTTTGGTACCAGTTTTTCGATCATTTTCCATATGTAGATTATGATGTACCTCTCTCTTCTTCTTTCCAGTGAGTACAGATTTAGTTTACGTAGTCTTTCCAGTAGTTGAGTTCTTTGCAGCCATCAATCTTGGCTGTGAAATGCCTTTGCGTTTCTTCTAGTTTATTAGTTTTTCCTTTTTATATGGGGACGTCAAAACTGAGCAGTATTCAAATTTTGGTATAATCAGTGTTTTTAGCAGGAGAATCATTACTGTCCTGTCCCTTCTCTTGAACGTTCTTAGAACCTGTCCGGCGACTCTTTTTGCTTTATTTATCGCTATCTGATTTTGTGTTTCGAATTTCGCATCATCTGTCATTATTATCCCGAGATCAATCGCTTTCATGCTTCTCTGAATTTCCTGTCTATCTGGAGCATAATATGCAGTCTGTTTAAGTTCTTCTTTTCTACCATATCTCAAGAGCTGAAATTTCTCGGCGTTGAATGACATGTTGTTGTCTTCTGACCATTTGTATATTTTGTTCGTGTCCCTCTGCAAGGCCTCCACGTCATGTACATCGCTGATTTTTCTGCTGATCTTTGTATCGTCTGCAAAGGATGTTACTATACTATTGCTGTTTACTCCGCTGTCTATGTCTGTTAGCATGATAATGAACAGGAGTGGGGCCAGTACTGTCCCTTGTGGTACTGAGCTGCGTACTTCCGATTCTGATAATGATATACCTTGAATTTTGACGACCTGCAGACGATCACTAAGGAAGTTGTAGATCCATTTTCCCACTTTGCCTGTTATTCCCATGTCTTTAATTTTATGTCCTATTATACCATGGTCACATTTATCGAAAGCTTTCGCAAAATCTGTGTATATAACATCGTAGTTGTCATTGCCTTCCAATGCATCTAGGATATTTTGTAGTGCTCTATTAGTTGTGATAGGCATGATCTACCTGATCGGAATCCATGCTGATTTTCGTTGAATCTTTCCCGTGTCTCCAGGAAATCATAAATTTTCTCTCTAACTATTCTTTCAAATACTTTGGTGAGGTGGGACGTCAATGACACTGGTCTATAGTTCTTTGCTTGAGATCTGTCCCCTCCTTTATATATAGGGACAATGTTTGCTCTTTTCAAGATGCTCGGTATATATATATATATATATATATATATATATATATATTATATATATATATATATATATATATATATATTATATATATATATATATGCTCGTATATTTGGGGAACAGCTTTTCCTTTAAACATATTCGTTACCACCGATAATGAAACAACTTCTAGAACTAAAAGCAGCATTGGAAGAAGAATCAGGCTCATCTGATTGGACGATCTTCCACCAAGAGATTGAACGCTTAAAGCAGCTACTAATTAACAACAGTTTCACAAACACCGAAACAGAACGAGAAATTAAAAAATTTTTGGAAATGAAAAGGGAGGCAAATACAGCGGAAAGCATCAGGCAAGAAAGGAGGAGACGCCTAACAGAGCTGTTCATAAATTTTTTTACCAAAACCAAATGTCGCCCGCATATAAAACTGACGAAAGAGTAATAAGGAAAATAGTAAAGGAAAACGTCAGATGTAGAAATCAGAATAAAATATCGTTTGCCATCTACTACCGAAATATGAAGACTAAAAACTTATTCATGAAAAATAACATCACTCAAAAAACCAAAAATCTACAAAAATCTCGCGTAGTTTACGAATTTCAATGCCCGAACGAAGGTTGCAAACTTCGAGGAAACGTGAGATACGTGGACTCAACCATAACAACACTGTCAAGAAGGCTAACAATGCATTTACAAGAAGGAAGTCCGAAAGATCACGTGTGGAACATACACAACATAAACCTGACCAGACAACAGATAATGGAAGCGACAAACGTGGTAACGCAAATAAGGGATGAGAAAAGACTTCATATCATCGAAGCATTAATAATAAAAGACTTCCCCGAAAATAAACAATCAGCGAACCGGGCAAGAACGAATCCTCAAGTTACACGTACGAAACTGACCAATCCCGTCAGTACACGTACGCGAAACTGCTGGAAAACCCCCGAAAAGGAGTTATAAAAGAGAGCGCCCTGACAAAAATTTATTTATAATTGCCAGCATTATTGAAAAATGTCATACGGAAAATTGAGAAAACTAACAATAAATTAATAAATCAAAACTACGGTCGATTATTCAACCAAACACACACACACACACATATATATATAATATATATATAATATATATGCACTAAAATCACAGAATAACACGTGATCTTATTAATAAGCAAACAACCACAGGGAAAAGGAAAAGGAAACTCGAAGTCCGAGCGCTTTCGTGATATATTCACATCTTCTCCCTGAAGATGTGAATATATCACGAAAGCGCTCGGACTTCGTGTTTCCTTTTCCTTTTCCCTGTGGTTGTTTGCTTATATATATATATATATAGTTTGCTTGGAACTTGTGGGGAATGGACGTGTTGTGTCTCTCTCTGTATTAACACCCAAACAAGAAGGGAATAAACTACTCGGCGGTTTATTCTGTTTACACCCTAAAGTATAAAGTATCAGTGAATCCGTGCATATAAACTATTATGTGAAATTCAGTAAAATTAAGAAAGTGCAATACAGTTGACATAAATTATCACCAGTTTAACGTGTCTATTTAAACCGTAATACTGTTGGCATTCGAGAAATCTTGAAACAAGGCAGGGAAAAGGTCATAAAACGCAAAGGTCAGAAAACCCTCGTGACCATCGAAAGGAAAGAAAAGAAAAAGAAAGGAAAAAAATAAATAAATAAATAATTTGTGTGTGTATTTCTTTTTACGCTAATTAATGAATAACATAACCATGGGTCCAAATTCTCACTTAATCTGCAATTTGTGTAATCTGGATACAACTGAAAATGCAGCAATAAGATGCGATTTCTGTAACTGCACGACTTTATCTGCATGAATTGGGATGATAGGAAAATATCTCTTGTCTCGAACGCGGAACAGATCGTGGGAATCAAATTTCTGTGTGACGCATGTACACAAACTATAAACTCCTTCGCGGTACTTAAAGAAATGTAGAAAGTAAACTCGCGTGTTACGAAAAAGGATGAAATAATGAAAATTCGGGTGGATGAGAGAGAGGAGGAAACAACGAACGAGAATATAATAACGAATAACAATATAAACATATAATAGGAATGAAGACATAAATGAAAGAAAAGAGATGAGTAAAGGTTGCGAGGTAGTAAAACTGTCCAACGAGCGAAATGATAAAAAGATAATAACTAAAAACGTAGGAAATAAACAGCCAAAGAAAAATAATGATAATACCAAAATTAAGAACATTGAAAATAATAAGATAATAAGAAGTAGAAGCGTAGAAAATACAGTATGTATTTACATACTGTATTTTCTACAAAAGGGAACTGCAGATATCGGGATGGCAATGCATCTATACACATTCCACATTATGTAACACACATTACACAAGTGGATATTGCAAATTTGGAAAGAAGTGCAAGTTCCACCATCTTACTGTCTGCAACACCTATGCAAGATATGGAAGGTGCAAATACGAACAAAAATGCCATTACCACCACCCGCAAAGGAACGCAACGGGTGAACAGGAAAAACGAACATCAAAGAAGAGTACCAATTTTTTTAGAGATAACCAACACAATTCAGCTGCTAAATACTATCCAGCAAATACAAAGTCGGCTGACAAATATAGGAATCCGAGAGCAGGACAGAAGACACGCACAAAGACACTTCACGCGTTATCGGGTCAACAAGTACGACAAAGATAAAAAGAGGTAAATTCTCGGAGGACTACAAGGCAACGAAACCGGCATCACCATTGGAAAACGAATCAGAATCACCTGTATGCGAAAACGATAGAGAAAAAATAAAAATAATCCTAGCCAACATTCAGGGCCTTAAATCAAATCATTCCTCGAACAAAGTTTTATACCTGAAAGGACTCATGCAAGAAGCCGGAACAGACTTTATATGCCTCACGGAAACTCATCCGAAAGACTACCAGGCAAACTGTGAAAACTGTGAGTTCTGTGGTGACAAAAAAGAAATACAAATTGACAACTATAACATACTCCGAGCCGACAGAACAGTGAGACGTAAAGGAGAATGTACTATTTACACACGCGGAAGGCATATGGCAGAAATGACTATAAGTACCTCAAACAGCTACGTAGAATGTGTAGCAGAAAAAGTTGAAAAATTAAATATGGTACTAATTGTAATGTGCAGACCCAAACACGCCAACCTCAAAATTTTCAGATTCCATTACAGAGGTAAGAAACTAGGTAAAAGATCTACACTCTCCAACCCCAAATATTTTTCTCTGGTGATTTTAATTTCTCATTCATGAAATATAAAAGGATAGGAAGAAATATATGTATATACCAGGACAAGGGGGCACACGGGAAGACCGGGAGCAGGTAAAAATGCTACTAGGTCTAGCTGATGAATTTATGTTAACACAAGAAATAACAGAAAACACAAGAAAAACAACTGCCTGGATTTGGTATTCACAAACAACAGCAACCTAATTGATAATTGATAATGTGGAAATATCCCCAACTATAATATCGGACCACAACATTATTGAAATAACAACCAATATAAAAGCAACAGGAAAAGAAAGAACACGAACAACAGAAAGAAGAAAATTCGAAATTTTTAATTTTCACTCCAAAGCTATAAACTGGGAAGATGTTGCATCCAGCATGGAAGTAATAGATTGGAAAACCATTTTCGAGGCCAAGACAACGGAAGAGATGCTAATGACTTTAGAGGAGAAGACGCTGGAAATTGTGGAAAGTCATGTCCCAAAAATACAGCAAAGAGGAAAGAGAAGCAGGTTCGAGAGACAAAAGAGGTCATTGTTCCGAAAGAGAAAAAGAGTGACGGCAAAACTTGGTAACTGTAAAGATAACAACATCAGAAACATATTAAATGATAAACTGCAGAGTATCGATGACGTCATACAGGAACTAATTGAGAAGCAGACAGAAAAAGAAGACGACGACGCTATAGAAGCGATAAAGGTTAACTCAAAGTACTTCTATAATTTTGCAAAAAGGAAGTCGAAAAACCATGCGACTATCGGACCTCTGAAAAACGAGAACAGTACTTCATCCGATGATCTAACAGAAGTATCTGAAATATTAAGAGCTCAGTACGAATCATCTTTCAGTATCCCAAAAACTGACAAACTGATATGCGATAGAAACGCGTTCTTTGAAGAAGAACTACAAGGGGAAAGTATAACGGACTTCGACTTTACGACAGATGATATTACACAAGCTATAGGGAAACTAAAAGCACACTTAGCGGCAGGACCGGATATATGGAATGCCACACTAATCAAAAACTGCAAGAATGCAATCGCTGAGCCCCTATATTGGATATGGAGGCGATCACTAAACACGGGAGAAATACCGGGCATCCTGAAGAGCGCGAACATAGTCCCAATATATAAAGGAGGAGATCGATCCGAGGCCAAAACTACAGGCCAGTGTCGCTTACATCTCATCTTACCAAAATATTTGAAAGAGTAGTTAAACAGAAAATCTGACTTTTTGGAAACTCAGAAAAATTTCAATGATAACCAAGATGGGTTTCAGTCAGCCAGATCATGCCTATCACAACTAATGAAACACTACAACAACATTATTGATGCTTTTGAAAGTAATGATAACTATGATGTAATATACACAGACTTCGCCAAAGCGTTCGACGTTACCAGAGACTGCACAGTAACATCCTTTGCGATGACACAAAGATCAGTAGAAAAATAAGAAACCCAGAAGATATAGGATCTCGAGAAACCGACATGAACAGAATCTACAAGTGGACGGAAGACAACAATAGGAAGTTTAACACAGAAATTTCAGCTGTTACGGTACGGAAAAGAGAAGCCCTAAAATCCATGGAATATTGTACCCCAAATGGACAGGAAATTCAGAGAAATTCAAGAGCAAAAGATGTAGGGGTTGTAATGACTGATGATGCGAAATTTGAAACACAAAATAAGATAGCAGCAAACAGAGCAAAGAGAGTAACTGGGCAGATACTAAGAACCTTTAAACGAAGGGATAGGAATATAATGATTCCTCTACTGAAAACACTGATCATACCCAAATTGGAATACTGCTCGGTTCTAACATGCCCGTATAAAAAGAAGACATTAGACAACTAGAAGGGATTCAGAGAAGCTTCAAAGCCAAGATCAAGGGGTGCAAAGAACTAAATTACTGGGAAAGGTTACGCGAACTAAACCTATATTTAGTGGAAAGGAGAAGAGAGAGATACACCATTATTTACACTTAACCCTGAAAGAAAATAGTTTTGTTGTGAGAGGACCAAAACTGTTTAATCAGCTGCCCAAAGACCTAAGGAAACGAATGGTGTTGCAGTGAACATCTTCAAAAGAAGATTAGACGCCTGGCTCAGAACAATCCCAAATGAGCCGGGCGTACCTGGCTGTGTGAGGTGGAGAGTACAAGAAACCAACTCACTACTTCACCAGACCAACTCGAGAGGAGGGGCGACAAGCTTGACCTTGGTGAAATGAAGAATCATCGCACGGAACATTTGAAAGGTTGAAAGGAAAGGTATACATATTTGTGAATAGTTTCTCCCGAATCGTCCATTCAGACGAAGGTCAAGCCTGAAATCCGACCCCGCCAAGACAGACCTAAAGCAAGCATCTTAACCACTCAAATCTGAAACCATAAAGTCCGAGTCAGGACTCGACCCTGCGTCTTTCAGATTTGTAACCGGAAGCCTCCATCATTACTTTAAGCATTTATACCTTACGTTCATGAATTCTCACATACTTGGCTTGCCACTCCCTTCTCTCTCTCTCTCTCTCTCTCTCTCTCTCTCTCTCTCTCTATAATCAGATAATTTTATATTTTTTGCAAGCATTTTCATCGTATAAATTAAAGTATTAGGAACTCTAATATAAGGAAGTGCAAAGGTATTACCATATCATTATTGCAATTACAGGGACCAACGAAAGGTCGAATTACCGCAGCCTATTCAGAATACCGGTTTCATTGTTTCCAGTTCTTCCAGCACAATAAATTTGGTTAACGCGACACGCACCCACATCAGTTGTGTGTGTGTGTATATATATATATATATATATATATATACACAAAACTATATTTTATTGCAATCTATATTTAAGTGTAAGTTTTTCAGATAACTATTTCCATTGCATCGGTTATATATATATAATATATCATATATATTATTATTATATATATATATATATATTATATATATATATATATATTAAAGGAATATAAAATATGGAAACTAGTTATCTGAAACAGTTAACTTTAGGATATAAATTGAGATAAAATATATAGTTTCGATACATAATTTTTTAAATTAATATTATATTAGCAAATATTAGCCGCCAAATCTGATAAAATACACAGTGACAATTATTGTTTACTTAATGAAAATGGAAAAATGAATAAACAAAATGAAATGAAACTGGAAATGAATAAACCTTTTTGAAAAGGGAAATGAAAATAGTTATTACCCATATTAAATCCACGTAACGTTATTGATATAACGAATTTTTGTATAAAAAGTTATACATGAGAACCAAAGTGTATATACGAATAAGTCTTCATAAATTTTGTTTTCATGCAGTTTTCCCTAAGTTATTAGGTACAAGACTTTACTAATGAACTGTATTTCAGCCACATACGCGATATTAATGATCACTTATAAGTACTAATTCATTTTTATATGGCTTGGAACTTCATTCGCCAGGATAGCTGTTAATAGGCTGTTAATTCGAAGGGCGTGGGTTCGAGTCTGGGCTTGGACCTGAGATTTCGGTGGTTAAAGCGTTCCTCCGGGTCTGCCTTGGTGGGATAGTGGTTCGGATCCCGCCTAAAGATGTAGGTTCCCTTCGTTCATTTGACTTCATAGATGTTATACGGAGTTTAAACGATCTTAGAAACTGCTGTCAGGATTGTTATAAAAATTGTAATATAATCCTAATAAAAATAAATACTTAAAACAGCCATTCGTTAAGTCGTTTAAGTCATTGTGAAATTTTAGTGGTTGTAATAAACTAAAGTATATAAAATATAGTCACAACAGGCTTTCATTTCGCCATGAATTATTGTAGAGTTTTTATAATGCTTAACTTAACCATAAATAATTTTAGTGATCGTACAGTTGTAAATCAGGGGATATTTATTTTTCCTACAAGGGACATTAATCTCAAATAAAACGCAAATTCCTCCATGAATATAACTTCCATTATTCCATTAAATTCAAATGGAAATAGATATATTTTTTTTTATTACGATTTATTCGCTATAAATTGGCTAATGGGCTACCACAGTGTATCAACAGAAGTGTAGTAAGTAAATCTAGTCTTATTTGTCAGAGTGACACTAACGCTAGAGGGCGCTGCGGGTTTCTTGTCTCCGCCAATCACAATACAGGAAGGCAAAGTTCCTTTCGCGAGCATGAATAAGAAGCATTTCGTACGGAAAATGTACTCTTTCTTCCAGATGTACTCCTTTGGTACTCTGCCTCAGAGGGGTCTATGCTGGCCAGCGCATTTTTTCTCATATACATTTTTGTATTCTTTAATACTGTTTCTTTTTGTAAAAGGTCTACAGTCGGTACACACACACACACACACACACACACACACACACACACACACACATATATATAATATATATATATATATATATAAATAAATAACTCTTTTGTATGTATTATATATACGTGTTTTGCGGTTTAAATACACAAATACGTTTTTCTAACTTTTATTTGCTTTAAATATTTTATCTGCCTTACATTCATTTGTGCTTTGAATTTCAAGTGATACAGTTGCTCTATTCAAATGGAAATTATATAAATATTAGATGAAAGTCATGAAATATCGGATTAATATAATTGTTGCGCCTCTATATATATATATATATATATATATATATATATATATATATATATATATAAACTGATATCATTACCCGACTACAAAATATTTCGAAAAAGGCGAATCTTTTGAGAAATATCTGGCAACCTAATTAAAGACATTTCTCCTTTGGCGACAGCACACACATTCTTTTTTTTCTTTTCTTCTCTTGGTTTATTCACCATGTAAAAAAATATATATATATATATAATTATATATATATATAAAAGTGCGAGAAATTATATATTCATTGTTCTACAAGAAGAGAAAATTCTTATTTACATAACCACAAAAATTACCATACGTATACCACAATGCACAAATTTTCAGTAGGGTATCTTGCTTATATACAGTACACACTATGTATATCACTCTACTGTCTATTTATTAGTTATTTTAACCGAAATTGGTGGGAAATTAAGCATTTAAAATTACTAAGTTACTTTGGTATTTTTGTAAATAAATAATTTTTTTACTCTTTTTTTTTTTAGTTTTAAGAATAAAAAATTACTAATTGATAATAACTGTTTTTGTTTTTGAAATATTATTACTGTTAACCAAAAAAAAAAAAATCCAAAGAAAAACAGAATATTCCCAATTATTATTTTTTGCTTTTAAGAAATCGTGTTTCAAGGCAAACTTTTTTATCGAAACTGTATTTCGACCAGTTGTAAACTATATTTCCCATTGATTCCACACGATGTGGTCCCCTTGCATCGCTCAATACAAATCCACTGGCCCCGGGTTCGATTCCCTGAGAGGGCAGGCGGCGCTTAGCTCACTCATTTGTTCATTCTTCAATACAAAAAAAGATTGGTTGGTAGATAAATGGTAACCCTGGGTTACTAGGCTGCTGATTGGGAGGTCGTGAGAGCGAGTCCGGGGGAAGGGGAGCTTTGTATTTTCTGACTTCCTTGGTGGATCGTGGATCGGATTCCAGTTTAAGCTGTAGGTCTAAGGTGGGGCAACAAGTTTGACCTCCGTTAGAATGAACAATTCCGGGGTAAACAAAACTAAGGATGACAAGGTGTACTTCTGAATACACGAAAGGCCTTGGAATCATTTTTCTTTTTCCTTGTGGCTTTGCATCATATATATATATATATAATATATATATATATATATATATATATAATTTAGTGTGGACCGGATATCCGCATCCGCATCATTTTTAACATTCGCATCCGCACTTCTGACTGCGGATGTTATGCGGATATTACCTCTAATAAATTATGCAAATTACAATTAAATTAGCTTATAAAGTAGCTTATAATTAAGCCTCGGTGGTGTAGTGGTTAGCGCCGCTGACTACGAATCCATCGGCCCCGGGTTTGAGACCGACGGCAGCCGGCGCGCAACAAAACCCAGCTGTTCATCCTTCCTCACAATAAAGAAAGTGGTTGGTAGATAAATGGGTACCCTAGGTGACCTAGTGGTTAAGGCGCTGGGTTGCTGATGGGGCGTGGTTCGGATTCCACGTTAAACTGTAGGTCTAAGGTGGAGTCAAAAGCTTGACCTTCGTCAGAATGAATAATTCGGGCGGAAGCTAACCAAAGGTTATAAGGCCCAGTCATGCACATTTCATGTAAAGTATTAATTATTAATGAACAAACAAATATATAAACCTCAAAATATAAATACGTGGTAACACAGAAAATTGAATGAAACTTGTTTCATTGAATTTTCTGTGGCTGAAACTCTTGAGAAAGTTATTATTTTTATCATAATGAAAACATTAATATTAATTTTAATTCTTATGCATTGCCTGCCATAATAGTAATATCACAAAATTTGAAAAATTATGTCATATATTCGTAATTCTATATTATATTGATAGATTAACTAAATATCCGCATCCGCATCCGCGGATATTGAAATTAAAGATCCGCATCCGCAGTTGTTGAAAAACTGACATCCGGTCCACTACTATATAATATATATATATCAAAGTTGAATTTTAAAAGTGCCCTTCTGGGAGTAATTACTTCATTTAGATTACATTCCTACTAAAATTCACTTTCAGATTACGTGAAAATGCATTTATTGTCTCGTCCGTGGAAGAGTGTTTTTATTATGTACATGAACCGCTGACAGGGTTTTGTTATTTGAGGTTGAGTTTAAGTGAGATGTGAAAGTAAAGAATAGTTAAAAGGTTTGAGTATAAAGACAAAAATTGAAAAAAAAACAATATATATATATATATATATATATATATATATATATATATATATATACTGTACTATATATATATATATATATATATATCTATATATATATATATATAATCACCTTTTGGTAATAAAATATGATTAAGTTGATAGATCTTGGATGCTTTGAAAATTAGCTATAACTCGAATTCGCGATTTTAGTAATAAGATGAAAATCACTGAAGGCAGTAATTTTATTTACGGTATTAACTTTAAAATGTAAAAATTCTTTAAATTCTTTAAGTTTACTTAACAATTTTAAATAAAAATTGATTAAGTCACAAAAACGAACATTATAAAATTTTATTATGTTTAAATACGAAAAATATTAAAAAATCCTATTTGTTTATTATTTCTAATCTGTGTTGAAATCGCACACACACACACACACACACACACACACACACACACACACACACATATATATATATATATATATTATATATATATATAATTTTAAATTAGATACATCTCTGCGGACTATGAATTTTCTCTTCTGAAATTTACTGAAATAGATTTTGACAACGACGACACATATTTGGACAGAATTCGTTTTATTTGGGTTAAAATGTCTTGTAATTATATCATTTTCAGGTTTGATTATTGTATTTATCTCATTTTTATGGAAATTGCGACATCTAATAACTTCTAATAGGTCTTGCCTAGCATTTAAATAAGTTTATTAAATAATCATCTCATATATAAGTGATATATATATATATATATATCTCATATATATTATTAGATTCACCAATCAAAAGTTGGTTTTGTTAATTTAAGGTCAATTCATTGTTGTTTAAACGATGAATAAGTAAAAAGAACACGAGCTTGTCTTTTCTGAACTTATATCTAATAATAATTATCCTCCAGTTTCAGTTCTTCGTTTCTCTTCCTTTAGTTTTAATTTGGGTATACTTTCGATACACTTAAGACGTTGTTGTCAGAGCTTCTCATCATGATGCAAGACTCGAACTTAAGACGTTGTTGTCAGAGCTTCTCATCATGATGCAAGACTCGAATTAGATTCGAAATTAGTTCCGGTTTATGTGTTTTTACTTTCTCGTATATTTCCATTGTCATTATTTGTCTTAAATTTTTGTTTGGGTTTTGTATCTGGGGAGTTATCACCATTGATGTAACAGGATCCGATTTTCAGCAAGACTTTCTTACCATACTCCAGTTCTAGTATTTAACAAAGTAAACATATGTCCTTAACGAAACAATTTGTCCACCAAAATGAAAGACTTAGTATCAGGGAAGAAAGTGTAGTTACGAAAACATGCTTTGCTGGAAAAAACTTCATTTCAATGGCAGTTGGCACCAACTTTTGCAGTGATAAGTGCCGTTATGCGAGTAATATAAAAATGTTTGGATTACACTTTGATTGAGGTTGTGCCATACCTCCGTGAGAGCTTCTTTCAACTGCTCCATATTGAAAGAACGTCAGCTTGTCAAGACTTGCCAGCTTCCGATGTATAGATGCTCCCACAGGGGTTCAATAGAATCCATGTCAGGGCTTTGGTGTACCCAAGAACTAGTTCCATGCCCTGTTTTCATTTCATTGTGTAGTCACAACAGAAGTATGACAAGGAGCTCCATCTTCCCGAAATTTGATAATGGTAAAACGGTGTAGTGATGTAGTGGTAGATGGTGTAGTAGCAGCAAGCAAGGTTTTTCACAAATTAAACAGTCTTCTATTTACACCAAGTCTGTTTGACTGTTGTACCAAACTGTCACCAACGCCATGACATCTATTTCTCCCATATTTCATAGTGGACTGAAAACACGGAAGACAGAAGGTTTCAGATGGACCTTCCAAACACACACACATTCGACCTGTAGATGCGAACTGATATAATTTGGATTCATGGAAGAGCGCCTCATTCATCGTACCATTTTCTTTGCATTCTCTTTTCGACTATGTTTATGCCCTTTCAGAAGGATGGTTTTCCCACGATCTCCAAGGCAGTGTAGATATCGCCGGACTGTATCTTGATTCATTTCAGGTGGGCAGGCAATGTCAACAACAGTGTCCTGAAGGTTAGTTCGGGTACGACGAACAAAGGAACCTTCCTGTCGTAGTGTAATGATAGATGGACTTTCAAGTCGTTTTCCTTTATTACGAGTATATGTTCTTTTTGTATTCAACTTCGAAGGTGTGTTGAAATCAAATGCATATCAAATCCCCGCGTATTTTGCAGTATGTCGCTTATTTTAACCACATTCTGAGTGCTTACACGAGACAGAGGCGTCGCGTCGTTTGCCCTCTGGAATATTCCATCATGTCCAATGCTTTCTTTCTCTCTCTCTCTCTCTCTCTCTTTATATATATATATATAGTGTGTGTGTGTGTGTGTGTGTGTGTGCGCGTGCGTAGGCAACTGGCATTAGTAAATGGGAGTGTGATAACACAGATGTACAGAACTCGTATTATTTTAGTGATGTACATCTAGAACATTTTTGTACTGTCTCAAAAAACGTATGTTAGTCCTGATTAGGTTGGGTTAGGTCATATTAAATTTGAGCAAGGAGTTGGTACCTCGCTATTTAGCGACTTCAAAGAAAACCTCCTGCGATCACTCAATCACTCCCGTGCTACTTAAGTACGCCAGTTATGGTTTGATCGCTAGATAATTATGATAGTTTTATTTATATATATATATTATATATATATATATATATATATATATAGTGTGTGTGTGTGTGTGTGTGTGTGTGTGTGTAAAAATGAACAATGAATAATTCCTATATAATCTTTATATTCAATTATTAATTTTTACATAAGGACCAAACTCGCATAACGCAAGTTATCTGTTATTCAATTCATACGTCCATGTCCTTTCTTGACCTTTATCTTGTGTTATATTTTTTTTAATTGTTCCCTTCCAAGATACTCGTCATGCTGACACCCGTGTTCGAATTTCGCTGACCAACACGGAAGGCGGGCATCTAATTACGAAATCTCCTCTCTTGTTTAATTCTAATTCAAAAGCATGATTATGTTATATATCGTTATGCGTGTTATGTATATATATATGTGCTCATGTACTTTGTGTTAAATCTCAAAATAAGAGTTATCCTAATGTAAATATGAAACACTGTAAACTATAGTTAACTGTGGTCAATTGTAATTAACTATAATGATTTAATATGATGTAATTAATGTACTTTAATGAAACTGTAGTTAACGAGTTAACGATAATAAATGAATGTGAATTAATTGATAGTTATAGTAAACCAAAATTACAATGTACTCAATGTCCGACCCGACATTATGTCGCCATTAGGAAGGTATACGCGGCGATATTGTTATTATTATTATTTTTTATTATTATTTTTTCGTTGGGATAAATTTTTTATGTGCTTTCGACTTTGCCAAATAATTGGTGACTTGTTCTTTTTAAAATTTCTTAATGATTTTCTTAGATTTAGCTTAATAATAAATCCTGATTAAAAGTTGCAGTGTTCATGTTTTGTATACATTCTCTCTTCGTTATAAAAGATGAAGTCGTGACTTGCCTAAGCATTTAATTGTAAATCTTAAACCTTTAATTTTTACTCATATGCATATCTTAGTATAAAGATGCATAGTTCAATTTCCGTTTCTAATTAACTCGGCGGATCAGGAAAACAGCAGATCTGAAAATAGGCGGTTTAAGATAAAAATATGGCTTCCTCTTCCTATATCCTGTTTATCTGTTTAACCATTGTCACAACAAAAAAATTACTTTATTTTTAACTATTGTGCAAAAATAATACAGCCTCTTCAACATTTAATAATGATGATGTTAGTAGAATCGGAGTATATAAACCCCAATAATTTCTTCCATATTCATTCAGAAGTAGCCTCAAAGGCTGAGCACTGCCTGTACATTTTAGCAGTAAATTACAGTAAGAAATAGTCTTCATCGTCTCCTTCGAGCCTTGCTCTCTTCAGAGAACTTAGTCATTAAAATTTCCCGATACGTTATAAGAAGAATCCGGGAATCTTCAGAGAATTTAGTAAGCCTCCCAGAATCCTCCGAACCACTGTAGAAGAACTCGGAGAGTAATATAGAAGAAACTACTGCAAGTAACACATCCGTTGCTGCCACCTAACTAGAACCCCCGTCGACTTCGAACCAACCCAGGCCATAGACGGAGGGGTTAACATATATATATTATATAATATATATATATATATATATATATATATATATATATATATATATATATATATATATATAATTAAAACAGTCGTTACCTCATTTTACACGGATGTCAACGTGTGTGTGCGCGCGTACGACAACTGGGCATAAGTGAGGTCGAGTGTGTGAAAATTCACCAATGAAGTGGGGTATTTTTTTTAAAGGTAACGTTTGGTACCACGAAACATTAAAAAAATATGTAAAAAATATAGAAACATTTTTACTGTCGGAAAAGAGATATACTGGTTCTGATTAGGTTAGGTTAGGTTAGATTAGATTAACGAGTACCTCATTACTTAATGACTTAACATATATAGCCCTTCGAGCCCTCAACTGCGTCCGAAACATCACGCCCTTCCCGGTTTGATAGTACTAAGGTTAAAAGGTTAGGTTAAATTAGGTTCGGTTAATTAGTTTTTAGATATATGCATAGATTTAAGTAAGTCGTTACCTCGTTATGCGGAGAGAGAGAGAGAGAGAGAGAGAGAGGGAGAGAGAGAGAGAGAGAGAGAAGAGAGAGAGAGAGAGAGAGACAAGGAAAAGAAGTACCTCAAAAGGCCTTGCGGCCCATACCGAGGAGGTACCAATGGCAACGGGTGCCACGGAAAATTTTCTACACCCTCAAATAGTGTGCAAGATTTGGTCTAACCTTTTCTTGAACTGATCCACAGAGGAACTGTCCATAACTTCTGAAGGTAAACTGTTCCACGTGTCACAGATCTTATACGTAAAGTAATTCCCACACACACTAGTCCTAAACCGTTTCAAATCCAACTTCCAACCATTGTTGTGAGTTGGGTTATCATTTAAACTAAACATGCTTCTAAAATCGACATCGTTGAACCCGCGTAAGAGCTTGAAAACCTCAATAAGTTGACCGCGCAGCCTCCGAGTTTCCAGCGAAAACAAGTTCAGGGCGCGTAACCGTCGATTGTAGCCCATATGCCTAACGGAAGGGATTAACTTTGTGGCCCTCGCCTGCACTCGCTCCAGCCTCTCAATATCTTTCCTAAGGGTGGGCGACCAGAATTGCACAGCATACTCCAGGTGCAGCCGAACCAGGGAATTGGTCAGAGAGAGCACAATCTCCTTGTTCCGAAACTGAAATTGCCTCCTGATATAACCCAACAGCTTCTGGGCTTTCTTTTTCACCTCTACGCACTGTTTGGTAAACTTAAGGTCGCTGCTAATTAGCACACCCAAGTCCTTTTCCAAATCAGTCACCTCGATATTACCCCCCAACATCGAGTAGTCCGACTTGGGATTGGCGTAGCCAATGTGCATCACCTTGCATTTACCCAAGTTAAACGGCATTTGCCATTTTTCGGACCACTCTCCTATCCTACCTAAGTCCGCACGCAGTTGCTCGATCGCCTCCGGCGTCCCAACATTGGCCCCACGCTTGGTGTCACCAGCGAATTTGGCGATCCGACTGACGATGCCACCGTCTATATCATTTATGTAAATGATAAACAACAGCGGCCCCAAAACGGAACCCTGAGGAACCCCGCTAGTGACCGAGGCCCAACCCAAACTAGCCCCTTTGATTACAACCCTCTGCCGCCTATTCTTCAGACAGTTTTCATTCCACCTACCTACTTCCCCACCGATACCCAGCACGCGCACTTTCGCCATTAGCCGGCAGTGAGGTACCTTATCAAAGGCTTTCTGAAAGTCGAGATAAAGTATATCAATCGTCTTACTCTTATCATACTCACTCAACATGACGTGGAAAAACTCGAGCAAGTTGGTGAGACACGACCTATGCCGTCTAAACCCATGTTAGGAGTCCCCAAGCAGCTTGTAGGAATCCAAATGGTCAACGATCCTATCCGCTATTATCCCCTCTAATAATTTACCTACAACTGAAGTGAGACTAATGGGACGATAGTTCCCTGGACTTTCGTGATCCCCTTTCTTAAAGATAGGGGTCATGTTGGCTTCCCTCCAGTCACCAGGCACCTGGCCCGTCTCCAACGATTTGTTGAAGACTGTAGCCAGGTGGGGAGCCACCTGGTCGCGCACCTGCCGCAACACTGGGGAGAAACTGGTCTGGCCCAGGAGCCTTAAACGCGCTCAGTTTGTCTATTCTATCGGCAACGACTGTCGCAGTACATCGAACACTATCCAGGCCAGCACCTTCGTGCCTCACGCCTGGCTCGGGGATGATGCGGGTGTCCTCCCTGGTGAACACTCTCGCAAAGTACTCATTAAGCACATTGGCGATGTTCCCGTCTGAGGTCCGCAGAACGCCGATTCGGTCCTTCATGCTTCTAATGGGCTTTCTACTATTAACATAACTGAAGAACTCCTTAGGGTTCCCCTTGCAGAGGCTTGCCACCCGTAGTTCTTCGTTACGTTTCGCTAGCCTAACCTTCGCCTTTACTTCCCTACACAGGCGGACATACGCTTCAGTGTTCTCCTGGGAACGATTGGCCTTCGCCCTCCTATACGCTACTTTCCTATTTCGGATAGCCGAAGAGAGAGAGAGAGAGAGAGAGTTACAAGGAGTTACAAGGAAAAGAAGTACCTCAAAAGGCCTTGCGGCCCATACCGAGGAGGTACCAATGGCAACGGGTGCCAGGGAAAATTTTGTCATTCAACTATGCTAGCAGTAGTAGAAAACTGGATAGAAAAGTAGAAGGCTCTCTCCCCACCCTCCGCTCCCTCCCTGCCAGAGGCAGGTACGGAAAAAGGTTGAAGAAAATACCTTGACCCTGGAAAAGTAGCCAAGGAAATTTTACAGGAAAGTGGAGAATATATAAATAGCTCTATATTTAGCTTGCTCACAGAGACCGAGCAAGCGAACTCCTGCAGTTGGTTCCAGATATTAACTATTTTATAAAAGAAATTTCCGCAGACTGAGGTCCTAAATGTCTTTACACACTCAAATAGTGTGCAAGATTTCGTCTAACCTTTTCTTGAACTGATCCACAGAGGAACTGTTCACAACTTCGAAGGTAACATGTTCCATGTGTCACAGATCTTATACGTAACGTAATTCCCACACACACTAGTCCTAAACCGTTTCAAATCCAACTTCCAACCATTGTTGCGAGTTGGGTTATCATTTAAACTAAACATACTTCTAAAATCGACATCGTTGAACCCTCGTAAGAGCTTGAAAACCTCGATCAGTTGACCGCGCAGCCTCCGAGTTTCAAGCGAAAACAAGTTCAGGGCGCGTAACCGTCGATTGTAGCCCATATGCCTAACGGAAGGGATCAACTTTGTGGCCCTCGCCTGCACTCGCTCCAGCCTCTCAATATCTTTCCTGAGGGTGGGCGACCAGAACTGCACAGCATACTCCAGGTACGGCCGAACAAGGGAATTGTACAGTGGAGAGAGAGAGAGAGAGAGAGAGAGAGAGAGAGGAAGAGAGAGAGAGAGAGAGAGAGAGAGAGAGAGAGGAGAGAGAGAGAGGAGAGAGAGAGGAGAGAGAGAGAGAGAGAGAGAGAAGTTTGGTAGTGTTATTATGAAATTCATTTGTTTACTGAAATCCTGTCCTGTCTTCACCGACAGATTTCGAGGAATCCGGAGTTTAACGAAAAACGTTCGATTTAACCGCAATGTAAAAGAAAGCGAAGGTCATCATTAATCACAATTATAAGTCAGGAGCTCTCACCTCGTCTGAAGACGCGTTCACAAGATCGACATTCGCTCGATTTATAGCAGTTTCGACCACTTCAGTTTCTCTGCAATCATTTATCATTTATTTAAACCATTTACCATATTACATAATTAATTCATTTTAGATATTATAGTGTCTGCAGCGAAATAGGGCGCAGCTGGGGTTATTACGTACCTTACTCTCCGATGTTCTTATGCGCATTGTTTTACGTGTGTGTGTGTGTGTGTGTGTGTGTGTACACCCTCGCGCGTAGGCAACTGGGCATAAGTTTAGTCGAATGCGTGATAATTCACAGATGTAGTGGGGTAATTTTTTGGGTGATGTAACACGTTTGGTACCTCGAAACATAAAGAACATGCACAGTATATAAAAATGTAGAGAAAAGGTTTTAATGTCGGATAAAAGATATATTATGCTTGAGTAGGTTGTAGGTTAGGTTACGCTAGGTCAGGTCAGTTGAAGTTAGTTTAGGTTAGCTAGTACATCACTACTTAGGGCAGGGGTCCCCAACCTTTTTGTGCCGAAGAGCACATTCAAGACTACTGGTAGTGCGGCGGGCACCATTTACTTTTTCAAGGCAAATTTATAGTTGGACTTAATAATGAACATAATACACAAACAAAACATTTAATTCTTATGTAAAATAATGAACATAATACACAAAAAAACACATTTAATTCCTTTGTAAAATAATGAACATAATACACAAAAAAAACATTAATTCCTATGTAAAATAATGAACATAATACACAAAAAAACAAGGATGGGCTAACTAAGAATCTTAGAAAAATTATCAAAACGATAACTTAATTTATTTATAAAGAAAATTATTTTCAAATAAATGAGCATCTTTTCCGTAATTAACTACTAAAATTTAATAAAATGTTAATTACGTTACATATTTTGAATATTTAGTAAGTAAATATTTAAAATATGTAACATACTTAACATTTTATTAAAAATTTAAATAAAAACTTACCAATCGTAGTCAGTCAGCGGCGGGCACACGCAAAAGGGTCGGCGGGCACCATGGTGTTCGCGGGCACAGGGTTGGGGACCCCTGACTTAGGGACTTAACAGGAAACACCTTTCAAATCCGCAGCATGTTTCCTGAACACTTCTTACGTTCATCACGTATCGATGGCACTCAGGTTAAGTTAGATTAATTAAATTTTTAGATATTTGAATTTTAAAAAGTTGTTACCTCGCTTATGCGGAGATTAGCACGCACGTGTGTGTGTGTGTGTGTGTGTGTGTGTGTGTGCAAAAAGATATATTTTAGCTCGTGTAAATAAGTAAATTATATATATATATATATATATATACTGTGTGTATATATACACACACACACACCAGACTTTGCCAAAGCATTCGACACGTGTGAAATATATGGGAATAACAGGAAAAGTAGAGAAATGGATATATATAATTTCCTTAGTGAGCGGCTGCAAGTCGTTACAGTACAAGGAGCATCTTCATCAGAATCAGAGGTTCTCAGCTCAGTACCACAAGGAACAGTATTAGCTCCACTACCTTTCATAATCATGCTAACTGACATAGATGAGGACGTTACCAGAGACAGCACAGTAACACCCTTGCCGATGACACAAAGATCAGAAGAAAAATAAGAAACCCAGAAGATATAGGATCTCTACAAACAGACATGAACAGAATCTACAGGTGAACGGAAGACAACAATATGACGTTTAACACTGAGAAATTTCAGCTGTTACGGTACGGAAAAAGAGAAGCCCTAAAATCCATGGAATATTGTACCCCAAATGGACAGGAAATTCAGAGAAATTCAAGAGCAAAAGATGTAGGGGTTGTAATGATTGATGATGCGAAATTTGAAACAACAAAATAAGATAGCAGTAAACAGAGCAAAGAGAGTAACTGGGCAGATACTGAGAACCTTTAAACGAAGGGATAGGAATATAATGATTCCTCTACTGAAAACATTGATCATACCCAAATTGGAATACTGCTCGGTCCTAACATGCTCATATAAAAAAGAAGACATTAGACAACTAGAAGAGATTCAGAGAAACTTCACAGCCAAGATCCAGGGGTGCAAAGAACTAAACTACTGGCAAAGGTTACGCGAATTAAACCTATATTCCCTGGAAAGGAGGAGAGAGAGATACACCATTATTTACACTTGGAAAATAATGGAGAAACTATTCCCTAATTTTACTCTGAACCCTGTAACTCCCCAAACGACAGTGGAAAGTAGAAAAGGAATACTGTGTCGTATTCCCAAATTAAAGGCTAGATAGGGAACATCCTTAACCCTGAAAGAAAATGGTTTTGTCGTGAGAGGACCAAAACTGTTTAATCAGCTGCCCAAAGACCTAAGAAACACGAGTGGTGTTGCAGTGGACATCTTCAAAAGAAGATTAGACGCCTGGCTCAGAACAATCCCCGATGAGCCGGGCCGTACCCGGCTATGTGAGGTGGAGAGTACAAGAAACCAACTCACTACTTCACCAGGCCAACTCGAGAGGGGGGCACAAGCTTGACCTTCGTGAAATGAAGAATCATCGCGTGGAACATTTGAAAGGAAAGGTTGAAAGGTGTATAATGTATATATATTAAAAAAAGAGAGAAATGTCAAATGACATTATTTAAAATCAATTTTAACATGTAAACATTCAATACATAAAACATTTAAAGATTGAAAAAGTGAAGTATTTGTAACGAAAGTTTAAAAGTATTTAAAAATGAAATTCCTGAAATACAAAATACAAAAATTTGCAAAGAAACATTATCTATTATCTATTTTTTTTGTTTTCATGATTTTTGTATGGATTGTAACCGGCTTTTGTATTCGTTCACAGCCTGTCTGTTATATCGGTAAAAATAGGATTAATTCTTATGCATATTTTGAGTATATAAAGGAAAATTACCTTTTGTTTATGTACACCCACACCCACACACACACACACACACACACACATATATATATATATATATATATATATATATATGTGTGTGTGTGTATGTGTGTGAGATACAAACCCGGAGGTAAGATGAAAAACGATTCCGAGCGCTTTCGCTTCTTACAAGACCTCAAGGTAAGGGACGAAACTGCTCGAAATCGTTTTTCCATCTTCTTGCGGGTTTGTATTGTATATATTTAATAAAGTTCTCGTGAAAATTTTTAAATTATCACACACACACACACACACACACACACACACACACACACACAACACTATAAGGTTTTATTTATTAATTAATTAATTACGAATGTTAAACTATATAAAGTGTTTCAATTTAATAATGATTAATAAAATATTTAACATAAATAAGAGAGTTATACACTTTTTCGATTAAAAAGCTCCCTTTCTGATTACGACATATATATTATCAAAATAAAATAAAAGAATTGAACATTTCCAATCTTTAGATATTCACATCTTTCATGGACATAAAAAATTTACAATTTCCAATTATAATATATATATATATATATATTTTTTTTTGTTTCTCCCTGAAGATGTGAATATATCACGAAAGCGCTCGGACTTCGTGTTTCCTTTTCCTTTTCCCTGTGGTTGTTTGCGTATTAATAAGATCACGTGTTATTCTGTGATTTTAGTGCATATATATATATACCGTCTGCACAAATCCTTAATTTCCTAACTGCTCTCCTTCGGTTACTATCCTTCTCTCCTTCATCTCTGATTTCCTCTTGACCGATCTATTGTTGCGGTTGTAGATGGCCACTTTCGCGTAGGATGGCTGTTGTGCATCTGGCCTCTGATCTTTCTACTATCTCTGATTGGGGCAGAGAAAACCTTATCGCTTTCAGTGCCTCAAAAACTCAGTTCCTTCATCTGTCTACTCGTCACAATCTTCCACGCAGCTATCTCCATATCTTCAACAACACACAACTCAATCCGTTTTCTTCTCTTAACATTCTTGGTGTTTCCTTTTCTCGTGATCTTTCCTCGAAAGTTCACATACGAGTATACTCTCTTTCTAAAACAGCTTCTAATACGTGTGTTGTACCACCTCCGCAGTTTCTTCACCTCTACTCAGTTGTTGTATCTGTACATGGGTCTTGTCCGTCCATGAATGTGTTGGGTGGTTCAACCCACACAGCTCTACTTGACCGAATGGGATCAAAGGCGTTTCGTCTCATCAATTTTCCGCCTCTTACTGACTGCCTTCAATCTCTCTCTCTTCGCTGCAGTGTTGCCTCACTCTCTCTTTAGTATCGCTATTATAACGGACACTGCTCTTCTGAACTCTTTAATTGCATGCCTCCTCCTTTAAGGAGAACACGCAGTACCAGCCTTTCGACACAGTCTCATACCTTTTCTGTTTAACACTCTAATTAAATTAACGCAAGGGTTAATCGCTATTCTCAGGCTTTCCTCTACTCAGCCGGTCAACTTTGTAACAATCTTCCTTCAATCCATCTTGCCCCCCGTCTATGACTTCCAATCTTTCAAACGCAGAATTGTTCAGGCATCTCGAAAACCATGGACCTCGATTTTGGCTCTCTTCTTCTTCTATGAGGAGGACGTTTTGCGACCATTCACCCTTGGCCCCTCCTTCCTGCGTAAAAAAAATATACATACACTGTAGTATCTTTCTTAAATATTTTGTCATTGTAGAAAGTTTTCAACTAGAGTCGCTTAAATAATTCTATCCGCAGTAAAGTTTTTATAATGATACATAAAAGATGAAGTTATTTGAATTTTTAAGAGGTCATCTATTAAAGATTGAAGTTCGCTTATTTTATTCTCTCTTATAACGTTGTAATTACTTCAAAATCATATTAATTCCATGACGAAATTTCACGTAACATGATTCCGGGGTTCATTTAAAAGCTAGAGTTTAAAAGGTCTTTTGAGATTTCCACAGGTATACATTTAATAATAAATTAAGAAAAAGCAATGAAACCACTGGTTTTAATTAAAACAAAAAATAAGATTTAGTTTTGTGTGTGTGTGTGTGTGAACACTTTTGGGACTGAATTTGGAGGGGAGAGAATTAACGTTTCACGAAGTTCATTTTTTTTAAAGTATGAAATAAGATTACAGATTCCATTTAAATAGAATTCTTTCATGTGTACATTTTTGAGAGAGCGTAGGAAAATGTAGGACTTCAATGTAAACTGAGAAGTTCCAATAGGAAAGCCTCCATTTGAGTTGTCATCAATATTATTATTATTATTATTATTATTATTATTATTGAAAAGAAAGGTAACATAAAAGTCCTTGAATTGTTTAATAATTCAAAATCTAATAAATAAAAATAAGGAAGAAAATCTAGATTTACATTGGGTTTAAAAGATCGTAAAAAAAATCACAAGTTCACTCCGATTTACAACTGAATTTACAAAAGAATTGCGAGTTCAACGAATCTGTACAATGACTGTCACATAATATCAATCCTCACACGGAATTTTAAGTAGAATGAATTCGCAAAAGCAACAAATTCCTCGCCCAGCGTGGGTATTCTCAACTTCTTAAATTATATTTTACCATAAATAGTTCTCTGAGCATCCAATATCAAACGTCTGAAGACATAATGCGGGTCGCTTACTCCGATGTTGTACGCAAGTTGACAGTTTACGACTCCCATTATCTCTTACAAATAAGTATATACAAGCAGTCCACCTTTTATAATGCTGTCAGAGTTTGGAAAATGTCTTCAACTCATATTAAGAATCTTGGAATGTCGGATTCAGTTCTCTTTATTCCAAAAGCTAAGTTGATCGAACTAATTTCTGTAATAATTTTTTTATATAATATATGGTGATGTTCATTTTTATATATTTATGTTTTTAGCACTGTATTCATTATACGCACTGTATATTTGTTTTTATACGTTTATGTTTTTATTTCTGTATTCATTATACGCACTGTATATTTAATTGAAATATACAGTATGCGCGTGTGCTGTTTATTTGCATAAGAGTAGATGTACTTATATTATTAACATTTTTATTGCATAAATGAGAGCCTAAGGCAGTTTCTCTTGAATTTTGTCGCTCAAAGCCTTAGTGGCTTAAGTTACGACAAGATCATTGAGTATCTTGTTACATGCATTCCTAATTTCTTTATAATGAAGCCTATTTACATAATTGCATTTTTAAAATTCCTGTGTTGTATTACGTTGTTGCGTTTTTGTTTAATTTATATATATATATATATATATATATATATATATATATATATATATATCTTTATTTATTGTAGTGTATTATCCGAGCTTAAATGATTATAAGGGTAAGGTTACCTTGACCGTCTCCAACCCTGTAGTCAAGAGATTCAGCCATGTCGATTTTCATACGGTTCCCAGTATTAGCTTCGTGCATACGTTAATAGGTAAATTGTTTAGCGGGTGGATGTTATTTTTTGGCCAGGAAATAGCATAGAGCTCAGGCCAGACTAATGCGACTCATTGCGTTAACTCCTGGATTATTATATACCAGCACCATTGGGAATCGAAACTCCGATATCAGCGTCTGCATTTTGCATGTGTAAGGAAACGATATTACCCACCGAGTTACGGGCGCTGGTTGAACCTGCTACAATAGCACCTACAAAAATGAACTTCAATAAAAGAAACCCAAAGTGATCTGACTCGCCCTCACGAAACGCGTTTAGAATCATCCTTCTGTGGTCAAGAAAGAAGATGCAGATGAGTATTGTGTTTATCTGTGAAGAGTCAACAGGAGAAAATATATGGTGTCATATCAAGAATTATTTCACGATGAATGTCAATAAAGAATATATATATATATATATATATATATATATATATATATATATATATATATATATATACACACCTTGGTTTGGTTGGTTAACCTTGATTTTGCTTCCGCCCGAATTGTTCATTCTGACGAAGGTCAAGCTTGTCACTCCACTTAGACCTACAGTTTAACGTGGAATCCGACCCACGCCCCACCAGCAGCCCAGCATCTTAACCACTAGGCTACCCAGGGTACCCATTTATTTACCAACCAACTTTTTTTTATTTGTGGAAGGATGAACAGCTGGTTTTTGCTGCGCGCCGCCTGCCGTCACCGGGTCTCAATCCCGGGGCCGATGGATTCGTAGTCAGCGACGCTAACCACTACACCACCGAGGCGCATATATATATATATATATATATATATATGCGCCTCGGTGGTGTGGTGGTATATGCTTCATTTGGTATATGCTTTCATTTGCATATCTTAAAGTGACACTCGGATTATGTTCCCCATTATATTTTCCTCTTTTTAATAATAAATATGTTTTGTTATTTTTTAAAGTAGAAAAGTAGTTACATTGCCATTAAGGGTTCAATACAACCTCAACCTCACTTATTACAGTTTATTTCTCAGAACAATGTTATAGTTTTGGATTAGTCCGATGCAAAGTACCTCATCACGTTCCAGTTCAGGAACCCTTGTCTCGCACTAGGTCAGTGGTCTCCAAACTTTTTTGATCACGCACCCTTTAATCAGCAAAAATAAATAACACGCACCCCTAATGAACATGAAGAATATATATATATATATATATATATATATATATATATATATATATATATCCTTTCATTATTTACTAGTAAGTTAATAGTATACAACAGTTATACGATAGGGTGAAGATATACTTACCAATATAATTTAATGAGAACAATGTGGCTGACTGTGCTTCATAATTTCTGAAAATCTTGGTTTGACACTTTGTGATACAGCGATTCGAAGGTCCGGTTCCAAGTTCAGTTTATTTCGATTCTTGGTTTTAATACCTATCATAGCAGAAAAAGACACCTCACACAGATATGTAGATCCAAATAGAAGGAGCGCATCGTTCACTGCGCTTACTAAATCTGAGTACTCATTTTTTAATCCAATCCACCAATTGTGCGCAGTTTTCTGCTGAAATTCGGTTCGTAAACTCGTATCTTCCCTGATGTCAATCAACTGTTATTTTACAAAATAATGCGGCGATCTCGACTTGTGATATTTAGTTTGCTAAATTTTAATCGCAAGTAAGCGATATCGCGGATACTATCTCGCAAATTCCTAGGAATGACTGTGTGTTAGCGAGTATTTTCTTTCTCGGTCATCTTCTTGAAATTCAAAAACTTTCTACGGAAAAACAATGATAAATCAGAATCATCAAATTTTCTTCGCGCACCCCACTTTGGAGACCACTGCACTAGGTTATACTGTATACATCTTACCATAATATAATTGTTTATAAAGTTATAGTTGTTCAAATACCTTTACAGCATACGACTAATTATCCATTTATTTTTGTTCTTTGTATAAAGTTTTTGTTGATGTTTTTTTGCAAAGAAATTGTATATTTTTGAGAAAAAAATTCGTTACAAAGTTAAGTAGTTCAATTCAGACGACCTTTTTTCAAGTTTTCTTTTTTTTTAATTTTAAGTCTATAATTATTGTTAAGAGTGAAGTGAAATGTGATCTTCTGTCGCGGAAGATACACTTAAACATAGTTTGAAAACAGGTTTATTGTTAGTTTATCTTATTCCACGCATCTTCCATCATTTCATTCGATACCCACTTCTGCGTTAAAGAAGGTATAAGAAAACGAAGACACTGAGAAAGTGTATGAGAAACTCTCGGGTATGAGGGAATCCTTACACAAGTTTTGCCGAGTGAATACCACAGTCAAAACCGCGACATCATCCTTGAGGAAGAAACGAAAGTATTGCCAAATAGAAACACCTATAAACAATAAAGATTTTTATATCTTTCTCGTAAAATATAAATTTTTAATTTATGTCCCGTTTTGAATGGGTTTTATTTGATTACATGATTATATATATTATACTCGCGTGTGTGTGTGTGTGTATGTGTGTGTGTGTATATATATATATATATATATATATATATATATATATATATATATATATATATATACATACACACACTGCACTTCTGTACTTCAAATGATACGAATTACTTAGAGGTTTTATTGGTAATATAAAACCCGTATAGGTTTTCTTTTGGTGTTTCCTCATCTGGGTTTTATTTCATCGTAAAATTGAAAATAAATATTTTTCAATTATATTTAATGTGTTTTCCTATTGTTTGCCGTAATTCAATTTATGAAGAAAAATTTACAGCTTAATTCCTTCGTATATAAAATCTCTGTAAAAGGTTTCAGCCCAAGATATGAATAAACAGAGAGAGGGAATTCAACAAAGCATATGGAGTTTAATGGCACGTCTTGAAGCTTTGCTATGTCACATTCTCTCTCTCTCTCTCTCTCTCTCTCTCTCTCTCTCTCTCTCTCTCTCTCTCTCTCCTTGTTTTCCAAATATATGTCAGAACGTAATCTATTAAAGCGAGCGCTCTCTAGATTCAACATCGACCGAAGATTGATAACTTCGTCATAATGAGATAAATGATATTTTTTATACCTGTAACTCTTTAATTAGTAATTAACTCCAGTTCTACAGGTGGAGAACCTGTTAAGCGAGGATAATTCCAGGTAGCGTTACATCATTACTCAGATGTGAGCGACTCCATTCCCTTCCCCCGAAATAAGGAATCTAGGCAGGATTTATATTTTTACCTTTTTAATTTAGTAAATATTTAAGATGTAAAATTTTTGTATAAATTTTAGTTGCAATCCTTTCAAGGCTAAAAATTATATGGAAGAAATGAAATTGAATCTTTGGAAATTGCTTCACTTTGAAAGTCTTCCAAATCGGGCGTTATGTTTAACTATATATTGCTTTTACGCACATATATATAAATACATGCATACATTTCTTGTATACATATATATATATATTGTTATTCTATTTTCCATTTCTCCATTTAGTACCAATAGAATTTACTGATTCTTCTGGCACATGCAAGATTTTATGCAACCTCAGAGAAGTCCCGTGTACACCTAAACAATTTTTACACGTAACACAACAGTTACACAATTTAACGTAACTTTTATGTAACACTGAATTCAGTTAGCGTAACTTTTTATCTTTAACAAAAGTAAAAGCTTTATCCGCTTTTTCGCTCCGTAACAATTCCAATTCCGCAGCTTTTGTTATAGCGTATAAAGTCCTATAACTCGCATAATGCATAATATGCACAGTATAACATAATATAAAAATAAGATTCTAATTAAAATAAAGTAACTGTAAACACGTTTGAGTGCTTATATTTTGTAATTAAATGTAATTATAAACATGTGCTACTGTTTAGGTGTCTGGCGTAAGACAAAAATAATGAAGGCTCTTGAAAGAATGTATGAAAAGTGTTTTTGAGTACTCATTAGTCATTACATGGTGTGACTTTTCCATGAACGAAGAATCTTTACCATATTTTTACTATGAATGAAAATAATTTAATTCGAAATTATTTCTGAGATATGCTTTGTCTTCGCATGCACGCTGGTCTTGTTTAGGTCAATTCTCATTTTACATGAGGATGTACACGGAAGATTACTCTTTAAAAATCAATTTAAAGTATGGTTGATTATGGTTGACATTATAAATAGTAAGGACTAGCAAAAGATCGGCGCTACGCGCCGATTTTGCTAGATCTGCGGTGCTTGGACCTTCAACCCAAACCGAATTGTGGGCCTACGGCGTATTTTATTTTGAACATCAATAGCCCTTTATCTGGATATCGTTCCCATTCCTCTCACCTTGGGCCTCAGTAATTGGGGTGCCTGTGGCCCTCCAATTACTGGCGAACCAATTATTCGGTCAATAAAACTACAGAAAAGAACGCAGCCATGAAAATCTAAAACTTCACAAATCTTGATACGATGAACTCGGATGTGAAGCTCAAGATTTTCATGACTGCGTTCTTTTCTATAGTTTTATTGACCAAATAATTGAACCGACAGTAATTGGGGGGTCGCAGGCCCCTAATTACTGGGGGTTCAATTATTTGGTCAATAAAACTATAGTCATGAAAATCTTAAGCTTCACAAATATGACACAATGTGAAGCTCAAGATTTTCATTGCTGCGTTCTTTTCTATAGTTTTATCGCGGTGCTGGGGGTCCTCGGGCCCAGTAATTGGTGGTGGGGGGTGGGGGGGTGGGGGGGGCTGGTCACACATATATTTTCTTTCATTACTCATCACCCCAATCCACCATACGAAGTTTGGTCGAAATCGGTTCAGAAACGTAAAAGTTTTTTCTGCGGACAGACAGGCAGGGTAGCCAGGTGATATCTCTTAAAATGGGACAAACACTAAAAAAAAGGGGGACAGCCAATGTTATAAATTTTTTAAAAAGGGACAGGTTTAAATTATTACCATACCGAGTTATTTTATGCTAAAAGTAAGCTTATAAATCTAAAAATTTGTGTAATTATATGTATTCTTCCACTTTCCCATATTGAAGGGCTATATATTTATATTTCAAATAATGCGATGTAACTATATTATATAAACTTGGTTATTCACTTAACATGATCAAACGAACAAAATCACAACCACATTGATTTATGTTTGATTCGCGACTGATAGGCTCTATAGTCTAGCTGCCTAGGGTCTATGCATTAAAACTAAGCGGCATGCCACGCGGCACACTGTAATGTTTTGCAATGCATAGCCAAAATGTAATAAAACGTTTCAATACGTAATACGTACATTGTACATACTTCAGTGGCGGCGAGACTGTAAACCATTTGAAGAAACGTAAATATATGTACGTTATATTTATATTCTCTTATACTTTATATTTAAAATTATATTTGTTCTTAAATGTTTCTTTTTATAATGCATGTGATAAATTTCTCGAATAGGACAAAAGAGGACAGTTTTGGGTTGTCCCCTTTTTTGAAAATGTTTAGGACAACCGAACCTGAAATAGGACAGACCTGTCAACCCTGCAGACAGGCAGACACATTTTTGCTAAATTATAATAGTAATGATGCCCGATTAGGTTAATTAAATGGCCGGTTAGGTCAACTGAATGCCCGATTAGATTAATTGAATGCCCAGGTACGTTAATTGAATGCCCGGTTAGGTTAATTGTACACCCTTGACGATTGGTTAGGTTAAGTCATGATATTTTCGTTAAAGCCAACGAAAATATCACGACTTAACCTAACCAATCGTCAAGGGCGTACAGATGACCTAACCTGGCATTCAATGAACCTAACCGGGTATTCAATAATTTTACCATAGGTTTCGTAATGATCTTGATGACGTCATTTAATGTTTTAAAATTAATTATTTAATTTATTAACACCCACGTGCACAACCTCGGGACCTAATCAATATGTGTGTGAAGTTTCATGTTTGTAACTGCTTCCATTTTGGAGTTATGGCTGATGGCTGGAACAACACACACACACACACACACACACACACACACGTCTTTTTATTATTATTATTATTATTTATTATAGATAAACAATAGACTGGTACAAATTTATAACCGAAAGACTTCCGAAAATCAACAATTTTTGATAAAGAAAAGGGGAAAATTGGTTTTGTAGGCCTAGTGGGTCCGAAATGTTCATAAAATGGAAAATAATTGCTATTTTCTTACTTACAGCGATAGGCATAATGATATTAGGATACCTAATAGAAATTTTGTAATATTTTAAAGTGTGGAAAATAAATAATTTTCTAAAAATGATCTTCAACTATAAAAGCGCATCTAATCAGATAATTTAATTAACGTATTTCTATGACAACTAAAAAATAGAATGATAAATCAATATCCTATCAAATTGTTTGTGTATACGTAAAATTATTTGTACAAAAGCCACAGTAATAAAACGCACAAAAGTCACGGTAAATAATTTCGAGTGTGGCTCGTTTAACTTTAAACTCGTGTTTATTTAAATTGCCCGTTTTAATTATGTAATTTTTTGTATTGAATCGATAAAGAAATCTTTTGTGAATCGAATGATATTAAATGTTTAGTAAATATTGACTTATTTTGTGCCACAATTATGATTAAAAATGAAAAATTTAAAAAATGCGTTTACAGGCATGGGAAGAACTGTACCCCTAAAAGGGGGGAAGGAATTATGTTAGGGAATTTTTTTTTAGCATGGGCAGTGCACAATAAAAAGACGCATCGAATGGTGAAAACCGCATTGTTCTACACCAATTGTAGCGACCTGTAGGTGTGCGCAAAAAAAACTGTTACACATCTATATATATATATATATATATATATATATATATATATATATATATATATATATATATAAGGCTTCATTTCTGAAATAGTATATTAGATTCTACAATTTAAATCTTAAGAAGGATCGAAAAAAATTGTATTACTAAATTTAACAATAGCATATCAGACGTTTCCAAATTTAAATCAAGGGAACTTTGATCATGCTTAGGTATATTAATTCAGATCAATCTGTAAGCAACTAAACTTCATTATGCTTTTAGCACTTTATACATAATCTGCTCAACTCTTTTAAATTGTTTTATGTAACGATGATAATAATTTGTAATATAAATTAACTGTTTATAATGTGGACTATATTCAACCATGATTTAAAATAATTTTTAAGGAATAATTATCTTATCTAACTGTGGATTGAACTAGACAGGACCAGCGCGCGCACGCAGACGGAACATATCTCAGAAATACTTTCACATTAAGATATTTTCATTCACAGTAAAGATATAATACAGATTCTTTATTCATTAAAAAATCATACCAAGTAATGAATATTCAAATATACTTTTGATGCAATCCTTTAAGAACCTTCATTGCTTTTGTCTTAGGCCAGGCATCTAAACAGTAACTTATGTTTATAATCACATTTAATTGCAAAACATAAGCATGAAAACGTGTTTAGAATTGCATTATTTTAATTTGAATATCAGTTTTATAATATGCTATACCAGCGGTTCTCAAACTGTGGTACGTGTACCACTGGTGGTACGTGGGCTACTATTAAGTGGTACGCCAAACTGAGAGACTGAGTTTTTGTAATCTCCGACTTTATTATTTTCTTGAAAAAATATAGTTTTCCTATGTTTAATCCGCATTTTGTATTCCTTTTATTTTTTATTCAATTGCCATTGTTTTTAAATTTAATATTTTGTCAATTGTAATTGGGGTATCTCGTGATTGACATATAAAACTAAATAAAATTTAATTAAATCAATTGTAATTGGGGTATCCCGTGATTGACATAGAAAACTAAATAAAATTTAATTAAAACAAATCAGTAAATCAGTAATAGATAAAAATAGGCAAACAAGACGCTGTTTTTCATTACTGGATGATATTAAATAGTGAAAATGACTCGCTGGTACGATGATGTGGTGCAATAATTATACTCTAACTGTTGCGGTAGTACGCGAGGAAAAACGTTTGAGAACCACTGTGATATACTATGCATATTATGCATTAAATGCGCGAGTTACGGAACTTTATAGGTTATATTTAAATGGACGAATTAATGTAGTTTTTATTATGTTAAGAATGTTACATCGAGTTAGGCATTTAAGAGGAGTAAGAACCAACAAAAAACTACAGCATTGCTACGGAGCGAAATAGAACATAAGGGTCTTACTTTTGCTAAAACTGAAAAAAATTATGTTAATGTTGCACGTTCAATTTCATGGTTCATAAAAGTAACGTTAAAATATGTACATGATGCGTAACGTCTATGTAAAATGTTTTAAGAGTGTACAGTAGTAATATTAACAATAATAATAATAATAATGACAATAGAAACAGTAATAGTAATATGATGATTGCCAATTTTTATAACAGCACGAAACAAATAAATTTCAGAAACGCAGAAATAGAACAAATAGAACAAATAAAAAAAAGAAAATCTTAAAATAGAACAAATAAAGAAATGTTTCCAAATGTCTTTCTTCCGAAAACGTTAAAAAAGATCAATGAAAACGTGGAGCAAAAATTAATGAATAATTTTAATTAAATTTATGAATCTTCGTTTTTCAGACGAATAAAAGTTAATTTTTATTAATAGTTAATTCATAACCGAATTTAATTGACAAAGATCAGGTTTCTGATTTTATGGAAGCCCGGAAGCATTTGTAAGATATACATAAGAGCGAATAACTAAAAGTACTGTTTTAGTATTTAGTTTCTTAGTTGTTTTAGTTGTTTAAGAGGTCTTTTGTCCAGATCAAACAATACCTACCCCTCAAATCAAACAAACTCTCGTTAATAACTCAAACAACAACAATAACAAGAACAACATCGTTAACCGGAGTTTTCTTTGCGAGAATGAAAACAAATGCCCCGCTATGAAAATACGTTCGTCGTCATCGTAATTCAAAAGTGTATACAAAAAGGGAACTCGATTTGAGCTCATGTCTATGGACCTGTTTGAATACTTAGTTTATAATGACCAATTTCTCTCTCGTGGGAACTGCATTAAAAGAAATTTATGAACTCAAAAAATAAAAAAATAAACAACCTGTTAATTATTAAATACGATTCCTATAAATAAATATTATAGCCAATAATATACAGCGACCGCTTCCAAAACAAAAGATTTTCAGATGCACAAAAAAAAAAGCTTAATGGATACCCTGAATTATAATTAGAATAGAGAAACAGCTTTAATTATAAACTCTACTGGGACAACACCAGAATGGTATATATATATATACACACATACCAAATGAAGTACAGTATTTACTGGTTTTTTTTTTTGTAATTTGGGAGAAAGAATAATGTGTTCTTTTGTCACGAAGAAAAATAAATTGTAACAAAATGGTTCAACTAATTACAAGTTTTCAGTAAATAATTCATTCATTTTCATAAAAATATATATATACAGTGTATATATATATATATATATATATATATATATATATATATATATAATATATATATATATATATACTTATATACTGTATAGTAAAATTTGGATTTCATTTGGAGCACTTTTGTACCCCTGACGTAGTATCTGGGTATAAATTTTGAAGTTAAGTGGAAAAAGTGTGTTTTGTTTGGTGCTTTTTTATAGCTGCCGAGGACAGTAATCGAATAACGAAATAAGTCCTTCCCAAGTTCTTTCGAATGGAGGCCATTTAAAGTTATTTTTTTCAACAAGTTTTTTTTTTAATAAGAGAATACTTATACAATACATATATTAAAAATCCTGAAAGTTCACTGATGGCAAAATAGTGTATGCTTCTATATTTCAGTCTGACAGAGAGATTATGAATATCACACCCATTCCGGAATTTACAATCGTTTGAAAAAGTCATGCTGTGAAACTCCATGTTTCTTACCAATCAGTATTGGCAAGAAGCATAAGTTTCACGACAGGACTTTTGAAATCGAGTGTAAAATTAGTTGAGAGTAATTTTATGGGAGTTTCAAAGTTAATTTTACTTGAAAATTACGTATTATTATTATTATTATTATATTATTATTATTATTATTATTATTATTATTATTATTATTAGTAGTAGTAGTAGTAGTAGTAGTAGTAGTAGTTTATTATTATTATAGATATAAAGGAAAATTAGTTATACATGGAAGCTATGTATGGAGAAATGGAGTTGTTTTCCTTACACTGAACCATATACAGTTTCGGAAAAAAAGTAGGAAGAGAAACAAAATTTCTAAGAAACAAAAAATTACTGATTGAGAATATTGTTTTTCTTTGGATATATATAGCCAAACTCTGAATATACGTTCCAAAGCTCTATACATTATACATTTTACATGCAGGAGTAAACTCATGACACCATTCAACTTTAAATATATTGGCGTAAATGGATTAACCCTTGAATGCCCAGGAATCTCTTTTGAGATTGAATAAAATTGTCTGTCGTTAACCATAACAAAATTAGTAAAGAGCTCCTGGATTCTAAAGCTTAACACCATTATATATATATATATATATATATATATATATATATATATATATATATATATATATAATTTCTAATAAATTGGGCTCATTTCTCTGTAGGAAGAAGGTTTCTGAATGGTTTTCTCTAGCGGGCATTTTCTCTCTCTCTCTCTTTCGTGTTTATCTGGGCTCATACCCTCCGAAGGCTACCCTGGGCATGAATACAAATGAGCCCTTTGAGATCGAGAATTGAACTTCGTATTAGCTTCGAAATGTTGTCGCCAGTATCGGTCATCTTTAATACTTATTAACAAGTAAACAAACGAACGAGGAAAACACAGCGACCAAATAATAATAATAAAGAAAAAAGATACCGAAACTATATCTAAGAATATATTTCGTCATATACATATATTACCACGCTTATTCGTATCAAATTTTTTTTTTTTTTTGGCGTGCGTAAAATGCATCGTTTTATATAAAAAATTAAGATTTAAAGTTGCTTTTTATTTGTTTTCCAAATTTACTAACTTGTACATTTGTTATTTATTCTATTTTATTTATTTATTTATTTATTTATTATAGAATTTGAAGCTTTGTTTCGTGTTTTAAAAGGTTTGAAGAGGTAAGAGGCAAGTAAAATTTTCCATACTGTATATATATATATATATATATATATATATATATATATATATATATATGATGAATAAAACCACGAAGGAAAGGAAACACAGAATGGTGCTCAAGCGCTTTCGTCTAATGACATCCTCAGGAATGTCATTAGACGAAAGCGCTTGAGCACCATTCTGTGTTTCCTTTCCTTCGTGGTTTTATTCATCATAAATATTTTTCACGTGTTACTTTCGTGAAATAATTTTCATATATATATATATATATATATGATACACACAGACCGTGCATGGAACAAGGAACTCTTCTGGGATAATTAAATCCACTATAGTCCGAATAAGTAATGGTAAATGACAAATACCATAGTTTTTCTTTTTCATGATGCAAGCCCGACGTGGGCAACGGGTCCGTCGCAAAGAGGTCCCATAAATATAGCTTCCCTCACCAGCTATCTGCAAAGCAGACAGGATCCAGCTTTGGGACATGGATCTAGGGTTTAAAGCAGCCTAGCCCCACTACATTTAGGACCTCAATATAAGTAAAAGACTCGTTGCATTCACGTCGGATTGAATAAATCAAAGAAAAAGGGGTAACTATTATATTTTTAGCCAAAACCAAAACTTAAACCTCAACTGGCAGAATTGAGCGTTCACTTTTCAAGGCACATAACATGTCCGTTTCATGATGGGAATGAACTCAGAATGGTTCCCTGAGTTTTTTTTATGATACACACAGACCGTGCATGGAACAAGGAACTCTTCTGGGATAATTAAATCCACTATAGTCCGAATAAGTAATGGTAAATGACAAATACCATAGAAACGGACATGTTATGTGCCTTGAAAAGTGGACGCTCAATTCTGCCAGTTGAGGTTTAAGTTTTGGGTTTGGCTAAAAATATAATAGTTACCCCTTTTTCTTTGATTTATTCAATCCGACGTGAATGCAACGAGTCTTTTACTTATATTGAGGTTCTAAATGTAGTGGGGCTAGGCTGCTTTAAACCCTAGATCCATGTCCCAAAGCTGGATCCTGTCTGCTTTGCAGATAGCTGGTGAGCAATGTTCCCTCTAAGGTGTGCGCGTGTGCGCGCGCGCACGCGTTGTGAAACCCACGCACACAGCAAAATAAAATGCGCACAGGCTCAAGTGTATCATGAGTCACGACAGTAAGTGAAGTAATTTCAAAAATATACCGTCACACAAGGTCTGACCATTTGCATCAACATACTCTACAGTCTCTCTTTTATGTATTAACCCCTTCCGCCCGTCTTCGCCGACGTCTTTTTTTACTCTATGTATTTGCATTTTTTTCTTTTATACATTAACGCATTGAATATATACCTTCTCTTTCTTATTTTTGCATAAAAACGAATAGTAATTATCTCATAATTCATAAAAAATAAAATTATTTTTTATTTTATTCCTATTTTGTGAATGGATAAAATCATGTATTAATCTTGATAGTCTATTTTAAATTGCTAAATGCTAAAAATTGTTTTGAGAAATGATAACTAAAATAGTCATTTTCAATTAATGTTATTTTTATTTTATTTCTTTATTTTGTTGAATTTTATTTTACTATTTTTTATTTTATTCATATTTTTAGAATGGATAAAATGTTTTCTTTTTTAAGAATATATAATATTGTAAACAGTTTTTTAATATCCATTTAATAGTACCGTAGTGATCAAGCTATCACCTTATGGAAATAATATTTATTAAGTATTTAATATTTATATATATTTCATTTTGAAGATAATAGCGCTCAGAAAAGTTTGCCCAATTTTTCACCAAGAATCCAAATGTATGCACAACGAAAATTTCTTGCGCACACGAACTAAAAAAAATTAGAGGGAACATTGCTGGTGAGAGAAGCTATATTTATGGGACCTCTTTGCGAGGGACCCGTTGCCCACGTCGGGCTTGCATCATGAAAAAGAAAAACTATGGTATTTGTCATTTACCATTACTTATTCGGACTATAGTAAATTTAATTATCCCAGAAGAGTTCCTTGTTCCGTGCACGGTCTGTGTGTATCATAAAAAAATCTCAGAGAACCATTC
>JAJOZX010007403.1:67500-127500 GCA_023014485.1 Bathynomus jamesi
TTTCTTTAAATGGAAGACGAATTGGGGCCATTTTAATTACGAAAAAAAAGTAACCCTTCGAATATCTATTAAATGAAACTGCAAAAAATGTGCTAGTTTTTATGTATCAAATTTATGTTAAATTCTCTTGGGCTTAAATCAAGTAAAAATATATGGTTAACTATTTGCACGTTGGACCAAACCCAACAAGAAATGAGACGTTTTCTAATCGTGATAAACGTAATTTATAAAATGTTAATAAAACGTTCAAGACGCTTAATAAACGTCTCATTTCTTGTTGGGAATTCTTAATCCAATCGTAATATGGTTAATCGGTCTCTTCTGTGATTCCATTAACTGTTTATTGTTGTACGAAAACGATTAACATAGCAACCCTAGTACAATTAGATTAACCCTATAATATTAACCTTATTAACTATTTAGTATATACACAAATGTTTACTTATTTTAACTAAAGACCTTTTTCCGCGTGCATAAAGATTTTGGTGAATATGTTGTAATGCATTTTGGAAAATAAAACGAAACTCAAATTAGTTTCATAAATTTTCAGATAAAATATCTGAATCCTAACCGGATATTAACAGTGACGCAATGACGATTTCATTGTACTTCAACTAGTGATAATATATTAAATTAACATAATCTGATTAAAGGAGCAAATGTCGTAATGATTGTGCAGATAAAGCAAATAGAGAGAGAGAGAGAGAGAGAGAGAGAGAGAGAGAGAGAGAGAGAGAGAGAGAGAGAGAGAGAGAGAGAGTTACAAGGAAAGAAGTACCTCAAAGGCCTTGCGGCCCATACCGAGGAGGTAAGAGAGAGAGAGAGAGAGAGAGAGAGAGAGGAATACTGTAATGAATATATTGATTACAGAAATATACAGTGTGTCTGTAAAGTCATGGTGGGATTTTAAATAGCTATATTATTGCAACGAAACATGATAATGAGATGAAAAAAAGGCAAATTGAATAACAACTCTAAAAGAATAACTTTATTTAACGTAGTTCGATATGGGCTCCTCTGGTAGCCCTGCAGACATCTAGGCGGTGATTCAATTCCAGCCACACACGCCCAGAACATCAGGAGTGACGGATGCGATAGCTTCCGTGATTCGCTCGTGCAAGTGATGAATATCCCTAATGGGTACACTGTACACGCTTTGCTTGACGTAACCCCACAAATAAAAGTCCAAAGGTGTCAGGTCCGGAGAGCGTGGAGGCCATGGCTTCCATCCTCCTCCCTATCCATCTCTGTGGAAATTTTTCATTAAGGAATTCTCGAACAACGTTGGCATAGTGCGGAGGAGCACCATCTTGCTGAAAGATGACATTATTGTCAATAAATTGGGGTACTGCAAAATGTTCCAACATAGCGAGGTAGTTGTGTGACGTCACAGTGGGTTCCGCGAAGAAAAATGGGCCAATCACTCGATCTCGTGCTAGAGCACACCACACATTAACTTTCGGGCTATTACGCTCATGTTCAACATAGGCTGTGGACAGCCTAGACTAACTACGAGATAAAGGTTAAGCTTAGCTAGCCTAACTACAAGATACAACTTTGAGAGTTGTTCTTAAATTTGGCATTGTTTCATCTCATTATCGTGTTTCGTTGCAATAATATAGCTATTTAAAATCCCACCATGACTACGGACACACTGTACATGAAGAGTGATTTTGAGAATGGTCTATTCTATTTCATTTTCACTGAAGAACCGAATTAAAAAATGGCGTTGAACGTGCTGAAGAATGTTGAATGTATATATATATATATATATATATATATATATATAATATATATATATATATATATATATATATATATATATATATATATATATATATATATATAAGTAAGTAATGTTAAAACAACATTAATAGTCATTTTATGTTGAATGTTTAAAATGTTCTTCATTTACATGCAAACACGGGGCGCAACGTCCCAAACAGATCGGCATACAGTGGCGTTCATATTAATTGATTTGCAAACTTTCCGAGCAATCGCTTCTTGTAAATATTTCACATTTTGAAGGTTCAGTTCAGGTGACCTTGGAGGATGTTCAGTAGCGGTTCCACGACATCCTATCCACAACCCAGGAAACTGTATCAAAAATGCTCGGACATCTCTGTGATAATGTGGCGGTGCGCCATCTTGCTAAAGCAAACTCATGGTCCCCATGCATATGTCGTATTGTGGGAACGCCATCATTACGCAGCATTTCCAAATAACTTTGAACTGTTACAGTACCATTAAAAAGAATAACCCAACAATGCCACGAGAAGAAAACCCAACACACACCGGAAGACCTGGTAGATTAACAGATTCTCCACATAAATGTTTGGGTTTCTACTGCCCAAACACGCAGTTCTGACGATTTATCTGGTCATTCATTTTGAAAGTAGGTTCATCAAAACCAATTATCCTCTTCTCAAATTCACAATGTCACTACTTATAGCAGTGAACCATTCGTAGACTCTACTCTACTCTACATGTTTGCGTGTAAATGGTGAACATTTCGAACATTTAACATAAAATGACTATTAAATGTTGTTTTTACATGCTTACTTATGTACATAGTAAAGTTTTTGTTTATTAAATGCAATTAGTATTCAAAATAATTTAAAAATGTATCTCCATTATTTTCATCACCATATACAGTGTATATACATATATATATATATACATTTTAACTGCAAACAACACACAGTATAATTAATGTAAAGAACGACGCTTGTGTAGAAGAGCGTTCCGCACAAGATGAGGAGGGAGAACAAACAAATGAAAAATGAGGTACCACCCGGGAATCGAACCCGGGATCATCCGATTGCCGGTCAGATATGCTATCCACTACACCATGGACCTCGATCAATCAGAAGTCGTAATTCTCCTACATACGAGCAGAAACCAATGCCCTGAGGGGGCACCTTCGCATGCCGTACATATATACACATTTTAACTGCAAACAACACACAGTATAATTAATGTAAAGAACGACGCTTGTGTAGAAGAGCGTTGCGCACAAGATGAGGAGGGAGAACAAACAAATGAAAAATGAGGTACCACCCGGGAATCGAACCCGAGATCATCCGATTGCCGGTCATTTTCATTTGTTTGTTCTCCCACCTCATCTTGTGCGGAACGCTCTTCTACACAAGCGTCGTTCTTTATATATATATAATATATATATATATATATATATGGACAGATTCTTCAGATATTAATTATTAGACAGAAAGCGAAGGTTTTACCACGTTACAAAACACCACTCCACTCATACTCACTGAAGATACGAGCAGCTCGCAGCATCATTGTAAAGTAGATAGGGGCTTCCGTCCGTTCGTCACCATCAATGGAAGCAACACTGCTTTGAGTTATCGTATTTAAATAAGAAGTTCAAGTCATAACTCTTTTACGTGTGCTTATCGTTACTTTGCATTGCAGAGACGCCTAGTTTTATGGGCCCGGGGTGCACGATTCATCAGGAGCAAGATGCAAATTGAAGCAACAAAACTGCACCCATTCCAGTCACAAATACACTCATCTCACCCGAGGCTTGCTCTACACAAATTGGACCCAAAACTCAGAATGTTCGCAATTTGAAACCTTCAATTTATACATGTCTGCGTATAGTTTCCATTTTTAAATTGATAATGCATTTGTATCCGTATAATATTAAAATAAATAAACAATAAAAATATATTACATTTATTTTTCAATTTTTAATTAATTTGCAATCGTAAATACATATAAATTTAATTTATATTTGTAATAACGTAAAGACGAAAATGCCGACACAAATAATGTTTACGTCATTTTCTAAGGGTAATTATGGGGTTTTGTTCTCTTCAAAAACGAATAGTTTTACACTCAAAGAATTTTTAATTTTTAATTTTAACAAAAAAAAAAAAAAAAAAATTTTCGATTTTAGATTAACAAAGTAGCAAAGTAGCGTGTTCGAAATTATTGTGTCCACTTTGTTAAAAATTAATTCAATTCATCGTACTTACCAAAATAAATTTTGTTTAGATTAAACACATACGAGATTATATTTACTCGGAATTAATAATTAATATTCAAATTTCCCATATAAATTCAAGCACATTTCCGATTAAATATACTTTTATGTGTTTGATCTAAACCAAATTTATTTTGAAGTAACATCACTTATTTAATTCAGTTTCAACAAAACTTCGGTTTAATACTTTTGAACATAGTATCATACTTTGTTATTCGAAAATTCAAGCATAAATATACAGGGTGTCCACAAAGTCCTGTTCCGGTTTTAAAATTTTATTACAACAAAGCCAAAAGGGATAGAATAACGCAGTTTTTTTGCATTTTGTTGAGGAACTAATGAAGTTTTTTCCTTGATTTACAGGTTGTAATCTGAGTGTCAAGTTGCTATTAATAGAAGCTTGAACGAAAATGGCGACTACACAGGAGAAAGCTCAATGTGTAATCTGGTTTGTGCAATATCTTGCGTACAACTTTGTGTACCGTTGATCTTGGTAGCTACAGTTCACTTGAGGCACGACGAATAGACGTTCTAAGGCTGCGTTGGAACGTCTCTTGGACGGGTCTTGGCGAGTCAATCACACTTCCTGTCTCTCAAAACTCGCAAAACCACCTCCTAATGCTGGGTTTGGAGGGAAGATCCGTGCCATATTAACTGCGGTAATTCCGTTGAACAGGTGTCACTGATTTCGACTCCCCAAACTGCAAGTCGCCATTTTCGTTCAAGCTTCTATCAATAGCAACTTGACACTCGGATTACAACCTGTAAATCAAAGAAAAAACTTCATTAGTTCCTTAACAAAATGCAAAAAACTGCATTATTCTATCTCTTTTGGTTTTATTATAATATAATTTTAAAACCGGAACAGGACTTTGTGAACACCCTGTGGATTTTTTTTTGTGTTCTAAAGGAGCAAATTCAGGAGACGCCCGAAAGATTTTTCTCGAATCCAATTTTAATAACGAAAACAGACCGAAAAAACTTTATTTAATACAACCTAACTAACTTTTATCAAGCGCAACCTTATTAAACTCTAACCCAACCGGGCACAACACAACCTCTCTCTCTCTCTCTCTCTCTCTCTCTCTTCTCTCTCCCAAACATCTTCATTTACTAAATGTTGATGGCTATTAGAGGCGTTATTACAAGACGCTGAAATTGGTGATTAATGGCAATGAGTGCCAAACTCGGTAGACGCTGAAATTGGTGATTAATGGCAATGAGTGCCAAACTCGGTAGACAGTTGTGTAACCCCACACGAAGAAGCGCAAATAAATTATGTATGGAAACAAAGAGAGATTTATTGGCCGCGAATTAATTACATGTGTAATAAATATTATTAGAGAAAATTACAATAAGAGAATAAAGCTTTGCGGCCATAAATTCTGAGGCTGTACAGGCATCCCTGTCGAGAGACAGCAGTTAATTAAACGTTGTGTTTGGTTATTATACGATGGTATGAAACGTGGGTGATATGGAAACATTCTGCTGTCAAGAGATAATATACCGATCTCGATCGATGATTAGGTACAGTCATAGTATATAGGTACTGTACAGGCAAAAAAAAACAGTACACTCAACTTATCCAATACTGAGAGTATATATATATATATATATATATATATATATATATATATATATATATATATATATATATATATATATATATATATACATTATTGGTGGACCTGATGTCAGTTTTTCAACATCTGCGGATGCGGATTTTTAATTTCAATATCCCCGAATGCGGATATTTAGTTAATCTATCAATATAATATAGAATTATGAATACATGACATAATTTTTCAAATTTCGTGATATTACTATTATGGCAGGCAATGCATAAGAATTAAAATTAATATTAATGTTTTCATTATGATAAAAATAATAACTTTCTCAAGAGTTTCAGCCACAGAAAATTCAATGAAACAAGTTTCATTCAATTTTCTGTGTTACCACGTATTTATATTTTGAGGTTTATATATTTGTTTGTTCATTAATAATTAATACTTTACATGAAATGTGCATGACTGGGCCTTATAAGCTACTTTATAAGCTAATTTAATTGAAAATTGCATAATTTATTAGAGGAAATATCCGCATAACATCCGCAGTCAGAAGTGAGGATGCGGATGTTAAAAATGATGCGGAGCGGATATCCGGTCCACCACTAATATATATATATATATATATATATATGATGAATTTCACGATTAAACGTGAAATTACTGAATGTTACACACCCAGAAGAAAAAATAAAATGTGATTCCAAGGTCTTTTGTATAGTCCCTTGACAAGGTATAGAATTATACGAAGACCTTAGAATTATTTTTTATTTTCCCCTGTGGGTATGTAGCCTACACAAACACACACACACATATATATATATATCCTACATATGTATGTATGTATGTATTTATGTAGGCCTTTGTGTGTGTGTGTGTGTGTTAAGACACTACTATGAAACATAACATCTGAAGCCAAACTTAAAATATTTGTATTCACAATGCCCAGTTAGGATGAATTCTGTACTTTATACCATGTACAATAGACAATAATTTCATAAAACTCAATACATTACAAATACTAATCCACTTTTAAGCAAATCCAACCTTTAACACTTTATACACTAAAGACTAAACTTCCACGCGATTTGCAGACGCCCTTTCCAACTCTCTTGATGCAGCTTTTCTCGTCCTTTGGAAAATAATCTTTCTCAAAGTTTGAATAACCTTCCAAAGAGAAAGTATTCATTTCCTTAACAAAAATCATGATCTTAATAAAAATTTTCGATTAACTTTTTCTATTTAATAAGAATAATTTGCTAATTTTCATTTCCTTTTGCCTCTCCCCCCAAAAAAGGTCTTCATCTTTACAGATTTAAAAAGCCGCGCTCCGTCATAGGCACAATCGCTTTCGAATTTGGTTGAAGATCTCTTCAGAGAAGGGCGGTTGAAGTGGAATGAAGCATACTGATAAGTAATGTTAATTTAAATAATTACGGCGTTTCAATGTAATGTCATCACTCCATGCGGAGAGCTATAGTGCAAGGAATGCTCGATTGAGCCATGCCTTGAAGATCAATGGGATAGTCAACTGAGTGTGATGCAACAATAACCTGGTAAACGATAAAAAAATGTATTGATCAAAGGCATCTTTGTTCAAATATATATATATATATATATATATATATATATATATATATATATATATATATATATATATATATATACACAGGGATCTTTTCCGTTTGACTGCCGCCATTGAAACATAAGAGGTGAGTGCCCCAGCCTTCTTTACTTAGCCTTATAAGGCTAACTAACGAAAATATCACGACCTAACCTAACCAATCGTTAGGTCAACTGCACGACCTTGACGATTGGTTAGGTTAGGTCGTGATATTTTTGTTAGTTAGCCTTATAAAGCTAACTAAAGAAGGCTGGAGTTTAATTATGTTTCAATGGCGGCAGTCAAACGGAAAAGATCCATATATATATATATATATATACAGTATATATATATAATAATAAAAGGACGTGCGTGTGTGTGTGTGTGTGTGTGTGTGTTCAAGCCATAACTCCAAAATGGAAGCAGTTACAAACATAAAACTTCACACACATATTGATTAGGTCCCCAGGTTGTGCACCTGGGTGTTAATAAATTAAATAATTAAAATTACTGGCCCGAAGGCCCCAGCACCGCGATTAAAACTACAGAAAAGAACGCAGCCGTGAAAATTTTGAGCTTCACATATAATTAAAACTAGCGGAGCGACCCGGCGTTGCCGCGGTGGATGTTCAACGATATATATATATATACGCACCAACCACTTTCTTTATTGTGTGGAAGGACAGCTGGGTTTTGCGCGCCGGCTGCCTTCGGGTCTCGAACCCGTGGCCGATGGGTTCGTAGTCAGCGACGCTAACCACTACACCACCGAGTCGCATCCCTATATATATATATATATATATATATACAGTATATGCCCGGTTAGGTTAATTGAATGCATCGTTAGGTTAATTGAATGCCCGGTTAGGTCAACTGAATGTCGATTAGGTTAATTAAATGCCCGGTTAGGTCAACTGAATGCCCGATTAGATTAATTGAATACCCGGGCAGGTTAATTGAATGCCAGGTTAGGTTAATTGTACGCCCTTGACGATTGGTTAGATTGAGTCGCGATATTTTCGTTAAAACTAACGAAAATATCACGACTTAACCTAACCAAGTAACGTAAGTGAAGAGAGTAAAGAGACAAATCCGATTTGAACTGGTTTAAACTAGTTTCAACTTGTTTTTTAACTCGTGAAAAGCATTTTCAACACCTCTTATAAACCTTACTATGGAATTTAACAGTTGTTATAAAGTACACATAATAAATATTACTTGTCCATGTTCACTCGCGTTAATATAATTCATATCGGATTTGTCTCTTTACTTGCGTTATTATACACACACACACCCGTTATATACTGTATATAAAGTAGATAGATACATACAGAGAAAGAGAGAGACCCGCAATGACACGCGGGAACACTATTACACTATGGTACCTGCATCTTGAAGCTTCTTATATATATAATATATATATATATATATATATAGAGTAACCCGCCTAATTTCACCTCAGTTAATATCACAACCCTGTTATTATCGCTATTTTTCAAAAACCAGTGACCCATTGCTATACGTTGCATTATAAATTTCTTGCTTAATATCACTTCGGTTTATATCACGAACCCTTTTATTGTCACGTCTTGGCACGTGCAGATTGTAATGTATCATGCTGTATTATCATGATTATCGTGATTCTCAAGAGGAAGAAGATGTAGACGATGTGAATGGAGAAGAAACATCCATATGTTGTGTGACGTCGTCGGAAGCTTTGAACTATATAACGAAGCTGAAACATTTTATAGCACAAAATGACAATGTCGATTGGACATTATTTGCCAAATTTGAGTCTATGTTACATAACGTTACTTTAAACAGTGCAAAATAAAGTAAGATAACCGATTACTTTAAAATTTAGCTTATTACGTTGCATTTTTAAGTTGGGAAGTTGGGAATGTCAAACTCTGTTATTAGCATGACCCGCTTTATATCACGATTATCTCGTTCACCATCAACGTGACATTAAGCGGGTTACTCTGTACACATATATATATATATATATATATATATAATTATATATATATATATATATATATATAAGTAAATTAATCCTAAATCTGTGAAAATACGATAACCCTTAACGGAAGTGTTCAATTTATTCGCTCTGTTAATTTGTTTTGGAGGCATTATCATGGATCTTCCTCGATTCATTTTCAATCCCTGAAAGAAATCTTTTTCTTATTCAATTTGATTGAATTATACCTTTATTTCTTTAGAAGATTGAGAAGTTTGGAAGGAACTCTTCATAAATAATTTATTTTATTTTAATATTTATAGTACATATATCAACAGCTAGAGAAATTAAATAATGAATTCAACTTTTTTATTGATTGAAACTAGCATATATATATATATATATATATATATATATATATATATATATTGTAACCTGACACGAATGTCAGGCTCGAAGCCCTACCTCTGAAGTTGGCTTGGTGAAGGAGAATATATATGTGTGTGTGTGTGTGTGTGTGTGTGTGTGTATTATCAACGTTTACAGTACGTATCAATAAATAACATTTTAGTTTGGAGAAAATTTTTATTGTTTTACACAAAGCACCGCTCTGCCCATATTCCCATTCAGGATACGAGCAGCTCGCAGTATCATTCCCAAGTATATAAATATATTTGGGTTATTCCCCAACGTTTTATATGAACTGTTCTATAATCAAATATTTTAATTTAATAATGATTCCATGAATAAATAGATAAATAAAATCTTTATGTTAAGTTTGAACTCATTTGAGAAATGTAATAGAAGTCGCTCAATATCATGTTCATTTGCACGCAGATTTTGGTTCCATTCTCGTGCAAGTTTATGTAGCTTCTTTTGGGAGTTTCATATATTCACGAGCTTCCAAGAATAAATTCCAACAGACGACTTCTGTACGGGAAATCTTTGAGGGAAAAAGATTCATCAGAGGCAGAGTAATTACAGTATATGATTGAGGTTATTCGTAATTCACTCACTCTTGAATCGAGTTAACTGTGATTTACTAATTGTTACCATTGTGCACTTATCCGTGACCACACCGAGTTAACCGTGATTTGGAGCTGTGTTTACACCCGTGGTTCGCCTCTCGCCAGTCCACCATAACGCTCCTCAGTCCTCACTCAGTGTCTCTCTGCGCTTCATGGAGTATACATTTGCGCTTGTGGCTTCGTATATCTTCGCGTCTTGTGGTGAATACAAACTACTGAATTGTACCTATATTATACTGTAATAGAATAATGCTGTGTGTGTGGTGAGCGAGGTGGGAGGCCAGTCACCCACCTACCGGCGGGGTATACTGAGTTAACCGTGAGATAGGGTTATCCGTGATCATGTACCGCACCTCAGTCACGGATAACTGAATGAGTACTATATGTACACCTTCTCATCAAATCAATAAAATTTAATTGTTGGAAGTGTTCTTGAAGTGAAATTTGCATCTCATTTCGAGAAATCATTTGGTGTTATTTGTTTTATGTTTATTTAAGTTTAATATGCTTTACGTATTGTTGAATATATGCCATTGTTTAATATATGTCATTGTTGAATATATGTCAAGTGCACTCTCAAAAGTGGCGAGTTAAAATTAACTAGCTTGGATAGCCCAAATATGTAGTTGCTATGCAAGTATGTACTTTGAGGTTACAGTATTACTACTAATAATAATGTTTGGTTTGGTTTAACCTCTTTCGTAATGACGAAGGTCGTGTGTTGGAGGGGACCTGCACTTTTACGTAAAATTTAAACCACGGGTCGCTACATCATCCGAACGCGGAGGACGATCACCCAGATAACTACTGAACAGACCCAATGTCGCTTAGCCTCGCTGATCTTGCAGGAAGCGGTATTGCGCAATGGCCACGACGTATCCAAATTTACAGTATTACAAAAAAGTGAGGATATAAACTTAAAAGTAAGCTAAAATGGTGGCAGCGTACCCACAAGTACAAGTAGAATAGCAAAATAACTCACTTGTTTTGAGAGTACTCTTCTAGATATTTTATTTCTTGAGAAACTAGGCGAATGTTTTTGCGCGCTAAACTCAAAATAACCTTTTCTTTAAGAGAGTCGAAACTCGACGCTTCGTTGTCATCACGAAATTTCCAAGAAATGAACGACGCGGTAAATTATGTATAAGATGGGTTACCTAAATTAAACTCACTCGCTTAGTGAAACTAAAACTACTTAACTTTTGGTTAGAATTTCCGTACCCTAACCTCTTTGAGATTATGCATTGCACATTATAAAAATCAGTCTCACAGCTTCTTGAAGTTATTTTTAATCCATGATGAAATACGGTGATCAAATATTCCATTTGGTCAGAATACTTTCTTCGTCATTTTTAAAGCATCTCTCATGCGCAAATTTTAATTTAAATTAATATTTAAATAAAAGAAAATAAATTCATTATTGCTGAAATAAAAATTAGAATAATTTTAACGTAAAACATACACATTTTCGAGTAATTATGTTTATTTTATCACACATTTGGTCGTTAAGCTTTCGGCTTTACATGGGTAGAGCGCATTAAGAGAAATTTTAAAATAATATTTACATAATTTGTAGTTTGTGGATTTTTTTTTTAAATTAAAACTTGTTCATTATTGCCCACTCACTGACATTCCCATTCTCATCCGTGGTCCGCAAATGAAAATGCAAAAAATTTGCATTTGAGAAAAGCGTTTCTTGATTTGAAAAACAATATGACTCCATTCTCATTGGCGGTAAAGGCGCCAAATGGGAATGACTAATGTTTCCTAACCTAACTTAATTTAATCTAACATTAACCTAACCAAACCTAACCTATCGTAACCTAACCTAAGTTAACCTAACCTGGACCAAAGTGGTAAAACCGTGGATGAAAATGAGAATGGCATGAATTGGGAATAGACCGACTTGAAAATTCCTCCTTTGAAATTTTCACTCTTGGTTTTCCCACTCTTGGGCGTGGATTGAAATGGGAATGACACTGAGTGGGATGATACCGAGGCGAAGGTGTATCCATTATATCTCGGAAGCGATGCAGTCTAATAAACCCTATTAGACGTTGGATTGTACTACTGTTTTATAGTAGTATTTGAAACGAATATTTAATACGCATTCATTGCTAGTTTAGTTGTAAAAATAATTAGTAAGGAGGACCGGAGCCCCTCGGACCCCGCAAGGGGGGGCTAAAACGATTAAAGTAAAACTAAAGCTAGTTCACTGATGTTTCGACAGTTTAAAAGAAAAAATCATCACATATGTAATAACAACGTTTGGTTTATTATATAGTAAATATTTATGACGAGTTGCGAAACGAATAAACCTAAGGTTGATACAATAGTTCATTAAATTAGCGACATGCCAAATATATGTATTAGCCAAACAACCGCAGTATCCACCGAGCAGAATTTTTTCTCTATGTGTTTTGGTCGAGTAACAAACATTTGGCAGAATAGGAAATTACATACGCGCGCACATACACACACACACACACACATATATATATACTGTATGTAGGGGAGGGGGATGATGATCTACAGATCTACAGAAGCTAAGATCCACTCTAAGGTTAGCCTGAGAGAAAGAAGAGAGTAGGCGGTTAAAAGAAGAGAATAGAGAGTTAAAAGAAGAGAATCAGGAGTTAAGTAAGTAGCAAAACCTATCATTCGTGGGTTAACATTCATTCAGAAAAAGAGAGAGAAAGACTCACCATCATCATCCGCCGGTCACTGCCGACAAGTCGGAAAAATAGTCGAAGAGAATAGGAAAGGGGTGAAAGATGAAAAGAAGTAAAATAAGAACGCTTACAAACCATGCAAACACAGCCTTAACTCAAAGAAACACTGTCAAACCATGCAAACTACGGACATGCAAGTAAAGAAAGGATGAGAAAAGAACCCCCCAAAAAAGTATGAAGAGTATAACAAAAAGTGGGCGATGATGATGATGATGATGATGTCTGTTCGTTTACACACCTAAACGACGAGGGTAATCTGCACCAAATTTAGTATGCACATTAAAGGAAAACCAAGAAAGGTTTTGGTAACACACACGCCTCACCCAGTTCCCTCCCTCCTGAAGGAGGACTGGGAGGGGGGGGTGCCTATGTTCGTTTATACACGCATAACGGCTAGGATAATCTGTACCAAATTTATTATGCAAATTAAGGGAAAACCATTGAAGGTTTTAGTAACACACTTGCCCGTAGGCCCTTTCCTCACGAGTGTAACTCAATTCCATATTAGCCATTGCGTATTATTCTACCCGCAACAAAAAAAATGGTTCCAAACAAGACATCAATTTGAACATTTGTTTTAGTTTTAATGTATTATTTTTGTAAATTTAACTTAAAATAAATTTTCCAATGAGACCGGACTTATGGGACACCCTGTTTATATAAGAAATTATATATATATATGAAGCAAATTTTGCTTTAAAAACTCTCTCGTATAATATATACAGATTATTATTATTAGAAAATACTTTTAGTATTTAAATTTACAACTCATTTATGGAACAGTTTTGCCGTTAACAAATAAAAGAACAAATTTTAATTATGTTAACAGAAAAATAAAAAATGGGTTTGCATTATAACAAAAACTTTAATAATAAACCATCTGAAAGGGCTGGAATAGACTGCTAAACTTTATAAGGTAAGGATAAAATGTTTCAAAATATTATCATGCACCCCTAATTTAGTAAAATCCATTTTTAAAAAAGATTTAGAATTTGAAATTGATTATAAGTCTAGTATATAGAAACATTCTCGCTGATATTATAGTCCAAATTCCGCTCAAGGTCTGACCCGTATAACCTTCTGTCGTGTCGTCATGACATAATGAGCGGGTAACCTTCGTAAAGTCTATTCCACTATTACAATAAATAAATTATTAATAGCGACACCTCATAAAATGAGTGTGATTTGCTTAACAAATTTTTTTAATGTTATACCTATCATAATTTTCACTTATTTTAAAAAGTATAATACTCGGAACCCCAAATTATTTTAAGTCATGGACCCGTCCTCAATATGTTATAGAACTTTATGAAAGTTCGCACGACACCTATTTTACCATCTGAAAAAAATAAAAACAAATTGTTACGATATATTTTTTTTTAAAACTCACACCTTTGTAAATAATTTATGTATTATGTTCTTTACCCGTCCAATTCCTAAGGTTTCACTGACTTACCCGCACACGAAAATAACGTCATTGGATTTGAATTAAGCGCCAGAATAGTCGATGGAATATTTGTCTTTTTTTTTTTTTTTTTCTAAAACTGCGTTATAACCTACGGCGGATATTTACACTTGAAACACTCGTATTTTTTCACACCTGGACACGGAAATATTTGGTTTCGGAAAAAAAAATTCACCTACAAACATAAAGTTTCTAAACAGCATAAGAAAATTACTCGTCAGTAATGACTGAGTTTTGTTTCTGACATTTTATTACTGTTATAAAAAAGAAAATATCAACAGAAAAACAGAATATTCCCAATTAGTAATTCTTTATGATTTCGAGAAAGTTTATGTTTGCAGGCAAACTTTTTCCTGAAAATGGACAAACCAACCCAAATTAAGAATTAAAGACGCCAAAATAACGCGTCTGAATTCAACCTCAACAAATAGCATTTGCAGCCTCCCACTCCATTTTGAGGAAAACTTCAAAAGATATTCAACCTCAACAACTCCTTAGTCGAAGATCCTTCTTCTATGCTTCCATATATGCTGGGACACCGTTTCCACCAAGATTCGAACCAGGGACCTCTTGAGAAGGAATGCTACCAACACACTACACGCTACGACGGGATAACAGTTAACACAACCTGTCATACATTTAAACAACTGAAGAAACGCATAACGCTTTCACGTCCAGAGATATTTTACGTGTTACCCCTCCCACATTCGAGGTAATGGCAGCATTTAATTTAAATATCGTGGATAAACTCAAAACTAAGTTTAAGTGTAGGATGTCAGTTACGAACTAAGTATAATACCATTTTCGCCTTTATAATCGAAATTAAATTCATTATATGGTATCACTGAGTCCTACAGAGTGAAATTACAGCATATCTGTATGTTGCCCTTTTTTTCATGCAAAGGGACTTTGTTACCACCCTGTACAACAGGTTAGGCCTACACACGAATTCGAATATCTTATAAAAACAAATAAGTCACTGATGAGACACACGCAAAAAATAACACGATAAAATTAAAAAAATTTCCTCTTAAGTTTACAGATTTAAAAAAAATGTTTCATTACGTTATATAGTGACAATATGTCCAAGGGACCAGCCATGGAAATTCTCACGGCCTTGGGGAGAATAAATTGATTAAACTTAAATATTAATTAAAATCATGATGGAAGACCTTCCCCTCTTGCCCACGGCCTACTTTAAGAATATTAAACTGAATAAGAATACTGAAATAAAATGATGAAGCTTGAAGCAAGTTCTGAAGCAAGTTCTGAAGCAAGTGCTGGATAATGTGCCGAATCTCTGAATCGAATTTGAATTTCTGAATCATATTTTTTAATCCGTTCTCCGTCTGCGTTTCGCTTTTTATAGTGTCCTTCGAGAACATTCTTCCCAAGTTGTCATGTTGCAGTCAATCAGCTTTTCTTTATTCACTTCATTACGAGTACCTATAACTTAGAAAAAAGTTTGGTTTCCTATACTAAAATTTATAATTAACGATACCGGTTTTACATTATTTATCTACTTAAAGGAGCCTCTTACTTTAATAATTATTATTTATAATAACTATACCAATCAAGTTGGGTTGTAACGATCTCGCGTATGATCTATATCGCGCGTTTGCTGTATTTTGGTGTGGAAGAGCGCCATTGATGAAAATAATGGCGTCTCCAAAGGAAATGAAAGAGCGCGATTGGTCACACAAGAATCACGTGATCTAAGATGGTGCATTGGTACAATAGTACCGAGTGTTGCGTACTGAGCTACAACGCAATCACGTGACGCCCCTTGAACAAAGGTGAAGCCCCATAATTCTGCGCTAGGTGCACGGATGGAAATAGAACGCGTGATGTCACGACTTATTATGGCCAAATGTTTTTAATTTCCCTTAAAGTTTATCCTATGTTACATTTAATTATTACTGTATTTTATAAAAATTCTCATTTTTACACTCCCAACAGGTTACAATTTCCATGATATCGTGAGATCGATTTTTCTCAAAATTCATGACTTGACAGGTCTGTCGTTCATCTCAAAACTTTCAAAATATAGTCAAAAAAAATTTTACTGAACATAATAACTGCAATATTAAATTTAAGTTAATACATTAAATTATACTCTTTTATTACATTTGTATGCTATTATATTTTTATAATTTACGGGTAACTTATTTCATATTATAATTTTTATAAAATTAAACGCAAGATATTTTAGAATTAACAGAATGTTTTAGACATATTTTCAACTACCAAGAAGCAAAACATTAGCTGTATTGTAATTCTGGAAGTCACACTTTGATTAGTCCCTGGTGGGATTAGTAGTTTAGATCTCATTGAAAGCTGTAAACTCCCTTCTTTATATGACCCATAAATTACTTTTGCCGTAAAAAATGTCTCTTTTAAAATAGTTTTCTTTGTCAGTAGTATAAATGCATATTGAATGTCAGAATATTTGAACTTTTTATAAAAATTCAGAACTTGCCTTTTAAACGGTGAAAATAGAAAAATTAATGTCTGCAATTTTGTTTTACCCCAACTTTATAACTTCATAATATTTTTTCTGCAATGATAAAAACAATAGTTTCATGCAATAAAAATTACTAGCCATAAGTAAGTAAATTGCCATTTTTTTTAACTATGAAGAAACCATTTTTAGCAGTGTTGCCGTCTAGATATTTGTACGACAAAAAAAAATCAGAAATGTTTCAAATAAGTAACTTTAGTTTAATTTTTCCTTTTTTTTTTTTTTTTAAGAAAAATATTTAGATACGTTGCACTAAACTTTAAATATACTCGGATCAGATTATTCGTAACAAAATTTTAACATTTGCGATCTCGGACTTAATCATTCAAAAAGTATTCTACGGCGATTCGTTTCTGACACATCATGAAAAGATGCTTTGATATAGGCCTACACTATTTCCGTACATCTAAAAGTGGATCCATTTCCGAGTGAAAGTACGAAATATAGCGAGGAAAAGTAACAATAAACTCAAACGGGAAACCTTTGGAAATCGAAATAAAAATAATAAAAAAAGAGATAATTCAGTAAAAGAACATAATTTACGTAAAGTTTTATAATATATTCAAAGGAGAGAAACGGATATTTTTCTATACACACAATTTAGATGTCTGATATGCCATTGATATATTTAAGCAAGGTATTCTTATCTGAATATGCCATTAGAAGCATGGAAGTTTTGTAGACAAAATCGATGAGATTCGCTGATTTTTTACATAAGGATTGTGAAATGGTTAATTCTCTCTCTCTCTCTCTCTCTCTACACACACACACACACACACACACACACACACATATATATATATGACTTACATATAAAGAAAATTTTTATAATTATCAGAGTCAAAAGGCAGTGATTAATAACATAAATAATTAATAATTAAGGAATAATTGTAACTAATGATCACATAATATTATAAATGATTTAATGTACTGTTAATTATGTGTAATAATACATTATAATTAATTATATGTAATAATACATTATAAGCAAATGTAATTACGAGTAAGAACCAATTTACTAACATTAACTGTAAAAATTTACAAAATATGTTGTATTCGAGTGTAATTTATAAACGCTTATATAAAGAAATGTAACCTCTATTCAAATAATACTTCTATGCAGAGGTCCGTTAGGGTAGTCTAGTGGGAAAGTGCATGTAAGAACTTTCATCTGAAGCCTTTGAGTTCGAGTTCCGACTCGGATTTCATGTTTCAACGGTTAAAGGGGCTTCTCTGGGTCTGCCTTGCGTGTTTTTGTTTTTTTCGTCCTTGTAATCTGTGGATTTTCAGGATCAGTAAGAGTATCGAGGCTCCACCTATCATTTCTACTGATTAGGATACCAAACATCTCGGGAAGGCGTATTCCCATCATCAATTGTCTATAAAATCGTAAGTTATTATAACCAAATATAAAATGAATAACATAAAATAAATTAAACCGAAATATGTATAAAAAAGTTATAAAAAGTCAATTCCCACTTCAATCCTGTTCCGATAGTGAGAAATCCATGAATACGAATCTTAAGGAAGGAAATTCTCAAATCGATCCGTTCCCGTTCTTAAGGAAGGAAATTCTCAAATCGATCCGTTCCCGTTCTTAAGGAAGGAAATTCTCAAATCGATCCGTTCCCGTTCTTAATACAGTATACGTATAGGATTTCCCACTTTAACCCTTTACCGCACTGTGCGTCGAATACGTAACGTTTCAGATACACGCATTTAGACTCAACCCTAGGCAAAAAGTTCGGCGATAAAGGGTTAAGTTCGATTTCACATTGGAAAATATCCCTCGGGCCTCGTCACGGTTATCGTTTTACCCTTTTCCAAACCAGGAAACATTTTTTCCCAAAGTTGGAATTTCCACTCGTGAAACTCGAATGAGAATGGAAATGTCAGTGAGTGCTCGGGAATTAATTAATCCATGGGGAGATTCTAATGTTCTGTGATGGTTGGGTTGTTGACTCTTCGTAAACTCTTAAACTTCACCGCTCGTTTTGTTCTATTTTAACATTTGTTTTCCCTTTTACAGCAACGGAAAATAACTACTATGCCACATAGGTTTTGAAGGGCAATTTTGTTACGTTTTACTACGTTATGACGTGACAAAAAGCACTATCGTGCGGTTTAAGTTATAATATTTATTATTACTTAATTTAAGAACTCTTTTGTTACGTCTTAACTAAAGAATACAGAGATTTGCGTCTAATTATTATTATTATTAAGTATATAAGTAAAAGTAATTACTATTATTAGTGATAACCATTATAATAATGACTAGAAGTAAAAGTAATTAGTTATAAACGATAATAAATTGTAATGAAATTAAAAATAATTCTTTAATTTCATAAACAAATTATATAATAAAAAAAAACTACTTATGAAATTTAAAAAAAAAAAGTTTTTGAAAATTTTGAAAAATAAATCATAATTTTTGAAATCTGATAAACGGATTTTTTTTTTCAAAATTTGAAATCATAAAAATTAAAAAATTATGAAATTTTTACAAAAAAAAAAAAAGAAAAGAAAAAAGGTTTCATTCTCCGAGTACAAAATACAGACAAAATGGAAACCGAACATTTCTTCGTAAATAAACGAAGAAAAATGGAAAAAAAAAATGATAAGGTTTATCTCTATTTTTTTTTACTTTACTAAATAATTAATAGAAGAAAATATGGAAAGTACTTTTAAATATAAATTTATGGCGTCCCATTTGTATTGTTCATTTCAAAATTTTGGCAGTGTCACGCAGTGCCAATATCTATTTATTTCCTTAATTGGCAAAGAAAGAAAACACGAAAAATCGCTTTCAATAGTACAGTCTTCCATTATTATATATATATATATATATATATATATATATATATATATATATAAAAGGAGGAGAACAAGATCTGAAATATTTACTTTAATTCAAGAGCTCTTTATAAATAAATTTAATTTGTTGTGGAGTCAATCGGGTGACCCCTTCGCGCAGGGTCAACTTAAGGTCAGACAAGGTTGGTGAAAGGAAAAAAAATAAAATGATAGTGGAATCCAATTTAAATTTGGCATTTACAGGCATTAAATTTATTTATTTCGTTTACAATTTACGATTTTATAACGTTCGTAAGTAAAAAATATTTACAGCCCTTCTTGTAAAAAAAATAATATATATATATATATATATATATATATATATTATATATATATATATATATATTATATATATAATATATACACACACACGAACTAATATAGGTATGTATATAAAATAAATGATGTTTACGAATATATTTTTTATTTTTAAATGTTCGGGGTTTTTTTTTCTCTTTTAAAATTTACGATTGTGTTATACAATCTTTCGTGAAATATTTTTACCACTATCGAGTCGTTATTTTTTCCTAACTATCGTTGCAGTTTCGTTAATATACTTTCCTTTATATAATGTTGATAAAAAAAAACCCTGCTTTGTTCTCTATAAGATCATTATTATATATATATATATATATATATATATATATATATATATATATATATAAGAGGTGAAGTTTTTAACTCCCACAATATAAAATATATTTTTTTACAGATAAAATTCTATATATTTATCTTACTGTGAGTATCTTTGAAGTATTACATTTATATATAGATTATAGTATAGAGTAATATACAGGGTGTCCATAAGTCCGGCATCATAGGAAAAAATAAGAAAAAAAGGCAAAACAAAAGCTTTTATTTACAGAACGTGCTCAATATGTCCACCATTGTTTTCAATACACAAATTCAGACGTGATACCCAGTCAGCAAGCCCACGGTGAATGATGTCAGGAGTAATGGTGTTACATGCCCCAATAATGCGCTGCCGCAAATGTTCAACACTCCTAATTTTCTCTGCGTATACCAGCGCTTTCAAGTGGCCCCAGAGATAAAAATCTAGTGGCGTGAGATCCGGGCTTCTAGCTGGCCATTCCACAGGCCCTCGACGTCCTATCCAATGACCAGGGAATTGTTGGTACAGGTATTCCCTTACTTGTGTGCTGTAATGTGCAGGAGCGCCGTCTTGCTGGAACCATGTTGGGAAATTTCCTTCTTCGTTTAAGACACTGGGAAATGCTTCTTCCTTGAGCATACGTAGGTAGGTGCCTCCAGTGACATGCTCATCGAAAAAGAGGGGGCCTATGATGCGATCCTTCCAAATACCACACCATACCATCACCCGAGATGCACCTTGTTCCTTTGAAGAGGTATACCAGTGAGGGTTGTTTTGAGACCAGTAGCGGGTATTCTGTCGATTTACCCCACCAATTCCATAAAAAACAGCCTCGTCACTGAACAGAATGGTGGGCGGGAAATTGGCATTCCGAGCATATTGTTCCGTAGCCCATTCATAAAATTCCATCCGCCGGTCGGGATCATCTTCGCTTAATTTCTGTAAGATCTGAAGTTTATATGGATGCCATTTGTGAGCCTGAAGAATGCGATGGATGCTACTTTTCGACACTCCTGTCTCGGCGGACAATCGCCGAAGAGACTTATTGGGACTTCTGTTAAAATGAGCCAGGATAGCAGTCGCTGTATCATCGTCAGTGGACCTTCTTGAAGGTCCACTGCGTGGTTTATCTTCTATGGATCCTGTTTCCTTAAACTTTGCAACAAGTCTGCTAACACGACTCTGTGTTATTGGCTCGCGGTCTGGATGCAGTCTGTTAAATTGAGCAGCGGCCTCTCTTTGACTCCGATTTCCTATGAGTAGAATTATCTGGATTCGTTCTTCCTTGCTCACAGACATTATGGCCTGTAGAAAGAGAAAAATATGAATTATGGTTTGTAGAAATAGAAAAATATGAATTTCTCCTATGATGCCGGACTTATGGGACACCCTGTAGATAGCTATATATACATTGTCTACCAATATAGCAATTATGTGGATATATTATGTATCTATACTATATATATGTTAATATAGATATATCAACGGCACTCAAAGTAAAGTTTGTTTGACGCATAATTTTAAACGAAATTACTTTTAATCTCGTTGTACAGAGGGTTGACAAAAGTAAATAGACACCAAGATGATTATCCTCGAGAACAAATGGCGAAGCTCATCAATGGAATGCCAGAACGTGTGTCATCTTTACGTAATACAAAGGGGAAAGCAACACGATTCTCAATATATTCATTAATAAATCTGTTATTTATGACTTATTAAATCAAATAAAAAAACTATGGAAAAATTAAAGTGTCTATTTACTTTTGTTAACCCTTTCTATAGGGTAAAGTTGCCACTGGTCGTGCATCAGTCCTAATTCTTCGCTGCAACCGTTTTATGGGGATTATTTTTTTAAAGTCAGATGCGCGACATTAGGACCGATACGCGACCATTGGTTGGCAATTTTACCCTAATTATAATTTTATTATTACAAAATACAAAATATCATTCTATGAATGTAAACTATTTCAATGTTATTGAGAAGAATTTATCGAATACTGATTTTCTGATTCATTATGATTTTTTTAATGTTAAGAAGTCCTCATATTGAAATCATAACGAAAATTTACAAAGAATTATTGGAACTGGTTCTCAAACTACATAAATTACATAATTACATTACATAAATTCAAATTTTAGAATTTATGTAATGGGATACGTGAGTGAAAAGGCAATTTCAGAACGTTTTTTTTTCCCAATTCGTGTTCGAACTTGCCTATATAAAATTTGCGGCTTTTCCGAGTCAAAAGATGTCAAAGACGTCGAAAAATTGATATCATGATTTTTTTTTATTTACACTAACTACAGTATATTAAGCTAAATCTCTCTCTCTCTCTCTCTCTCTCTCTCTCTCTTCTCTCTCTCTCTCTCTCTCTCTCTCTCTCCCCCCTCATATAGAGGGTGACCCAAGATAAAAAAGCCCCATTCTTTCTTTTAACAATTCAATGGAGCTACTTATCTTGTTCACCCTATATATACTATATATATATATATAATATATATATAAATATATATATATATATATATATAGTTAATGAGTTAGTTGTCTTTTATTGCTATAATCATATTCGTTATCTTGTAAAACCAGAATCAAGAGTGATTAAGTTGTTAGAACAGTTTTGCTGTTATTTGACACAAAGATTCTGTATTATTAATTTCCTAATATGAAATTATATTGTATTGAAAATTTTATTCATTTTTTTTAAACGCAATTTTGTAAAAATGAAAAACGTGATTCTTTTATACAATTATTATTTATGATCAATAATTTGTTTTCACATATCATGTTTGTAATTAATCAATTATCAAATACTGATGAACTCCAACAGGTATTTTATAAAGGTAACTCGTGTATTACATCATTATTATGTTAACACTACGATATATTTTAGGTAATGTAATTTATTATATTATATTATTTTCTCTATATTATATTAGATTATATAAATTACATTACATCTATAATATAACGCAAAATAATATTAATATAATAGAATGTAACTTTGTATATACAACACACATAAAAAATTTAATTTTCCAATGAATTGGGTGAGAAGACGGAATAACCCGGAATAACACAGTATAATATTAATAACGTATAATATAAACTAAATAATATATTATATTATTTTCTATATTTTATATTATATTAGATTATATACGATAGAATAACCTTAATGCTCGAATTACCCCAGAGTTCCTTTCTAAAAAATAAATCGCCCCTTGACCCGAAGTTAACTTAAACCCCAACTGAAATTCTACGAAAGAGAATAATTCTAACAATAAATCATGTTTCAAAAATGCAAATTGAAAGGTCGCTCCAAAAAAAAAAAAAAATGAAAACCAAATACCTCAGAATTTAGTCTTGTTTCTTTTTCTTTATTGGTTTAAATGACTTTCAGAAAAATTTCTTTCTCTGTTTCGTTTTTAAAACAAGTAAAATTCCAAATTTAATTGATTTTATTTTTATAATATTAGAATTTCGGTTCTTTAATGAGATTCTTTTTTCCAGATTCTGTTGGTTGACTGTTTGGGGGAATTCAATAAAAGGTTTAAAAATTTGTGTGTGTGTGTGTGTGGTGTGTGTGTGTGTGTGTGTGTGTGTAAGAACTCTCTCTCTCTCTCTCTCTATAATATATATATATATATATATACAGGGTGCTTCAAAATAAACTAACCACATATGGCGCTAATATGTGGCTCGGTAGTGAAAGGGTTATCATCGTGACTACGAATCCACCTACTCAGATTCGATTCCCGGCGAGGTAGGCGGCACTCAGCTCACCCAGCTGTTCATCCTTCCATACAAAAGAAAAAAAAATGGTTGGTAGATAAGTGGGTACCCTGGGTAGTCGCGATCGGGAGGTCGTAAGATCGAGCCGGACGAGGGACTATGTAATTTCTGACTACCTGGAGGATCGTCGTTCGATTCCACGCTAAGCTGTAGGTCTAAAGGGCACAACAAACTTGACCGTCAGAATGAACAATTCGGACGAAAGCAAAACTAAATTTTATCATATTATATATATATATATATATATATATATATATACGGGATGAATTTACAATTAAACATGTGAAATGAATGATTAATGCAAACCCAACATAATTTTTTCCTTGTGGGGTTTGCTATTATATATATATATATATATATATTATATATGAAAGGAAGAATATCGTAAATGGTCAAATTAAACTAATTTTAATCGGTATGTATAATCGATAATTTAGTTAATCGGTCAGTTTGCCGATGAAAAATTATCATATACGATGTTATTATATACCGTCTATACAATAATAATAATAATAATAATAATAATTTTATGAGACTATAAAGCTAAATTATTGGCTTATTAAACTTAGTTACATCAAGTAGTTATATAACCCACATACCAACCAGTAATGAGTCATGTTGGTTAAATGAGAGCTTTGCCAATGGAAGGTCGCCTGTTGGAAGGTCGTAGTGGCATTTGTTAATAACTGCTGATTCAGAAATTTGAAACTACACACACACACACACACACACACACACACACACACACACACACACAGGAGTTGGACAAAATAATGGAAATAATTGCATTTTCGGTGCTGTATTTCTGATATAATTAATGGCGTTATGTACTTTATTAAGTTGATATGTGAATGCATATAATATTGAGAACTCTTCTATTTTAATATGTTCATGTTGGTTTTTCATGTTCTTTCAGAATAAATAAAAATATGGCGCTTGGAAAAGATGTACTGCCTGTGAAAGGGGTAAGATAGTAGGAGCCCGTTTGGTTGATGTTTCAGTAATAAAAATCCATAATTGCTCCTGTATCTCGAGGAACAGTCCTCAAGGTTATGAATACATACAAGGAAATAATAAAAAAGAACATCAAATAAGGAATATAGTGAGCGTAAAGGAACACTGACAGAATATGACGGAAGAACCTTATAATTATGAGCTGTGAAGAATCATTCAAAAACTGTTGCATCAAAACTTTGTTCAAAATTTAACTGCAAAGACCAGTGTCGGTCAAAACTATGTTATGGGAACTGCAGTAAAGCCTATTTTAACACCAACCAGTACCAAAATTCTAATGAATTTGGAGTTGGGGAGAATAATGGGAACAATTCTGCGCTTATGTGGTGTAGTTTTTTTTAATTTCTTTCCATGTATTCATAACTATGGGACTGTTCCTCGAGTGCAGGGACAATCACGCGACGTTTAATATTAGACACCAACCAAACGGGTTCCTACTATCATGTCCCTTTCACAGTCAGTAACATCTTTTCCAAGCGCCATATTTTTATTTATTCTACAAGAACGTGAAAAACCAATATGAACATATTAAAATAAAAGATTTTTTCAATATTATATGTATTCACATATAAATTTAATAAAGTACATAATACCATTAATGATACCAGAAAATACTGCATCGAAAATGCGAGTGTTTCCATTATTCTGTCCAACTCCTGTATATATATATATATCTTAACAAAGAACACACGCAGAGTTTACAATAATTATTAAAATTAAAATCGAGTTATATATATATATATATATATATATATATATATATATATATATATATATATGTATTTTTATATATATATTCCATTGTAGTTACATGTCGGTAGAATTTAAACTCTTCTAAAGACGAATCAAATGTAAGAGAAAACAAAGATCCTTTTTGAATAAAAAAAAAAGCAAAAAAACTTGACATTTTATTGGCACAGACTGAAAGGCAGTTGAGCTTCCATTAAAGATTTTATTACCTGTAAAAATGAAATAAAAAAGTTAATTAGGCATTATTTTACCTGTTTTTTATTTTCATTTTACCTTTTACCGTTTCAGTTAATCTTAGTTCAAAATTGGGCAAAATACTCGAAACTCCTTGGTTGTAAGTCTACCCGCGATGCCCATAAAATTTTATTGTTTTTTAAGTGAATTCGAAGGCATGAATTTTGATTAGTTATTCCGGATACTAATATAAATTGAAGGGTATGAATACCCGAGAATGTAGGCCTCATAATAACTATAAAACTACACTTAACATCGGTAATTAAATCAAATATTTAACTTCGTCTCCTATTTCATTGCCTCTTTTATGCTTTCTCGTTTCGAATTCATTGCCATCGTGCAATGTACACATGTGTGTAAGTATGCAATGGAATGTGTACACACGTTCAGTTATGTGTGTACATCCTCTGTACGTCAAAGATTTGCAGTCTCATTTTGTGATATATATATATATATATATATATATATAATATATATATATATATTGGGGGGGGGGGCAGTACAACAGCCTCACTCCTATCATGAAGACGGTGTACAGAAACGTTAAAATAACTTGAAGACAGCTAATGAGCTAATGAAAAGGAAACATCACAAAAGGATAAAGTTCAGCCGACTATATATATATATATATATATATATATATAATATATATATATATATATATTATATATATATAATCTTTAGAGAAATTCGACGAATCAAAATCGTCGTTTTAGCGAGAGTAAAAATATTTTGACTCAGTGTTTCGACAGAGTAACCTAACCGGGTATAAATAAAACAGTCATTTGAATTCTGGCTTTGAACCTCCGCTCCGTTTAACTCTTTGCTTCTTAAACCTGCGTAATCATGACTTGTACGGGAGCCACGCCCCTTCAACTTATATTTCACACTTTATGGCACACTTTTTACTACCAACATTACAATTTGTGGGTTATCAGTCGAGGTTCATCTTTTAAATCGATTATTTTGCTCTTCGTTTTCCTGAAGTTGGTTCGCCTTTGTGTCCTGCAAAAAAGAACATCTTTTCAGTTTTGTAATAATATTTTATAATAATTTTGTTATAAAATATTATTTTATACTTTTTAAATTACATTAATTTGAATGATTTGCACCTGGTTTCAGGTATTTGGAAAGTTCAGAAAATGTTAATAAGTTAAATGTTAATATGTTATTAGGAGTGACCGGGAAGTTTCTCCCGACTGGGAATTACATCAGTTTATTGATTTAATTAATTAGATAATTATTTAATTATATTAACGTACTTTGAAATTAATGAGAAATATTTTTAAAATTTATATAGTTTCGTAAATAAGCGTATTTCTCATCCAGTTATACGAGTTTCAGTGTATTTGCCATTGGGTGTACACACTGTTAGGATACTGTGTACATATTCCTACATGGAACTTTTTAATTCTTTTGTTCATGGCTTATATGAAAGTACTCCATACCTCTATCAAAGACATTTTCCAGCATATTTATCAAGTGTTCTTTCCTCCGAAATGATATAACACATTTGTCATTTATAAGCACGCATTCTTTACCTAATTAAAAGTCACAATCATTATATACTTATATTTGACTGGCTATAGGTATATATACACTACACAGGTATATACAGGTGTGAATATATATATATATATGATGCAAATCCACGAGGAAAAAGAAAAATATTCTTTTTACTTGTGAGTTTGCATCATATATATATATATACAGGGGTCAGACAAAATAATATGAACACCCGCCGATTTCACCGGTTATCTTTACGGACTGCTCAGACACAAAGTAAACGGTCAAATGACTGGCAAACCTATTTAAATGCGTAACAGAGTGTGTATACGTCATGTTATAACCCTCACGTTGTTTTTACAGATCTGAGTGAATTATGAATTAGCAGTTATGAAAGACCTGTCAGACTTCGAAAGAGGGCAAATTGTCGGAGCGCGGATGGCTGGTGCATCGGTGACGAAAACCGCTCAGATGTTCAATGTATCCAGAGGAACTGTCTCTATGGTCATGTCTGCATACCAAAACCATGGAAAGACAAGCACCGACAAATGCAATAGTGGACGCAAGAAGAAGCTGTGTGATCGAGACCGCCGGGTGCTAAAGCGCATTGTGACAAAGAACCATAAGACCACAGCTCCAAAAGTGACTGCAGAGCTTAACCAACATCTTGCAAGCCCGGTATCGACAAGAACTGTACGTCGCGAGCTCCATGGAGCTGGATACCGTGGGAGGGCTGCAATTGCCAAACCCTTCCTTTCGCACATCAACATTGAGCGGCGCAGAAAATGGTGTAATGACCATAAGAATTGGTCAATGGACCGGTGGAAGAATGTAGTCTATTCCGACGAATCCTCCTTTACGCTATTTCCATGTTCCGGTCGAGTTTACGTCTGGAGACAGCCTAAAGATGCTTATGACCCCGACTGCCTGACCCCGACTGCCTGACCCCAACCGTTAAGCATGGAGGCGGATCTGTGATGGTTTGGGCAGCAATATCGTGGAATACTCTTGGCCCAGCTGTAGTACTGCATGGTAGGGTTAACGCCCAGGTCCATCCCATGGTCCAAACGCTGTTTCCCAATGGCGGCGCCGTCTTCCAGGATGATAATGCACCAATCCACACCGCTGGGGTCGTTAAAAACTGGTTTGAAGAGCATGTTAGTGAAGTAGAACGCTTGGATTGGCCTCCACAATCCCCGGATCTTAACATTATCGAGCATCTGTGGTGTCAGTTGGAGCAGCAGGTCAGAAGCCGATTCCCACCGCCGGCGTCTTTGGAGGAACTGGAGCAGGGTTTGCTCGAAGAATGGCTCAGGATTCCTCTAGCCACTGTCCAAAAGCTGTATCAATCAATTCCCCGACGCATTGCAGCTGTTATTGCCGCTAAAGGAGGACCAACTCCATATTAAGAATAAAAACCGCCATTTATCAAGGTGTTCATATTATTTTGTCCAACCACTGTGTGTATATATATATAATATATATATATATATATATATATATATATATAAAACTTGGTTGAATGGTTTGTTCTTAGGGAAGCGTAGCTTAGCGAGGAATAGGAGGACGAAAAGATGGTACATGTTATTAACAGACGTTTCGGAAAAATTCTAATTCCATCATCAGTGCTAAAAAGTTTAAAAACAAATAGAAATAAATAAGTATAATAAATAAAAACGAACAATAAATTAAAATGGCGCAACAATTAGCGAGAATTAATAGTAAGTTACAATATATATTAAATTAGAAGATTAAAATTAAATGATATAAAGTATAAAAGTATGGACAATAAGTAAAATATAAAACGGTTGAGGTGAAACAGAATTGAAGGGTTTCTTACCAAATTGTTAACGTAATGAGAGACTAATTGTACAGAAGATTGGGAATGGTTGCCTGTTGAAAGAATTCCATATTAGAAAGACGCAGCCGGGATGGAGCCGGGATTTCTTTTGAGTTTGAGAGTTTATTTGGCAATGTTTAAATTGAAAGCGGAACTGTAATCGTTGAGGGTTGGCTGGATACTGAGGATATAAAGGGACTCAAGTATGCGGAGGTCGATTAGTTGGTTGGCTGAATTAATGATTTGAAATTGAAGGAAAGAACGGGTGGTTGTGAAGGTGGCAGTGATCCCTTATTGCTGATTTGGAGGGTTTGTTCAAGGGCTGTGAAGTTCTTGTAGAAATCCCACGATGCTCGTCCACTCTTGTTTCATATTGGCGGATGGTACTGCCAATATAGTTCGCTTTGCAGCAAACACAATTAAAAGTGTAGATAGTGGACGAAGCAAGTGGCTGGGGTGTTTTTTCTTTATGGTTGAGGTAAGATTTGATACTATTGTTGTTGGTGATACTATTGTTGTTGGTGATACTTTATATCATTTAATTTTTAATCTTCTGATTTAATATATATTGTAACTTACTATTAATTCTCGCTAATTGTTGCGCCATTTTAATTTATTGTTCGTTTTTATTTATTATACTTATTTATTTCTATTTGTTTTTTAAACTTTTTAGCACTGATGATGGAAATAGAATTTTTCCGAAACGTCTGTTAATAAACGTACCATCTTTTCGTCCTCCTATTCCTCGCTATATATATAATATATATATATATATGATGCAAACCCACAAGTAAAAAGAATATTTTTTCTTTTTCCTCGTGGATTGCATCATTCATGCATTTCACGTGTTTAAGTGTGAAATTAATCCCTTATATATATATATATATATATATATATATATATATATATATATATATATGTTAAACACAGACCGTGCATGGAACAAGGAACTCTTCTGGGAAAATTAAATCCACTATAGTCCGAATAAGTAATGGGACTAGGCTTGGGAATGTAGGGGACTAGGCTTGCTTTAAACCCTAGATCCATGTCCCAAAGCTGGATCCTGTCTGCTTTGCAGATAGCTGGTGAGGGAAGCTATATTTATGGGACCTCTTGCGAGAGACCCGTTGCCCACGTCGGGCTTGCATCATGAAAAAGAAAAACTGTGGTATTTGTCATTTACCATTACTTATTCGGACTATAGTGGATTTAATTTTCCCAGAAGAGTTCCTTGTTCCATGCACGGTCTGTGTTTAACATATATATATATATATATATATATATAATATATATATATATATATATATTATATATATATATATATATATATAATATATATATATATATATATATATATATATCCACTTTGAAAAACTGGCTTCCTTTTTCAGTGGGGCAACAGAACCACAATTCCAAGAATAACTAAATGAAACAGAACTCATTAAATCCTTTAAATTGTCCTTAAAATGAGAGGTACTTTATTTAAATTGGATGAGTAGTCTTTTTACAAATTCAGCTTGAACAATGGTTGTTAAAAGATAAATTTGAGAAGGAAAGTAATTAGAGACTTAACTGAACATTAAAGAAAATTACAATGCGCAGAACCAAACAAAGTAAAACAACGCGATGTGTCCTCCATTATTATCAATGACTAACTGTAGCCTCGTTCACCACTGTCGAACTGCTGCTGTGGAAATGGCGTCTTGATCGAGTATATTCTAAGCTGTTAAAATGTACTTTCGAAGTTGATTGACATCTTGAATATTTTGTCGATAAACTTTATCATCCAAACGTCCTCATATGAACTAATCAACCGGATTTAAATCAGGACTATTTGGTCGTCAATCTTCTGGCGCGATGAAATCAGAACATTGTTCTCGCAAATATGCGATGGTGTGCCGGGACCGATGAGATGGAGCTCGGGCTTGATGAAAAACATAATTATGACTGTAACTTTCAATTTCAGGTAACATCTTACCCAAGATATCGTCACAGTAATGTTTTGAATCAATTTCATACTTTTATCGACGAAAACAATGGATGTTTTTCCTAAACGAGAAACACCAAGAGAATCTATCACAGAATGACTGAAGTGATGTTTCTCTCGAAGGAGTCTGCTTTCTTGAATGGCTTGTTTTTCTTTTTCTCCTTGTCATTTTAATTTGTGGCAACTATCGTTCAAGATGAATTGTAAAAAGACTACTCATCTGTTTTAAATAAACTACCTATCATTTTAAGGACAATACAAAGGTTTAATATAATTTCTGTTTCATTCAGTTATCCTTCGAATTGTGGTTTTGTTGTTGGCCCGGTGAAGAAGGTGGCCACGGTTTTGGGACAGTGGATATATATATATATATATAATATATATATATATATATATGCAAATAACTGCAATGACCGCGCAGTATATAAATGAATAGAAACGACATAAGTATTAAGGAACGTTTCTGCACACGAGGAGGAGAGATAACGAAATAATGAAAAATGAGGCGAACCGCCTGGGAATCGAACCCAGGGCCTTCCAATTGCCGGTCGGACGCTCTACCATTATGCTACGGACCTCACTCAATCACAAATCGAAATTCTCCCAAATAGGGCAGAAACCAATGCCTCAGAGAGCACCCTCGCAAATCGTGAATATGCGCAAATAACTGCAATGACCGCGCAGTATATAAATGAATAGAAACGACATAAGTATTAAGGAACGTTTCTGCACACGAGGAGGAGAGATAACGAAATAATGAAAAATGAGGCGAACCGCCTGGGAATCGAACCCAGGGCCTTCCAATTGCCGGTCGGACGCTCTACCATTATGCTACGGACCTCACTCAATCACAAATCGAAATTCTCCCAAATAGGGCAGAAACCAATGCCCTCAGAGAGCACCCTCGCAAATCGTGAATATGCGCAAATAACTGCAATGACCGCGCAGTATATAAATGAATAGAAACGACATAAGTATTAAGGAACGTTTCTGCACACGAGGAGGAGAGATAACGAAATAATGAAAAATGAGGCGAACCGCCTGGGAATCGAACCCAGGGCCTTCCAATTGCCGGTCGGACGCTCTACCATTATGCTACGGACCTCACTCAATCACAAATCGAAATTCTCCCAAATAGGGCAGAAACCAATGCCCTCAGAGAGCACCCTCGCAAATCGTGAATATGCGCAAATAACTGCAATGACCGCGCAGTATATAAATGAATAGAAACGACATAAGTATTAAGGAACGTTTCTGCACACGAGGAGGAGAGATAACGAAATAATGAAAAATGAGGCGAACGCCTGGGAATCGAACCAGGGCCTTCCAATTGCCGGTCGGACGCTCTACCATTATGCTACGGACCTCACTCAATCACAAATCGAAATTCTCCCAAATAGGGCAGAAACCAATGCCTCAGAGAGCACCCTCGCAAATCGTGAATTTCGTTATCTCTCCTCCTCGTGTGCAGAAACGTTCCTTAATACTTATGTCGTTTCTATTCATTTATATACTGCGCGGTCATTGCAGTTATTTGCGCATATTCACGATTGCGAGGGTGCTCTCTGAGGGCATTGGTTTCTGCCCTATTGGGAGAATTTCGATTTGTGATTGAGTGAGGTGTCCGTAGCATAATGGTAGAGCGTCCGACCGGCAATTGGAAGGCCCTGGGTTCGATTCCCAGCGGTTCGCCTCATTTTTCATTATTTCGTTATCTCTCCTCCTCGTGTGCAGAAACGTTCCTTAATACTTATGTCGTTTCTATTCATTTATATACTGCGCGGTCATTGCAGTTATTTGCGCATATTCACGATTTGCGAGGGTGCTCTCTGAGGGCATTGGTTTCTGCCCTATTTGGGAGAATTTCGATTTGTGATTGAGTGAGGTCCGTAGCATAATGGTAGAGCGTCCGACCGGCAATTGGAAGGCCCTGGGTTCGATTCCCAGGCGGTTCGCCTCATTTTTCATTATTTCGTTATCTCTCCTCCTCGTGTGCAGAAACGTTCCTTAATACTTATGTCGTTTCTATTCATTTATAACTGCGCGGTCATTGCAGTTATTTGCGCATATTCACGATTTGCGAGGGTGCTCTCTGAGGGCATTGGTTTCTGCCCTATTTGGGAGAATTTCGATTGTGATGAGTGAGGTCCGTAGCATAATGGTAGAGCGTCCGACCGGCAATTGGAAGGCCCTGGGTTCGATTCCCAGGCGGTTCGCCTCATTTTTCATTATTCGTTATCTCTCCTCCTCGTGTGCAGAAACGTTCCTTAATACTTATGTCGTTTCTATTCATTTATATACTGCGCGGTCATTGCAGTTATTTGCGCATATTCACGATTTGCGAGGGTGCTCTCTGAGGGCATTGGTTTCTGCCCTATTTGGGAGAATTTCGATGTGATTGAGTGAGGTCCGTAGCATAATGGTAGAGCGTCCGACGGCAATTGGAAGCCCTGGGTTCGATTCCCAGGCGGTTCGCCTCATTTTTCATTATTTCGTTATCTCTCCTCCTCGTGTGCAGAAACGTTCCTTAATACTTATGTCGTTTCTATTCATTTATATACTGCGCGGTCATTGCAGTTATTTGCGCATATTCACGATTTGCGAGGGTGCTCTCTGAGGGCATTGGTTTCTGCCCTATTTGGGAGAATTTCGATTGTGATTGAGTGAGGTCCGTAGCATAATGGTAGAGCGTCCGACCGGCAATTGGAAGGCCCTGGGTTCGATTCCCAGGCGGTTCGCCTCATTTTCATTATTTCGTTATCTCTCCTCCTCGTGTGCAGAAACGTTCCTTAATACTTATGTCGTTCTATTCATATATATATATATATATATTTGTGTACGCACAAATTTATGCACGCACACACCTATTTACTCACACATTCACTTACTGCACCGTCAGACAATGATACACATGCATTTATCCTCATATCAAGTTGTACTACTAATATATATACAATTTACACACACATTGTATATATGTATGTATAACCTAGCACGAAGTACTATTGTGTACACACACACACAAACACACACACACACACACACACATATATTGGCCTTGTCTCTCTCTCAAGCTGCGTATGTGGTTCATGTATAGCGTTTTATTGTCGTTTGAAAAGAGATGCGACAAGATTGGGGGCGCATTCCAGACCGTGTGTTCGGTGTGGTAGGAATGCGCGTGAACCCTTTGAACATGATTCGAACGCAACGTTATAGTTTGCGGCACATTGTGTGCATAATTTATTTGCGTTTCGCCAATTTCGCCTCCATGAATTGAACTGGGTTTCAATGACACCACACCAACTCTCTCTCTCTCTCTCTCTACTGTATATATATATATATATTATATATATATATATATATATATATATATAATATATATATTGGCTTTTTTCATAGGTATTTGCCGAATTGCAAATTGCCGGAATACCAATTTTCGATGTGTTCCACCAAATAGTCTCCTCATTCTGAAGTATAAAATCAAACGCACTTTCTGTCAATACCTTTTCATTGGTTTTATTTATAAGATTCTCTCTCTCCACGTTCCGTTCCTTCATTTCGAGAATCACTTCTTCGAAACCAAGTGTGAATTGGACAGTCATTGCATATTTACATGTTCCATTGAAACTAATATATGCATACATATTTCGTAAAACGAGTTCACCTGCTAGTACAAACTACATCCAGTTTGGTTTCTGACGCGCGCGCACACACACACACACACACACACACACATTCAATTTTCACGGTGCTGCTCCTATATTTTTTCTTATATAAACTTGCAATATTTGAATATTTGGCAAAAGCTCCCACTGATGAAAAATTATGACTCAAAGATATATATATATATATATATATTATATATATAATTATATATATATAACTGCTATTTCCTAAATTAGCTTTGTCCCGATTTATTGGATGTCTCTCTCGGTTCAAAATATTTCCACTTCAAAACCCGATGAGGACCTTCCTTATCTTTTATTTATTCAATTAACGCAGATATCTGAAGTAATTTAGGGTAATTTAAAGCTTAATTAGCTTAAATTATCTTAATTAATTACTTACTCTATAAGTATTTTATCGTTTCTGAGACGAGAATTCTTTGTTTCCACCAGAATATATATATATATATATATATATATATATATATAATATATATATATATATATATATGTGGTGTGTGTGTGTGTGTGTGTGTGTGTGTGTGTGTGTGAGAACATTCTGCTCGGTTTGGTGTATATCTATGTGTGTATAAATGTGTGTGTATATTAATATTATATGTTTAGTTAAATTAACATTTCGCGGAGGCCTTCTTAAGGAAACAAAATTAGATTGAGTTAAAAAATATTTGAGCTTTTGTCTGAAAAAAAAATTATAAAGATTGTGATCACAACTTGGTTTGGTTGGCTTAATTATAATTTTTGCAACATTGTAAAAGTTAGAGAGGTTTTCCTGCCCCGAAATTATGGGGGGTAGTTATTTCTTTCACATCATACAAAACTATTACACTCGTAATGGCGTGTAATTAAATTTGATTTTTGAGGAAAAGGGAAAATGAGTGATGCGCCAATTTCCTTTTTAAAAATCAAATTTAATTTACGTCATCAGAAATGTAATATTTTCGTATGACGTCAAAGAAATAATTACGTAGTAATTTGGTGGCAAATGAGATGCTAGCTAAATATAAAGAAAAGTTTCTTTTATTTTTTACAGTGCAATGTTTGGATTAGGTTTGTGGCCTTTTTATAAAAACTTTTGAGAGTTTCTCGTAAATATGTTAATATTAAGCACAAATAAACTAAAGGTATGGAAAAAGGGAAGAAACGGAGACTATGAGTTGTTGGTTCAGTTTGTGTAGAGCACGCCTAGGGTAATATGCGTGTGCTTGTAATTGAAATAGATACATTTGCGTTGACTTTGGGATGAAACACAAACTCGTATAGATACATTTGCGTTGACTTTGGGATGAAACACAAACTCGTGGTATATACTGCTCCTGAAGAATCATGCACCGGACCTATTATGCCATTTTTCCTTTTTTTTAATATAAATTTTTAAAAGATTGTGTAATGTGACAGGAGAAATGGGAGTTCCAGCACTCCCTGGCTTCAGTCTAACATCCACCGAAGTACTTCCCTGGTTGATTAGTGTCTACAATCTCCTTTTATATATATATATATATATATATATATATATATATATAATATAAGGAGATTGTAGACGCCACTCAACAGGGGAAGTACTCCGGGTGGATGTTAGACTGAAGCCAGGGAGTGCTGAAAACTCCCATTTCTCCTGTCACATTACACAACCTTTTAAAAATTTATATTAAAAAAAGGAAAAATGGCATAATAGGTCCGGGTGCATGATTCTTCAGGAGCAGTATATACCACGAGTTTGTGTTTCATCCCAAAGTCAACGCAAATGTATCTATACGAGTTTGTGTTTCATCCCAAAGTCAACGCAAATGTATCTATTTCAATTACAAGCACAGGCATATTACCCTAGGCGTGCTCTACACAAACTGAACCAACAACTCAGTCTCCGTTTCTTCCCTTTTTCCATACCTTTAGTTTATTTGTGCGTAATATTAACATATTTACGAGAAACTCTCAAAAGTTTTTATAAAAAGGCCACAAACCTAATCCAAACATTGCACTGTAAAAAATAAAGGAAACTTTTCTTTATATTTAGCTAGCATCTCATTTGCCACCAAATTACTACGTAATTATTTCTTTGACGTCATACGAAAATATTACATTTCTGATGACGTAAATTAAATTTGATTTTTAAAAAGGAAATTGGCGCATCACTCATTTTCCCTTTTCCTCAAAAATCAAATTTAATTACACTCCATTACGAGTGTAATAGTTTTGTATGATGTGAAAGAAATAACTACCCCCATAATTTCGGGGCAGGAAAGCCTCTCTAACTTTTACAATGTTGCAAAAATTATAATTAAGCCAACCAAACCAAGTTGTGATCACAACCTTTATAATTCTTTTTTTCAGACAAAAGCTCAAATATTTTTTAACTCAATCTAATTTTGTTTCCTTAAGAAGGCCTCCGTGAAATGTTAATTTAACCAAACATATAATATTAATATACACATACACATTTATACACACATAGATATACACCAAACCGCATGCATTCATTCACACGTCCGAACAGAATTTCTTACACACACACACACACACACATATTATATATATATATATATTACGGCATTTGATTGAGTGAAGCCCATGGTGTAATGGTTATCATATCTGACCGGCAATCGGAAGATCCCGGGTTCGATTCCTGGGTGGTTACCTCATTTTTTCATTTGTTTCGTTCTCTCTCCCATCTTGCGCGGTATATTCTCCTATACAAGCGTCGTTCTTTACGTTAATTATACTGCGTGTTTGCAGTTTATATATATATATATATATATATATATATATATATATATATATGTGTGTATATAATCTGGTGGAAACAAAGAATTCTCGTCTCAGAAACGATAAAATACTTATAGAGTAAGTAATTAATTAAGATAATTTAAGCTAATTAAGCTTTAAATTACCCAAAATTACCCTAAATTGATGTTTAAAATGTGAATATTTTTGTGAGGTGAAAAAGCATTTTGATTCTCAAAGTCCAGGCGAACCTTTTTTGCTGGCGGGTCATTTTTGTTACTTTTGATTTTTAAAAAAACGAAATTGGGTCACAATAATTTATTTACTTACTATTTTTAGTGAGAAACTTCTTGTTGGAGGATTTTAGCTGCTAATGTTTTGATCCGAGGTTTGTATTTAGTTGTCTTTAGTCTCACACATGCGGCACTCATATCTGTGCCAAGGCGATTCCTAGTGGTGGATTTGACGAAATTCATGGAGGAAAACAATTAACTGTTCACACGAATAAGATGAACCAAACATTATTAGCAGAGCTAATGCTAGCTTTTTCATTAATGCAAAAGAATTTGGTAAAGCGTTCCATTCCGCAAGAATAAGATTCTCTACTCTTTCTATTGAGTGTTGTTCTCTGGTTACACCCAAAATTGACGACTCCAATTTCTTTTCTCGTAACTTCAGAGTAAGATCAATAAATTTAGTCTTCCATACTGCACTTTCTTGGAAGTCAACTAATTCCATTTCTAAATTACCAATGTCAAGCCAATGAAAAGCTGATAACTGAAGATCTTCAAATTGAATAGTATCGGGGAATTGGATGAATCGTAAGTTGTCACACATACACACACGTTTTTAAACGTATACTATACGTTTAAAACCGTTTTAATGTGTATCAGCTGTTTATTTCGGTGGGAGAATAAAATAATTTTAAAACTGTAAGGCAGAAAATATTAAAAATTAAAGTCATATTTTATTTAAATAAGAGTTCGTGGGTCACTAAAAATTGCCTCGTGGGTCAGTACATGACCCGCGGGTCAGTGTTTCGCCATCATTGCTCTAGACCAGTGCTGTCCAACTTCTATAAAGCGCGGCCAAGATGTTGCCTATAATCATACACTGTTGGTTAATACGACTTAGGAACCCGCTGAATGTTGTTCTCCCTACTAGTTCTCCCTACTAGCGCTGCGTCTAGAGTCTAGACTATGAAAATGTTAAATTAAAGAAAGTTGGTACGTCAAGCTGTTGAATTTAAGGTAACTTCAGTAAACTTTTATTAATAGTACTTACGAATGCGTTAAAATTGGCATTCAATATTAATTAATATTTATTACTTTGAACGTAAAGGTCGACTCCTGGTTGATTTAATTTATGTAGTGAAGTCCAATAATACGGTAAAAAAATTGTCATATTGCATCAATGATTATAATCTAAACTTAATGTAATTTAATAATGTTTTTTCTAACATAAATCTTGTTTTAGTTGGTGAAAATTGTAGTTTAATTCTGAGAATAAGTTTTAAATTGTTGCCTTTGTTGATTCCAGTCTTCAGATCTGGTGACAGACATCTTTTTATTAAAGAACCTACATTATGGCAACGAAGGGTTCAGACGAGGCTGAGACGTATTTGTACTTTCCTCTCCGAAGGGTGAGTAGTAAGTAACTTTGTTTTAGTTACGGATAGGTTAGGCCTCGTATATTAGGTATACGGTTCAAGATTATTTAAAAAAAATTCACGGGTAAAGATTCGTTAGTAACATGGACCGAACTCCATATTGATTTTTATGCAGGGAGATGGAGCAAAAAACATAAGAATACGTTACTCTATAACGTTTTTCTTACAAATTTATATTTTTTGAGTTATTTGCCTTTCCAAATTTACTTTAATCTTCATCTAAATTTACATTAATAATAAATAAAATCACTTAATTTTAAATTTGTTAACAATTTGTTTCAAGTTTTGAAGTGCCGTAACAATTGAGTGCCCGGTTAGGTCAACTGTACACCCTTGACGATTGGTTAGGTTAAGTCGTGATATTTTCGTTAAAACTAACGAAAATATCACGACTTTACAAATTTAACATGAATTTAATAAATGTTAAACTCCTTAATTTTTTAAAAACAATTTCGAACTATATTGTAAAGGATTACTTTATTATTTTTTTTAATTGTACGTAGTTCATAATTTCTTGTGCATTATATGATTACGCGTAGTACAATAACGTTCATGCTTGTTCCTTCTAGTGAGGTTTTTCATTTGTTGCATACTGGTGAAGCGGTTTTAAAGCCTTGGATTAATTACACTGCAGGGTCAGAGCACGTTTTATAGAAATTTTTTTTTTTTTTGTTTTGGTTGAGTGAATTGTTGCCACGTCTAATATACAGGGTGTCCACAATGTCTTGTCACTCCAGTAAAATACTAACTGATTTTCGTTTTTCTTTCATACCCCATTTGAAATAGCAACTATACGACTGAACAACGCATATTGGCTAGTACCTGGATCCAAGAGCGACCACGTAATGGCAAAACCATTGAAAATATTGGTCCAGACTTCCAGGACCGATTCAATGGTACAGTTTCTCCAAAAAGGAGCTACACGGTTGAATCGGTCCTGGAAGTCTGCACGAATATTTTCAATGGTTTGGCCATTGCATGGTCGCTCATGGATCCAGGTACTAGCCTGTATGCGTTGTTCAGTCGTACATTTGCTGTTATCACACATTTCAAATGGGTCTGAAAGAAAAACGAAAATCAGTTAGTATTTTACTGGGGTGACAAGACATATTGGACACCCTGTATATAATAATTTTATGCTCTTTCCAAAGAAATTATTTTATTTTAAATCTGAATATTTTTTATTCTTTGGTTTATTTTTAAATGTTTATTAACATTTTTTCATTTAATTATTTTAAAATCATTTATCGTTCAAATTAAAATATTTATTTAATTAAATGATAATTATGTACTCGTTGCATATATATATATATATATATATATATATTATATATATATATATACACACACACACACACACAGGGTGTTCATATGTCTAGAGACATGGCTTTTACGTACACGCCTTTCAGGAAAAACTTGACACACAAATTTTCCTGCGAATGCGATAGCATCACTTAATTATACTAATAATAATAACAATAGTGATAATAATTATTAATACATTAAAAGAGTCTTGATTTAAGCAGATTTTAAGGGACGAGTCAGCGTTGATACGGATCGATGTTAATTAAGTATTAATTTAGTTTAGAATATTGAACCTTGTCATCCAAACTGGAAGGTGAGCAGACCACATTCAATTTCTCAACTCTGTTCTCTCTTCTGCGAAGTTATCAAGGAACAAAAGTTTGGGAAATTTATAACTTCATAAATTAAAGATAGTGATGAATAACAATGCCATATATATATATATATATATATATATATATATATATATATATATATATATATCTATGTTAAACACAGACCGTGCATGGAACAAGGAACTCTTCTGGGAAAATTAAATCCACTATAGTCCGAATAAGTAATGGTAAATGACAAATACCATAGTTTTTTTCCTTTTTCATGATTTTAGCCCGACGTGGGCAACGGGTCTCTCGCAAAGAGATCCCATAAATATAGCTTCCCTCACCAGCTATCTGCAAAGCAGACAGGATCCAGCTTTGGGACGTGGATCTAGGGTTTAAAGCAAACCTAGATCCCTACACTCAGAACCTCTATATACCATTACTTATTCGGACTATAGTGGATTTAATTTTCCCAGAAGAGTTCCTTGTTCCATGCACGGTCTGTGTTTAACATATAATGTTCTCAGGGAACCATTCTGAGTTTGTGTATATATATATATATATATATATATATATATATATATATATATATATATATATCTCGGAGGTTTAGAGGGAGCGTTTTCTTTATAAATTCCAATTACAGTGTTACTTTTTTTTGGTATGTTTATCGGCAATTCCAATTCTTTTCAGCTTCATTCGTTAATTAAATGAAATTTACTTCCAAATAAAATTTTTGACTTTTGACAATAAAGTAAATATTAGTTCCATTATTATCTTGCATTTTAGTAAAAAATTGCATTTTTCCAAATTGTGTGTGTGTGTATATATATATATATATATATATATATGAAAATTATTTATGATGAATAAACCACGAAGGAAAGGAAACACAAAAAGGTGCTCAAGCGCTTTCGTCTAATGACATCCTCAGGAACACTGAAGTACATAAAAGGTTACGGCCTATATATAGGTTACAGAAAGAAAAAAAATAAATAAATAACATACATACACACAAACATATATATATATATATATATATATATACATACATATCTACACACATACTATATATATATATATATATATATATATATATATATATATATATATATATATATATATATATATGCAATAAACGGAGAAGTAAAATAAAAATTAAAAATTAAAAATTAGAGGATCAACAAAGAGGCATACAGATTTGTAAGGAAAAATATCGATTTTTAGCACAAGATCAAATGAATTATAAAAATACAAATTTATACTGGAAATCTGCCCGGGTTTTAACACTTTACCTTTTAGAGTCAAGTTTCGATATATATAAAAATAAAATGAAGATTAAAAGTTAATAAAGTAGCATACAAGTTTACCAAAGATTTAGCGTCCTACCCTTTTTATCTAAATTTGTTTTGAAGGAATTCAAAACAACAGGATCGAGTTGAAAAAGACCTTTGCTTATGTTGAAGTTATTTGAAAGTTGGATAATGGCAGACTCAAGAATATTTCTATTAACAATGTTGCTAGAATGAAATAAAACTGAAGCATTATTCCAATCAATACAGTGGGATAACTCTGACAAATGGACAAAAAGAGCACTGGACAACTGTCCTGTTCTAACGGAATATTGATGCTGTTTTATACGTGTGTGCAAATCCTTTCCCGTCTGACCTATGTAAAAGGAATCACATTGTTTACACCCAATTTTATAGATAATGCCTGAATTATTGGTAGGGCCATTTTTTACTATGATATTTTTCACAATATTGTTATATGAAAATACTACATTAATATCCAAAAGTTTAAGTACATTAGCAATGCCTAAAAAGCCCGTTAAAAATGGAAGTACTAAAGTATTTTTTTACAAAGTACGAGTGTTATTATTGACACGATAGAAAGTTCGTTTTGCCTTGTTGAGACAAGATTCCATAAACGCAGATGGGTAACACAGATCACTTCCAATACCGTTGATTTTTTCCAATTCGGCATCGATGTATTCCGGACTGGCGATCCTAAGGGCGCGGAGAAACATTGATGAAAAAATGGCCTTCTTAGTGGGGGTGTCATGTCCCGAATAAAAGTGTACGTAGGACAAATTTTTTGTTGTTTTCCGATAGATACTAAACTTAAAACCTGGGCTTTCCCTATGTACACGCACATCCAAAAATGGGATTGAATTGTCTTGTTCCACTTCTAAAGTAAACTTAATGGAGGGGACTTGATCATTTAACTGAAGGAAGTTATCCAGGTCACGATTCATGGGCCAGATACACAAAATATCGTCGACGTACCGCAACCAAGGGATGACAACCCCCAGGATTCTCGGATGTAAGTAATTTCGAAAAACTCCATATAAATATTGGAGAGGAGGGGCGATAAGGGGTTGCCCATGGCCATCCCAAACACTTGTTGATAATACTCGTTATTGAAAGTGAATTTACAATCTTTGATGCAAAGCTTAATAAGTTCCAAAACAATGTGTGAAGGTAGTGGCAGGTCATACTTATGTAATTCTTGGGAGAGAAAGTCAAGCATATCATCAATCGGCACTTTTGTAAACAATGAACAAACGTCAAAACTGATCAATCTATCGTTAGTTTCAGTACGTGCATTATTCAATTTTTCAGTAAGATCCATGGAATTTTTTACATGTGATATTTTAGTATTTTAGTACTTCCATTTTTCCCGGGCTTTTTAGGCATTGCTAATGTACTTAAACTTTTGGATATTAATGTAGCATTTTCATATAACAATATTGTGAAAAATATCATAGTAAAAAATAGCCCTACCAATAATTCAGGCATTATCTATAAAATTGGGTGTAAACAATGTGATTCCTTTTACATAGGTCAGACGGGAAAGGATTTGCACACACGTATAAAACAGCATCAATATTCCGTTAGAACAGGACAGTTGTCCAGTGCTCTTTTTGTCCATTTGTCAGAGTTATCCCACTGTATTGATTGGAATAATGCTTCAGTTTTATTTCATTCTAGCAACATTGTTAATAGAAATATTCTTGAGTCTGCCATTATCCAACTTTCAAATAACTTCAACATAAGCAAAGGTCTTTTTCAACTCGATCCTGTTGTTTTGAATTCCTTCAAAACAAATTTAGATAAAAAGGGTAGGACGCTAAATCTTTGGTAAACTTGTATGCTACTTTATTAACTTTTAATCTTCATTTTATTTTTATATATATCGAAACTTGACTCTAAAAGGCAAAGTGTTAAAACCCGGCAGATTTCCAGTATAAATTTGTATTTTTATAATTCATTTGATCCTGTGCTAAAAATCGATATTTTTCCTTACAAATCTGTATGCCTCTGTTAATCCTCTAATTTTAATTTTTAATTTTTTTTTACTTCTCCGTTTATTGCATATATATATATATATATATATATATATATATATATATATATATATATATATGTGTGTAGATATGTATGTATATATATATATATGTTTGTGTGTATGTATGTTATTTATTTATTTTTTCTTTCTGTAACCTATATATAGGCCGTAACCTTTTATGTACTTCAGTGTTCCTGAGGATGTCATTAGACGAAAGCGCTTGAGCACCTTTTTGTGTTTCCTTTCCTTCGTGGTTTTATTCATCATATATATATATATATATATATATATATATATATATATATATATATATATATACTGTATGCGATGAATTTTCACAAACACGTGAAATGAATGAATGAATGATGCACAAGGAGAAAGAAAAATGATTCCAAGGGTTTTCGTGTATTCAGAAGTACACCTCGTCAGGACCTTGGAATCATTTTTCTTTTTCCTTGTGGGTTTGCATTTATATATATATATATATATATACAGTATATATATATGCAAACAATACAATTTTATACATATATATGTATGTAGGGCTCCTGGTAGCTAAGTGGTCTGTGTTCGACTCTGGGCGGTGAGGCTTTGGGGTCACTCCCAGCTGCTGGATCCTCGGTTGGGTTGGGCCGGCCACTTACCCTCTATATAGGCTATATATATATATATATATATATATATATATACACACACCTTTGGTTTGGTTAGCTTCCGCCCGAATTGTTCATTCTGACGAAGGTCAAGCTTTTCACTCCACCTTAGACCTACAGTTTAACGTGAATCCGAACCACGCCCCATATAATATATATATATATATATAATATAAAATAAATTTTATATATCTTGACCGCGACAGTCGTAATGAGCAATGAAAGGAATTAATAGTTTTAATTCGTATCTTTTCGCACTTAAATTTGTCTTCCTTATCGTTTTCTTGTTTGGGTCCTCATTCGTGTTATCTTTTATCTATTTGAAGTAACGTACCGCGGATTAAAATCCTTTCGTACAACTTAAAATTGTTTTGTTTGAACTGTTATCCAATGACTTCAACGGAAAAGGTAAATACGATGAGGAATTTTTAACTTAGTCGCGTGATACTTTATCTTCTTATCGATTCACAATTATAACTGTCTCTGCAGTAAACTCTCCATAAACCGCACCCTTCGCGTATATTAAACCATGTGCGGTTCTTAACTTCTTATCCGCACTGGAGCTGTACTGTCAACCTCTGCCCATGCACACTTCAGTACTGGTGAGTGTGTGTGTATATATATATATATGGGCTACGTAGTGGCCGATGTCGTAACACCGCTTCTCGGAGATCAGCGAAGTTAAGCAACATTGGGTCTGGGTAGTAGTTGGATGGGAGACCGTCCTCCGCGCCCAGATTATGTAGCGACCCGTGGTTCGGATCCCACGTAAAGCTGTAGGTCCCCTCCGTCATATGACCTTAGATGTTGCGAAGGAGGTTAAACAAACCCAATAAAAAAAAAAAATATATATATAGTAAGGAAGGGGCAAGGGCGAGCGCCCGCAAAAATGCCCCCGCTCTAATAAGAAGGAAAGAGCCAAAATCAGGTCTCCGAGCTCCACAATGCCATTTTTTTTTTTAATAAATTTTGAAAAGAGTGTGTAGTGTATAAAATGCATGTATATGTAGTGAAGAATAGAGGGAGAAGCGTGTGTTTAAGAGCATGCTGTACTGCTCACAAGGTAAATGAGACACGGAAAAAAGATCAGCCAAAGAGGACAGTGAGAGGAGAAACGGGAGTTCCAGCACTCCGTCTCCTGCTTAACATCCTCCACGGACTACTTCTCTAATCATTTGGTCTACAGTCTCCTCTTGCTTAATATATATATATATATATATATATATATAATTATGCGGGTTGCTTCTACAGAGCTTCAATTTAATATTTAGGAGAAATCCAATGACAAGGAGAAATGTAAATGCCATGAAAAGTCTTCTTTATTGCGCAACGTTTCGAGCAATACGCTCATCTTCAGGCTGTTTAATAACAATGTGAAATTAAAATCAATATTGAATGAAAAACAAACAGAAATTTCTATAACCTATTCGTAAAGACAAATTTTAAAAGACTGAGAAAAGAGGGTTAAGTTCTAAGTTATACAGATTTACATATAAAAATTAAGAAGTTATTTTTAAATACATGTAGTAAATGTGAAATTAATACACTGGAAAAATTACCAATAGTACACTGGAACAATGGAGCTATCTACCTTACACTGCAGTATCCGAGGCCGACTAATTTGAGCAGAGGAGAACGGGAACGAAGGATGGCGAGGGAGATAGGGGAAGGAGGGATTATAAGGAATTGGGGAAGGAGGAGGGATCATAGCAAATTGAGAGGGACGGACGATGAGTCAACATTCAGACTAGGGGACAATGCTTTAATGAAAAGGGATTCTAAAATTCTTAGTGAGTTGGGACAAGTATTACAACCAAGAATTTTAAAATTGTCTAAAGTGACATCAATTTTGCATTTGATGCTGTGTTCACGAATACTCGAGGCTTCCTTAGTTTTTAAAATTTTACCTGTTCGGCCACTTATTCCCATATGCGAATAAAATCTAGCCCTGAGAGAGCGAACAGTGCTGCCGATGTAATTCCCAAGGAGACACCTGGGGCAGGTAAATAAATATACAACACCGCTACGCAACGAGTCAGGGGTTCGATCCTTCGCTGAGAAAAAGCTACCTAAAGACGTTTTATTAATAAATATGATGCGGAAATCAGTATGATAAAAAAATTTCCTTAACAATTTTGTAAATTTAAGCTTAAATTCCTTATTCAAGGACCCATTTCAGGTACCAAGAAATATTTTATATCCTTCGGCACTGTAATACATGGAAGTTGAGGGCTATAAACATTATTTAAGAAGGATCTAATTAGTTTGTCTACATATTGAACAGGAAAACTATTATTAGTAAAGTATGATCTTAGATTATTAAATTCATCATTAAGTAAGGTAAAATTAGAGGTCAAATTATATCCTCTGAACAGGAGAGTTTTAATACAAGACATCTTATAGTTGAAATCAGTAAAACTAAAAAAATTCATGCCCAAACCAGTGAAAGTGGGTTTCCTATAAACTGATGTAGTAATAGAATCACCGTTTTTCGAAATTAAAAGATCTAAGAAGGGGAGGGAGCCATTTTGCTCAGTTTCCATTGTATACGTTATATTGGGGTGCAAAGAATTTAGGAAGTTAAAGAATTGTTGCGCTTGTACCGCATTATCAAAGACTGCTATCGAATCATCAACGAAGCGTCGATAGAAAATTGGCTTGAGATGAGTGGGAGATTGTCTAAAAATTACACTTTCTAAATGAGTCATAAAAAAGTCAGCTGCTAACGGTCCGACTGGTGATCCCATCCCTACCCCATCAATTTGTTGGTAAACCTTATTGTTGAAAGTGAAATAGCATTGTTTGAAGACCAATTCTAAAAGTTCCTTCAAATGAGACAATGAAAAACCATGAAAATTATCAACTGAGCTAAAAACCCTATCTAAAATAATGGCAATAGTTTCAGATACAGGTACATTTGTGAAAAGTGACTTTACATCAAAACTGACAAAAAACTTTTTTGAATCGAAGTTTTTACCCAGGAGTTCTTTTTGGAATTCAAACGAGTTATTTATAGTGTAAACATTTTTCGCAAAGGGGGACAGGAGACGAACAACAAATTTTGCCAATTGAAAGGTGGGTAAGTTATACGAAGCTAAAATAGGACGGAGAGGTGTTCCAGCTTTATGGATTTTAGGCAGACAGTATAATTGAGCAAGATTAGCACCAGATGCGAACAACTGAGAGTAAGTATCATTTTTTATTATCTTTAAGGACTTTAGTCGTGACAGAAATCTATTAACCTGGTCTTCTAACCTTACAATGACTTTATTTACAGGTTCTAGAATTTGTTTGAATTTAGTAAGATCACTTAGGATTTCATTAGTTTTGTTTATGTAGTCCGATTTATTCAAAATAACCACTCCGTTACCCTTGTCTGGTCTAGTCACAACAATCTCCTGGTTCTTTGCCAAATTCTTAATACACTGCAAATCACTCTTCCTAAATATGAAAGATTGAAATTTAAGATTTCTAAGTTTAAGAAAAAATTCTTGAGTTAGATTTGAGAACTAACTCAAGAATTTTTAAACTTAGAAATCTTAAATTTCAATCTTTCATATTTAGGAAGAGTGATTTGCAGTGTATTAAGAATTTGGCAAAGAACCAGGAGATTGTTGTGACTAGACCAGACAAGGGTAACGGAGTGGTTATTTTGAATAAATCGGACTACATAAACAAAACTAATGAAATCCTAAGTGATCTTACTAAATTCAAACAAATTCTAGAACCTGTAAATAAAGTCATTGTAAGGTTAGAAGACCAGGTTAATAGATTTCTGTCACGACTAAAGTCCTTAAAGATAATAAAAAATGATACTTACTCTCAGTTGTTCGCATCTGGTGCTAATCTTGCTCAATTATACTGTCTGCCTAAAATCCATAAAGCTGGAACACCTCTCCGTCCTATTTTAGCTTCGTATAACTTACCCACCTTTCAATTGGCAAAATTTGTTGTTCGTCTCCTGTCCCCCTTTGCGAAAAATGTTTACACTATAAATAACTCGTTTGAATTCCAAAAAGAACTCCTGGGTAAAAACTTCGATTCAAAAAAGTTTTTTGTCAGTTTTGATGTAAAGTCACTTTTCACAAATGTACCTGTATCTGAAACTATTGCCATTATTTTAGATAGGGTTTTTAGCTCAGTTGATAATTTTCATGGTTTTTCATTGTCTCATTTGAAGGAACTTTTAGAATTGGTCTTCAAACAATGCTATTTCACTTTCAACAATAAGGTTTACCAACAAATTGATGGGGTAGGGATGGGATCACCAGTCGGACCGTTAGCAGCTGACTTTTTTATGACTCATTTAGAAAGTGTAATTTTTAGACAATCTCCCACTCATCTCAAGCCAATTTTCTATCGACGCTTCGTTGATGATTCGATAGCAGTCTTTGATAATGCGGTACAAGCGCAACAATTCTTTAACTTCCTAAATTCTTTGCACCCCAATATAACGTATACAATGGAAACTGAGCAAAATGGCTCCCTCCCCTTCTTAGATCTTTTAATTTCGAAAAACGGTGATTCTATTACTACATCAGTTTATAGGAAACCCACTTTCACTGGTTTGGGCATGAATTTTTTTAGTTTTACTGATTTCAACTATAAGATGTCTTGTATTAAAACTCTCCTGTTCAGAGGATATAATTTGACCTCTAATTTTACCTTACTTAATGATGAATTTAATAATCTAAGATCATACTTTACTAATAATAGTTTTCCTGTTCAATATGTAGACAAACTAATTAGATCCTTCTTAAATAATGTTTATAGCCCTCAACTTCCATGTATTACAGTGCCGAAGGATATAAAATATTTCTTGGTACCTGAAATGGGTCCCTTGAATAAGGAATTTAAGCTTAAATTTACAAAATTGTTAAGGAAATTTTTTTATCATACTGATTTCCGCATCATATTTATTAATAAAACGTCTTTAGGTAGCTTTTTCTCAGCGAAGGATCGAACCCCTGACTCGTTGCGTAGCGGTGTTGTATATTTATTTACCTGCCCAGGTGTCTCCTTGGGAATTACATCGGCAGCACTGTTCGCTCTCTCAGGGCTAGATTTTATTCGCATATGGGAATAAGTGGCCGAACAGGTAAAATTTTAAAAACTAAGGAAGCCCAGTATTCGTGAACATAGCATCAAATGCAAAATTGATGTCACTTTAGACAATTTTAAAATTCTTGGTTGTAATACTTGTCCCAACTCACTAAGAATTTTAGAATCCCTTTTCATTAAAGCATTGTCCCCTAGTCTGAATGTTGACTCATCGTCCGTCCCTCTCAATTTGCTATGATCCCTCCTCCTTCCCCAATTCCTTATAATCCCTCCTTCCCCTATCCTCGCCATCCTTCGTTTCCCGTTTCCTCTGCTCAAATTAGTCGGCCTCGGATACTGTGTGTAAGGTAGATAGCTCCATTGTTCCAGTGTACTATTGGTAATTTTTCCAGTGTATTAATTTCACATTTACTACATGTATTTAAAAATAACTTCTTAATTTTTATATGTAAATCTGTATAACTTAGAACTTAACCCTCTTTTCTCAGTCTTTTAAAATTTGTCTTTACGAATAGGTTATAGAAATTTCTGTTTGTTTTTCATTCAATATTGATTTTAATTTCACATTGTTATTAAACAGCCTGAAGATGAGCGTATTGCTCGAAACGTTGCGCAATAAAGAAGACTTTTCATGGCATTACATTCTCCTTGTCATTGGATTTCTCCTAAATATTAATATATATATATATATATATATATATAATACAGTATTTCATGTTATTTTTAATATAGTGATGTGTATATTTTATTGTAGCTGTATTTTACTTCATGGGTTTCTTTTTTGCTACTTGAGTACCCACAGTATAATGGAATTTGTTCTATTTTGTCGGGTAAACATATTTATTTTAATGTACTTCAATCGTTTTTATTTTTTTATTTCAACTTTAATATAGGCCCCGAGAAAAAGTCTCACTCAGACGTACACCACTTCACACCAATTAGTGTAGTTTATGGAGAATTTATTGTATTTAATTAATAAACTATAATAAAAAATATGAACGAAGGTATTGTACAGTACTCTTATACCAAATGTTAGTTAATACTTCGAGTTGTGGAGAGAATGGAATCACGCAGAAAATATCGTACGTCAAGAATTTTTCTCCACATACATTGTTGTTTACAATTTTGGTATCCACGTCAGATGGGATATCCAAATTATGGATCCCATAGGTTATTTTATGTAGACAACCTGACCTTAACCTAACCCAAACTAACTGGGCGTAACTTTACCTATACAACCTATAGGGACATTTGTCCGTAATGTCTTTCTGAGAATTTGGGCCCCATATTTTTTAGAAATAGCACCCTCTACCACTAACAATGAGACGAGAATTTTTTCATGGACAATGCGAGTCTTAGTGATTTGTCTAAAAGTGAGTAATTCCCATATTTCGGGGATGGAGAATAATTGTAGCTCAAATAATTTACATCCTTTCGAACGTACTTCAGAAATAAGCCATAATTAATTTGTCTTTGCAAATATATTAATGGGACCAACCCAAGCTAATCTAGAGGGTGTTCCATTTAAATGGAACCATAGGTAGTAATTAGTCTTTTTTTTCCAGATTTGTTTGGGTAAACATAATGAAAGTAATAAAAGTAAGGTAAGGTAATAAAGATAATAAAGGTAAATAAAGGTAGTAAAGGTACCAATATCCTTTCCAATCTTTATTACTCGAATTTCTATGGAACCATAGGGAGTAATAAAGATTGGAAAAGATATTGGTACCTTTGTTACCTTTATTTACCTTTATTACCTTATTATTACCTTTATTACGTTTACCCTCACAAATCTGGAAAAAAAAGACGGATCAATTGAAAGAAAGCCATCCCCAAAAGTTTCTAGTAAACAATGCCACCCTAAAAAAGATCAAGTAAACAATGCCACCCTCCAAAATCACTAAAGTAAAGAATGTAAGTAAAAACGGAGCTATTGAAGAATAGGGCCCCCAGCCTTCTTTAGTTAGCTTTATAAGGCTAACTAACGAAAATATCACGACCTAACCTAACCAATCGTCAAGGGCGTACAGTTAACCTAACGATTGGTTAGGTTAGGTCGTGATATTTTCGTTAGTTAGCCTTATAAGCCTAACTAAAGAAGGCTGGGGTCCCTATTCTTCAATAGCTCCGTAAAAACACCTTCATGAGGAATTGTTTATTATTTATTACTGTATGCCCTTGATGATTGGTTAGGTTAAGTCATGATGTTTTCATTTAAACTAACTAAAATATCACAACTTAACCTAACCTAAATAACTTACAGATCAATGAAAGAAAGCCACCCCCGACCCGTTTGGGGGTGGCTTTCTTTCATTGATCCCAAAAAGACTATTAATTGCTTCCTATGGTTCTATTTAAATGGAACACACTGTAGAGTAGGGATCTCAGACACGGGAACCTCTAACATTTTGAGTGCGGCTCGCACGAAATCTAGTAAATTGTATTTGACATAACAGCAATTCTTGAAATAGGGACATCCCATTCACGACGTTTTTCATGTCGCGCACAAAAAACCCACTCTAATAGACAGAGTTTATTTCCATGACAGTTTCGACGCCCACTGGCATCCTCCTCGGGTGGACTTGTTTTTTTTTTCTTCTTCTTAAACACTGTGTGTACCACCTGTCGTTTAACACGTACACTTATGAATATGAATAACTTTTAAAAATGTGAAAAATGCATCACAAATATTAATAAAGAATTCATTTGAAGATATTTTATTATATTATAAATAAAATATTCTTTTTTAAATAGGCATCATAAAGAAATGTAGGAAAGACCACACAAGAATATAATATAATATAATATATATATATATAATATATATATATATATATATATATATATAATATAACAGGGTGGGTAAAAAAAAGTGACCCCTTAGAGGTAAACTGTCATATTAAAAAAGTAAGGAGACTAGAACTCCCAAACTTCATAGATGTTTACCTTAGCATGTTGTTCGTCTTAATTGAGAAGTTGCTCGATGTGTCCCCCTTCCTGCTCAACGCAGGCCTCCAAACGTGAACGCCACTGATCAATACACCCGTTTACATATCGTTGAGATACTTTCTCCCAGCCGAACAGAATTCTTTCGCGTAGTTCATCTATGTCTCTTATATTGGTACCAGGGATGTAAACTTTGGACTTAGGGCTTCCCAAACACCATAATTTAGTGGTGAAAGATCGGGGTTACTAGCTGGCCACATATTGGGTTCAATAAAACCCGGTGTTTCGTTCTCAAGGAATGTGACAGTTTGGCATGCTCTGTGAGCAGGGGCTCCATCTTGTTGGAAAGTATATCTTTCACTCTATCTAACCCAGGGCCGGCCAAGTTGTTTTGTCAGCGGGCCACTTTATAAAAAATCAAAAGTCAAGCGGGCCACCTTAATATTTTATCATTATCATTAAAATATCACAATTAATAACTGCAAATAACCGTTTATCAAAGTAAATTTATACTAAACTTTTGGCAAATACAAAATCTTAAAAATTACAAATAAAACTTACTTCTCAGTACAATGTTCAGTGTGGTAAAGCGATCGACAAGAAACAACGTCGAGGTGGTAGCAAAGTCACTAAGATTCTGAAGGGTAGGGAAATATTGGCGTCTAAAACAAACAGTGTATATCACTGATTGTGCATATAATAATTATTTTTTATTTATTTTTTATTTAATTTTTTATTTATTTTAATTTTTTTATAGAATTAATATATTTTTTTATTATTATTTCTGAGGCGGGCAACCTCCAAAAGTCAAACGGGCAACTTTTGGCCCGCGGGCATGGGGTTGGCCGGCCCTGATCTAACCGATATTCGACGAATTAGTGGTGATGGCTAAAACGAAGGAACTAACAGAAGGAAAAAGAGCTCAGATAGTTTCCCTAGCTTCTGAAGTGTACTCACAGGATGCAGCTTTTAAGAGACTAAACTTGTTCTAAATGGTCTGTGCAAACGACGTTGAAACGACTGAGACATCAAAAGTTATTCAATATATTCACGTAATGGTAAAAAAAAAGAATAACAACTTAGCGTCAGGCTCGAATGTTGAAACGGGTGTCGGGTGTCCATCATAAATCTTAAAAAAAGAGTGTCGTTCTGATTTTGAAGAAGCCACTCGAATTTGTATTTCTGAAAGAATCGTGAGAAAACTTGCTGAAACAGTGCTCAAAGGCTGTAACGCAGAGGTCAGAGGTCAGTCGCAAAAAATTACTGCAATGAGCAAAAAAGTGCTAACATTGGACATCTAAAGATTGGGCAAAAGTTCTCTGGTCCGACGAAGTAACTCTGATGTAAGTGGATCCCCGCAATTAAATTTGGAGAATGAAGCGTGATGAGAGGTGGGTGCATAGCTTCGAAGGAGGTTGGAAAACTGTTTTTATTTTATGGGAGCATGAATTCTCAAACCTTTATCTAATCATGTTCGGAAATATTCTGGATCCGTCTATTAACCGAAGTAGCATTTCAACAAGACAATGCTCCATGCCATACTTCGGGTGTAACTAAGAATTTTTTTTATTTATTTATTTATTTATTTATTTATTTATTTACAAATATATACAGTACAGTTTTCATAGATGGGTATACTCTCCTTAATAAACACAAATGTTGTATGCAGTTATAAAATGCCTTTAGCAAGCATGCTCGCTTACAGGCCCGAATCGACTAATTCATTATAATTATATAATAGATATAATTATAAGATTTTTATAATAGACTTAAAAGACTAAAGGAAACATACAGACTCGGACTATATTAGGAGCTAAATACAACCAATAATGAAACCAGTATAAAACTGCAAGGGACTCGCAGACTAGAACGCGTACTTTTATTAAATGTTTGGTACAAAGAATAATGGAATGCGAGATGTTGTGAAAAGTAATAAGAGAGATTTTTAAAAGGAGGATAATGAGAATTTTAGCAAGGAGAAAGAAAGCAGTGCATTAACTTTGGAATTTACGTTTTAATCTCTTTTTATAAAAGGTGAAAAAGTATCGATTGTTTTAATTCATTCGGTAGATCGATCCTTAATTTCACCACGAAATAAGTGGAAGAATTTCTGCTACAGCGAAGGGTATAGTTTGCCTTTGAAATATATTCACTCTCGATATCGTTTTTTTGATTTTCGCGACGGATCTGATTGTTCATTATATTCTCGATTAATTAATATGGTCGGAGCAGATTGTTTTGTGACTCTGAACATTAGGGAGAGCATCTGTATTTCAAATATGTCTTTAAATTTTAATATACCTCGTTGCTATTGGGTGTGTCTACTTCTCTAGCCAAGGCTGTATACAGGCAGGTCATATTTTTGACCTGTCCATGCATCATCTGGAGCTATCACTTAACAGATGGTACTTTTGTTACGAGACTGAAACAATTTTAAATAAAGCACAGGGTAGCCTAAAAAAAAGTATTCCCAAATATAACTTTAGATAAATATTTTTTTGGAAACTTTTTTCCTTGATCACCCAAAAAGTTATAGTTAATCTTCCGTTTCCACGATAAAAGGTTTAACGGAAAACTAAAGAGTATGTGTATATATATAAATATAACCTTTGGTTAGCTTCCGCCCGACTTGTTCATTCTGACGAAGATCAAGCTTTTCACTCCACCTTAGACCTACAGTTTAACGTGGAATCCGAACCACGCCTCAGTAGCAGCCCAGCGTCTAGGCCACCCACGGTACCCATCTATCTACCAACCACTTTCTTTATTGTGTGGAAGGATGAACAGCTGGGTTTTGCTGCGTGCCGGCTGCAGTCACCGGGTCTCGAACCCGGGGCCGATGGATTCGTAGTCAGCGACGCTAACCACTACACCACCGAGGCGCAATATATATAATATATATATATATTCAATTATTCTCACATTTATAACGTCATAATTCGTAATAAAACATTATTCTTTTGTCCAAAAATAGGACTAAATGCAATATATTCTTTAATTAATAATTATTTTAATCTCAAAAAAGGATAAAAAAGAGGAGTCTTGAAAATTTATTGAATTTCGTTATAACAACACTTGAAATTAAATAATGTCAAGTTTATTATCCTGATTATGATGCAAATAAATATTGCTTTTGTGTTCCTCTTATCATATATACATAATATTAGTTGCGGTTTAATAATAATAATGACTATGCCTTTTTAAAGTATATATATATAATATATATATATATATATATATATATATATGTGTGTGTGTGTGTGTCTGTGTGTAGTGTATTAAATTGAATTTTATTTTAAAATACTGGAGTAATGTTAGCCTGTAATATTCTGTTTTTGTAAATGAAAGCGAGAGAGAGAGAATTATAGGTATAATCCCCTTTCCCTTTTTTTTTATTTCCACAGTCCCTTGATGAAGGCGGTAATCCCTTAAGACATGCAATAGAGGTAGAATATATATGAACACATACACTGTTAAAGCTGAAACAATAATATTCCATAGAATAAGCGAGCGAGTACACACACACACACACACACACACAATATATATTGCTCGTGAAGAATCATGCATCCGGACCTATGAAGACCGTAGTGTCTGCAATACAAACTAACAGCGCCTTGAAGAGCATTTTAATGAATTCAAACGTTTCGCGAAATAAATACACGCTTGTTTCATTATCACTGGATTTGTTATATATATATGTAACATTATATATATAACATTATTCCAGTGAGCAGAAGACAACAATATGAAGTTCAACGAAGAAAAATTCCAACTTCTAAGATATGGTAATAACAAAGAGCTACAGAAAAACGGATACAAAACTCTGCAAGCCAAACAGAGAGCACTAAATCCACAAGTCAGGGATCTTGGAGTAATAATGTCGTCGGATGCAGAATTCAGAGAGCAGTATAAAATCAAAATCACAACGGCTAGAAAAATAATGGAAATCATCTGGAGGAGCTTCCGCAGCAGAAAAGCAAACATCATGCTCAAATTATGGAAAAGCCTAGTCCTACCAATAATTGAGTATTGATCAGTACTCACAAACCCATACAGAAAAAAAAGACATTGCGAACATTGAAGCTATACAAAGGACTTTTACGTCTAAGATAGAGGAAACGGAAGGTGAAGACTACTGGTCTCGACTATAATCCCTGGAACTCTACTCTCTTGAAAGAAGGCGCGAGCGGTACACAATAATATACATATGGAAAATACTTGAGGGCTCTGTCCCTAACCTCAGAAATGAAATAGAAACAAACTAGAATGAGAAAGAGACAGATTTTGTACGGTCCCAGCTGCGATGGGACAAGGGGCCATGAAAACGAGGATGTAAAATACCCTCAGAATACGGGGCCCAAAACTTTTCAATGTCCTTCCAAAAGAAGTGAGGAATCTCCAGCACACCGACCTGAATAACTTCAAGAACAAGCTGGACAGATTCTTGCGCAAAGTCCCTGAGCAGCCATGCGTGGCTGGCTACGAGGGCAGGAGGAGATCAGACAGCAATTCCCTCCTTCACCAAATCCCGCAAATGAGGCGGGATGCTGCAGAGGGGTCGACCGCAGGTCGATCCTGAACCGTCGTTCAAACTCAACAAAAGTAAAAGTAATATAATATAATATAATTTTAAAATTAAAAACTAAAAATTTATATGTTGTCGGGTCTACAGTTAATATATCAACTATATCACACACTTTCGTCATTTTCTTAATGCGATGTACCATTAAAAGGGTCATTGCAAAACAGATGAGAACATTGTCGCTGAGAGCTGGCACTGGGCCCGGGGCAAGATATATGATTAGGCCCAGACTCCCTAGATCTCCCTACCAACCAAATTTTACTACTTTTTTAAACAAGTTTTTAAGTGATTTAGGGTTAACTTGGGGTGAGAATGAGTGGCAATAACTGAAAAATATTTATTAGAACGAAATAGTTCTGTAATTCTGTATGTTTATTAAAACTTGAAACACTGTTTATAAGCGAAAAAACTTAACATTCTTTAGTAGTGTTAATACGTTTGAATAAAAACACAACACCAAATCAATCTAGTTGTGAAGTTGTCTACGAGTCTACAACTCGTTTAACGATGCTTTGCGGGCTTTTCTGTTAGCAAATGTTTCAATTATATCATCAAAGTTTAGGTCGCTTGCAAGTTTTGATTCAATGGTCAATGTTCCCAAATCTGTGAGGCGCTCTTTACACATAGTTGACCTGATGCAGTTTTTAACACGAGCTTTTCTTTTCTTTTCTCTGCCCCAGACTTATATTTGTACTCCATAATGTTAACTTCACCTTAAAACAATGAAGAATTGAACCAATGCAAACCAACAGAGTTGTCACAACAGCAGCCTAACAACGACTGTGCAGCTAGTGCATGCTGTTGGAAACATGTTCTAGTTACTGATGCTACTATCTGTTGAGACAATTTTTAAACGTTAGTTTTACCAAAAGTTATTTTGTAATGTTTTTTTTTCACGGTCCGGGCCCCCTAGAGGCTCGTGCCCCGGGGATTTTGTCCCCGAGTCTTCCCCTCTCCTCGGGCCTGGATGAGAAGGGATGTTTATTATAGATCGAGTACATTGCAAAAGTCTAGGCACTCCTTGCTTTAATACTTTGTATGACCACCTTTCGCAGCAATAACCTGGAGCAGCCGTTGCTTTTAACGTTGTACGCGCTTATTGATTCGTTCCTTGGGGATTCTGCTCCATTCCTCCTGAAACAGCTTTCAGGCCGTGTAGATTTGTAGATCCCCTTGAGCAGACTGCCCGTTTCAGATTTCTCCAATGATACTTTGGACTGGCGAATGCGATGGCCATTCTCGGACTCTTATTTTCCTTTGCTGAAACCATTTTGTCGTTGATTGTGACCGGTGGGTGCTTCGGGTTATTGTTCGGGTCCAGCTGCGTCCCATTTTGAGCTTCCTAATGGATGGCAGAAGGTTTTTTTCTAAAATCTATTCGTATTTTTATAAATCCATTCGTCCTTCTATTCGAAAAAGGTTGCCAACGCCAGAAAATGAAATACAGCCCCAAAGCATGATAGATTCACCTTCGTACGTTATTGTAGGTATGATTTTCTTTTCACTAAATGTAGTGTTCCTCCTCCTCCAGATAAGTCTATCCTGAGTGTGGTCAAATAACTCAATGTGGTCTGACGAGACTAAAATAATCTTTCAGAATGTTCCCTGCTTATTAAGGCGTTCCTTGGCATAGTTTTAACGAGCTGCTTTATGACAAGATTGTAATAAAGGCTATTTTTATTGCAACCCGTCCATGAATATGTGCGTGGTTTCCTTTTCACCGTGAAAATAATAACATTCACACCTTTTTCATTTAGTAATGTTTTTATATCTTTGAAATGAAGGTAGGGGATTCGCGATAACATCCCTGGCCATTTTTCTGGCGTCAAGTGGGGAGATTTTCGAAGGTCGTCCTGATCTTGGTAATGTAGCAACAATTCTTCAATTCCATTTCAGCACTGTATTTCATATAGTACTTACATCAGTGATGCACAAACCCTGGCCCGCGGGCCAAATGTGTCCCCCACGGGTCTTTTCAATTCAATGAAAAAGTTAGAATATAAAAGTGACCCAATTTATGACTTAGATGGAAAGTAAGTAGGCTAATACATTTAGTATTTTCTTCGCTTGGCCCTCACATCAAAAACGTTTGTAACCACTGACTTACATGAAGGATAAAATATCTCCAAACAAACTTTGTAGCTATCTTTCTTCTTGTAACATTCAGCAATTGTCTTCTGACGGCTCTTTCGGCGATCCCATCTTGTGATGAACTGAATACACTATCACG
>JAJOZX010007403.1:132500-221382 GCA_023014485.1 Bathynomus jamesi
TACAAATAGAACTACATTCTCCCCTACGACCTAAATATAAACCAACAGGTCCTCTGTATGTTCATTTTCATACGCACTCATATTGATGGATAAGATCCGCAGATTTTTCAATTATCGCAATGACACGAATGCTCAAGTACAATTACCACCGAGGTTTCACTCATCGAAACTGATCAGTTTCACGGAATTACTGATCAACTTTGATTTTCAGCGAGTGTATTCAACCGATGAAGTAAATGAGAATGGGGCTTTAATTGCTATACAGTTTGTTTCTTAACTTCAGGACAGCACTCGGACGAAATTTCTAAAAGTTTAACATTTTCATTAACACAAAAAATACGTCATATTCCTACCAAGCTCAAGTCAATTGATGGTTTACACCATCCTTACAAACGGCTTTAATTAAAGGGTATTCCATCATTCTCATCTCTGATTGGCCAGTAAAGGGAGGCGTCACTACAGAAATTATTCATAGTGGTTAATTCAAATACTTCGTTCTCTTTTTTTTATGAGTAAATAATGGCTCGGAACGTAAAAGCCGTACTTGGACCTACACCAACAAAGACTACGAAAAAAGAAGTGCTCTAACTTAACCTAGCCAAATTTTATCTAACCCAACCTAAATTAACCAAGTTCATTTTTACCTAAAGTACATTTACAAAAACTATTTCGTAGACAATAAACTTCCCAGCAAGAAATGGGACGTTTCGTAAAACGTTCATAAACGTTTTTATTGACGTCATATAACGTTTATGGCGTCTACTAAATGTCTCATTTCTTGCTAGGAATTCGAATAAAGTATTTATCGACATCATTTCGAAACAAGTTTCCGCTGTAGTTTTCGTTCTGTCGTTTAAGCGTAATAATTCCCAATGAAGTATTACCTATAAATTGTTCTTATAACGAAATCGTGCGAAGGCATCTCTCTATACAACTGGTTAATGGGTTTTTTTAATGTTAACCAAAGGCTACCAATATCTTATTGGTCCACGAGTAATTTTGAACTTCAATTTTTAATCCAGTGACACTTAACATTTACTTAAAGCTCATCAGCCACTTAGATTTGAATGCAACTTCACAACTTTTGTTCATTGACTTTGGATGTGGAGCTAAAAATTTTTAATAGTTGTTAACTTGTAGATTATGGACTGATTGGATTTTTCCTCAGTTTCACAACTGAAATTAGAGAAATGAAAGGTCTCCAAATGAAATTAGAGAAATTATTGACAAATTCACGAGTGAATATTCTGTAACTATGAGGGAAATTAAATTAATCTATATAAAGGCCTACTATATTACTTTATCACACAATGGCATCTTTTTTTTAATTATTATTCTATACATATGACCTTTCGCTCCACATAATTCTACATGTCGCATATTCTGTTTATATATATTATATATATATATATATTATATATTATATATATATATAATGCATGCGCCTCGGTGATGTAGCCGGCGCGCAGCAAAACCCAGCTGTTCATCCTTCCACTGTACAGTATATATAGTGTGGAAGGATGAACAGCTGGATTTTGCTACGTGCCGGCTGCCGTCACCGGGTCTCGAACCCAGGGCCGATGGATTCATAGTCAGCGATAATTGAGGCCTTATAATTGAGGTCCTCCTTAGAAGAAGTGGCTAAGCGACAAAAGTAAAAAAGTGCCATAACTTTTGAACTTTTGAAGATATTTCGTCGAAATATCTCCAAATGTTCAAAAGTTATGTCGCTTTCAAATTGGTACAACTTTTAACTGCGTTTTCTGACGTTTTTCACTTTTGTCGCTTAGCTAGTTCTTCCTAGAAGGTCCTCAACTCATCGATAAAATGTAGAGCAAATGTTCGACCAAAAACTCTGGAGGAACATCGGAGAACGTAATGTTGCGAAATCTAAAATTTTGTATAACGTTAACCCTTTTATGGCAGTGATACCCTAATTTTGAAGAAAAAGTCAGCCATGTTAAGATTTTAGTCCAAAAATTACATCAATGTAGTTTTTACTAATAATCTTATTATACTGATAGAGTTTGTTCCATGTAAAGAAAAGACTTCTGAAGAAATGTCCTCGTCTTCCATGTAAAAACTTTGTTTATTATTTTATTAAACGTGGGATTAAACAACCATTCCCACAAACCACTTCAAAACCAAGCTTCCCAACATTCTCAACAACTCTAAACACATGAACTGGACCATTCCATCAATTAAGTAAAGCCATTTTCTAATCCTACGTTAGGCAAATAACTAAAATTTGCCTCTTTTGAAAACGGTTTTCATTTTTACACAAACTACAATGCAGCTATTCAGCATGCCGCATTTTATAATTTAAATATTTGTCGATAACAACCAACTAACTATCTCAAAACAACCATTAACTATCTTCGCTGTCTGTTTAAATTAATTCAGTTTCTTGCAACCAACAATGGACTATCCGAGCCCAATTTGAGAAATGAGGTGGCAGTGACGATCCCAGTGCACGTAATATATTTGGTTCGACCCATTTCTCCTCTTAAATGGGACTTATTTACCCCAGTTGGTGGCGTTACTGCCCGTCTCAGGGCCGATCCTCCGTTGGGCGAAGGTTATATAACCTATCACCAACTAACTTCAATACATTTACTCTTGGCCATTTTTATTTGGCATTCAAACAGATTCGTTTTACCTAATAATATATATATATCTCGGGTGGCCCCCCAAAAAAAAACGCCTTGAGATTTAAACATCAATAACTTAAAAAATATGCAGTTCACACTTCCAAAATTTACATAACTTTTACCTCAATCTATTGATAAGCCATCATAAAAATTTCAGACCTCCATATAAAATACTTTTTCCATAGCTGAGGGAACAATGAGGTATGGTGAAAAAACGAATATCATAAATCCTAAATGTGTATAGCTGTACCTGGCAACTATTCTAAGACTTGTAGTTTCCTTAGCCTATGGACAGTAGGGTGGATCGATTTTACATTTTTTTCGATTCCCATATTCTAATAGAGACAAAAACTTGCGCATGCATGAGAAAATAGCCTCTGCAAAATCTTAGCTTAATAGGTAATCATCTTCTGCCCCCGGCAGAGCGATGAAAATCATATTTTAGTAGTCAAAAACGTATTTTTAAACCCTAGCCTAGAGTCATAAAATTTTGCGTGTGTGTTATTTCATGCCTAAGCAACGATATAAATGCTATGGGAAATATATAAATGCATTATTTAAGACAAAGAGCCGATCTGAAAATATGTATAATATACATATTTTCAGATCGGCTCTTTGTCTTAAATAATGCATTTATATATTTCCCATAGTATTTATATCGTTGCTTAGGCATGAAATAACACACACGCAAAATTTTATGACTCTAGGCTAGGGTTTAAAAATACGTTTTTGACTACTAAAATATGATTTTCATCGCTTTGTTTATTATTTTATTAAACGTGGGATTAAACAACCATTCCCACAAACCACTTCAAAACCAAGCTTCCCAACATTCTCAACAACTCTAAACACATGAACTGGACCATTCCATCAATTAAGTAAAGCCATTTTCTAATCCTACGTTAGGCAAATAACTAAAATTTGCCTCTTTTGAAAACGGTTTTCATTTTTACACAAACTACAATGCAGCTATTCAGCATGCCGCATTTTATAATTTAAATATTTGTCGATAACAACCAACTAACTATCTCAAAACGGCTCTTTGTCTTAAATAATGCATTTATATATTTCCCATAGTATTTATATCGTTGCTTAGGCATGAAATAACACACATGCAAAATTTTATGACTCTAGGCTAGGGTTTAAAAATACGTTTTTGACTACTAAAATATGATTTTCATCGCTCTGCCGGGGGCAGAAGATGATTACATATTAAGCTAAGATTTTGCAGAGGCTATTTTCTCATGCATGCGCAAGTTTTTGTCTCTATTAGAATATGGAAATCGAAAAAAATGTAAAATCGACCCACCCTAATGGACAGTCTGTTAGTCTCTGAAAGACGTCAGATAATATAGTCTACGCCCATCTTAAATACTCGTTTTTTAACTTACCCTTCAAATTATGGTTCTAACTTCTAACTAACGGTGAAAAAGTGGTGATTGTAAAGTGTTTCTTGGAAAAAAGATTTCCAGGAATAACTTTTAATGTTACGTCTGTGAATAGAATAATTAAAAAACTTAAAGCAACCGGTTCGACGGCACGGAAGCGTGCAAGTGGTCGGCCTAAAACAGTTTACACTCAAGACAATATAGCAATGATCGAAATGATGACTGTCTCAAAAGGATCGACCTGGGTCACACTGCTCTCAGAGGAAAATTTCAAGAAATTTAGGTATCATTCGAAATTCCATACAAAGAATGCAGAGAACGGTAGGACTTAAAGCACTTAAAAGGATCCGTGTTTCAAGACGTGATAGCAATGTAAGAGCTAAAAGAAAAATTTGTTGTACAAAATTGCTTGATAGATTTTCGTCCAATGATGTTAAAAAATAGTTTTTACCTATGAAAAAGATTTCACCATCGAGATTGCTCGAAACTTCCGAAACGATGTTTATAGTCGGCGTAAGAAAGACATTCCTCCAGCGAGACTTTACCACCAGACAAGTCGGTTTGCCAAAACAATCATGGTATTAGCAGGTGTATCGTGGAGTGGAAAGACGAAAATTCATTTCATTTCAGAAAATAAAAAAATTAATTCGGAAACCTATGTAAATCTCTTAGAGGAGAATCTTTTGCCTGATTGTCGGCGTCTGTATTATGGAAACGATTTCATACTCCAACAAGATAGTGCTACCGCTCATACTAGCAAGTTCACACAGGATTATCTACAACAGAATGTAGTCACTTCATTGGAAAAAACGACTGGCCCCCGCAATCACCTGATTGCAATCCCATGGATTATTGCATATGGAACACACTATCAGAGAAGATTTATGAAGGCCAAACAGAAAAATTTACAGAAATTCAATTAAATAAAAAATACTCGAATATTGGGACAAAATAACATTAGCAGAAATCAGAAAATATATCATGTCGTGGAAGAAAAGGTTAAGATTAGTTTGTAAGCAGGACGGCGGACAGTGATCATATTTGTTGATAAGATGTGAATAATAAAATTTTTTCAGTGTATAATATTCGTTTTTTTCACCATACCTCATTGTTCCTTCAGCTGTGGAAAAAGTATTTTATGTAGAGGTCTGAAATTTTTATGATGGCTTATCAATAGATTGAGGTAAAAGTTATGTAAATTTTGGAAGTGTGAACTGCATATTTTTGAAGTTATTGATGTTCAAATCTCAAGGCGTTTTTTTGGGGCCACCTGATATATATATATATATATATATATATATATATATATATATATATATATATATATATTATTATATATATATTATATATATATATATATATATATATATATAATATATATATAATATATATATATATAATATATATATATATATATATTAGGGTGTCACTTAAATGCAAAGTTTGAAATTTTCATGCTGACACCCCGCGAATCTATTCCATTGGTAAAAAAACATGGTGACTGAAAAATCTTTTATTTGAATAACTATAAAAGGTCGCCCCCGCCTTCCAAAGTTTAATGCTTGCGCGGCGTCTCCATAATCGTTCATTAGATATCTATATCTCTATATATGTGTGTGTGTGTATCTGTGTGTGTCTGAATATCTGAGAAATAAAGTGAACAATACTTAAACGATTCACCGTTTCTCATTTCAGCTACGTGATTTCTGGTGATGGAAACCCGGAAGTGTATATACCTATTAGGGGCAGCGGTTGATGAGTGAAAGGATGCAAGCTTCCTTCCTACAGGCAAGCATTCGGTTACTTCCTTTACCTTCACCATGAAAAGAAAATGACAATACGTGACGCGTTGAGGAAGTCACTTCGAGCAGTGATGTCCTTCTGGGAGAAAGCTCACATTCCAACCAGACTCGAGACACACTGCGTCAGCAAACTGGATAAAGTCTTCGAGGAGTGGAAAGGACTCAAAAAACACGCCTCAAGGACGAGCGATTCACACAAGACGAAAGAGAAAAAATTCATTGAACGCCTCGATCGTCTCTTTGACATCGCCCACGCTGATTGTGAGAAATTGGTCAAGTACCCAGAGGATTGGGAGTTCCTTCAGCAGCAGCGCCAGAAAAGACGTCCAGGTTCAATGGCAGGTTTGGACATGACCCATCAGCGCCAAGTCAAAGATTGTACTCGACGTCGGGAGGAAGAGGAGAAACGAAGAAAGCGATCAGCAGCTGAAATGGAGGCAGTATCCAACGAAGCGGTTTTGGAGTCCTCATCCTCCAACTCAGATGATAGCGAAGAAAAAGGAGCATGTGGTGGTTCGTTAGCGTCTAAACAAAGAGCAACGAAGAACATCATGACATCGGAATTGGCGGCAGCGCTTGATCGCACGCAACTCTCGTCAAGAAAGGCCACATATCTGCTGTTTGAGGCAGCTTCCAGCTTAGGGCATGATGCTAGCGACTACAACATCAATCGTGGATCCATTCATCGTCAGCGTGAAAAATTCCGTACCCTTAAGGCTCGGCAACTGAAGAGCGAGTTCCAAGGCAATAGTCCGTTGACTGTTCACTGGGACGGAAAACTCATGCAAGATCTGACGTCACGAGAATATGTTGACCGCTTACCTATTCTTGTATCTGGCTCCGGGACAGAGCAGCTCCTCGGGGTGCCAAAACTTCTGTCAGGAACCGCGCTGGCACAAACAAATGCCATCATAGATTGCCTGAATGAATGGGAGTGACCGATCATGTCAAATCTATGTGTTTCGACACAACCGCGACAAACACAGGCCACCGTGGAGGAACTTGTGTTCTTCTGGAAGAAAAAGTTGGACGTGACCTGTTACACTGCGCGTGCAGACACCATGTACTGGAGTTGGTGCTACAGGCGGCATTCGCAGCATCGCTAGATTCAGTATCTACCGGTCCAGAAATTCTGCTTTTCAAGCGCTTCCATGATTATTGGACCCCATTGACCAGCAACAGTTCCAAACTGCGGACACAGATGCGTTCACCAAAGCAGCTATTTTTAAGCATAGAACGGAGCTCATTGAGTTTGCAAAATCACAAGCACTTCAAGTTCGTGATGACTATCAGGAATTCCTCGATCTTTCGTCATCTTTCTTGGAGGAGTTCCATACAAGGGACTAAACTTCCGCGCCCCTGGTGCTATGCACCGGGCGAGATGGATGGCTAAGGGGCTCTATGCCATCAAGATCTGGCTCTTCCGAAGACAGTTTAAACTGACGAACACTGAGGAACGCGGAATTCGAGATATCTGCCTCTTTTCTGTTCTAGTTTACATGAAAGCGTGGGCAACAGCTCATCTGTCCATCGAAGCTCCGCTGAATGATTGGGAATTGATGAGGACGCTCCTTCGATACCCGCCACAAGAAGATCTCTGATGGTACCACCAAGAAGCTGTCTGCGCACCTGTGGTACCATTCGGAGGAGGCAGTGGGTCTGGCGTTCTTTGATGAGAGGATATCGATGGAAGTGAAGTGCAGCATGGTTGCAGCGTTAGATCAAGAAGCCCCTCACATGCCGCCAAAACGACCTTTGGTTCTTGATACTATGTTCCTCAGTGACAGCAAAGGACTGGAGCAACTGATCACAAAGAACACCCGAGGATTCTTCTCAAAACTTCAGTTGCCAGATTGCTTTCTGCTCCACCATCCCAGTTCATGGACGTCAAACTCTGAATACGTGCAAGCTCGGGATGTGGTCTCCAAACTTGCAGTGGTGAACGACAGAGCAGAACGGGCCGTGGCTCTGGTGAAGGAGCTGAACGGAAAGTTGACAGTGAAAGAAGAACAGCTCCAGTTCCTAGTTCAAGTTGTCACTGACCACAGAAAGCAACACCCAGCTCCGAACAAATCAGCATTAGTGGACGCGAAAGAACTAATCACTGATCAGCGTATGAGCACCAATTATTCTGCTACTGTATATGTATTTTATTTCTCAAAGTTTTGCTTTTGTTGCTTCTCCATTTTGTACCATTATTCGCCAAATTATGTCTTCTATTTGATTATATAATAAACTGTTTGTATTCTTTGCGTTTTTAAGTGTCTTACTTTCGTTATTTCACCAAATTGCCTTGTTTTTTATTATCTGGTTCGGCCCAAGCTGTGAACACTGAACAGCTTGTTGACGTCAAACAAATGGGTCTTGTTTCAGTGACGAGGGCGACCTTTAAATGCTGACCAATCAGGACCAAATTTCTCTTCCGTATTTTTACACCAAATGGAACAATTTTAGGGGTGTCATAGGAAAATATCCATCGTTTAATTTTCCCCCTATTACCTAGTGACACCCTAATATATATATAAAAACAAAATTATTGTTTTCTTAATGTTTTTCTATGAATGATTCGGATGTTAATTCGGTTTCTCTTATTTTCGTAGTTTTATATTTACATTTACTTCTATTGTTGAATTTTAAATTGCCATAATTAGCGTCTTTCTTCAGATTGTTCGTAAAATTAGTATATTTATATTCTAATATTGTAATTTCATGTCCGTTTTGCAGCACAAGAGATAGTACGGTTGTTATCGTAAGCTATGCAGTAAATTGAGTAGTATATATTATATATATAGCTATATATATATATATAAAAGGATGTACCGAAAAAAAATCACCGAATATCGAATATTCGGTCAAAACTATTCGGCCGAATACCGAGTATTAGTTTTATTGGGTTATTAGGCGTCAGTGTAAAACATATAATAGAATTGTTGTCTAAGGCCTAAGCAATTGAGCTCTGAATTTGTTCGCATTTTAATCATTTATCTTTAGCCTGTGACAAACTTAAGGAAATCCAGAAGCAACATAATTTACCCGAAAACAAATATATTTGACACATGATTACCCGATGCAACTCTGCATTCTATATGCTACAACGACTTCAACAAAAAACTGCAGTTGTTGCATACGCCTCGGACCAACCCTCAATAACAATCGGTGGACACTTATTCAGCGTGTTGTAAAGCTTTCTTACCCCCATGTGAAATTAACGAATGACTTTTCCTCTGATTCTTTTTGTTTTCTATGGTGTCTCCCGGTGTAACCGTCTCGTTGTATTTTTGCGTAACATGATGATGCGGGTATTCGTACTATGAAAAACGATTTATACAAAATTTACAGAATCGCTTCAAGCAGTGGAAGAACGACATTACTCGCATCATTGTTCAGGTTTTAGATCCTCGTTTCAATTTGCTTACATTACAGTGCCTGAGTTGGTAAAAAATGAGATAATCACTATGTCTCTGCATCACCTAATGCTAGCCCTACACGTAATATAACTCATGGCGATGAAGCAACTGCTTTTGTTTCACGAGAAGATGAAGAACCTTCAAAAAAGAACCGAAGGTTGACTTATGGAGTTATTTCGATGAGGGTGTTACGTTTTCACAATCAGATTGCTCCACCTATCAAAAGTAGCCAGCAAAACTGTCAAAGAATTAGACATCTATTCAGAGAAGCTACGAGTCAGTCCGCGACACGACCTTTTGACTGGTGGCGCCATAATGGCGAAGGATTCCAGAAACTATTAGCGCTCGCTCGCAAATATCTCACCGTCACCCACGAGCATACGAATTGAACGGCTGTTCAGTTTTTCGAGAAATGTAATTACCGACGCACGTAATGGTTTAGCTCCTGATGCAACTGAACGACTAATTTTTCTACACGATAATCTACTTGCCTTAAATTTCAATTATTAGGTTTTGTTTTTGCGGTAATTATTACTACTGCCTGTTTCTTTTTTTGTAAGATTATCACTTATTAGTATCACTATACCAAGTTGGATTTGTTTGTAATTATTCGTTGAAATAAAAAAGTACAATTTAAGTTCCATTTCCTGAATCATGTTATTTACTCTAATTATCAAATATTTGATATTCGGTTGAAAACATAAAACTATTCTGGCAAATACTGAATATCCTCTAACCGAATATTCTGGTACTCCCTAATATATACAGTATATATATATATATATTACATAACAAAAATGGATCTTTCTCTCTCTCTTTTCTCTCCAATTCCTCTTCCCATACATAACAGCCAAAAGAAAGATGAGGGTTAGCTAAAACGACCGCGAAAGAAAACTGAAATCACTAAAATTTTGACAGTACAAACATTTTCGTGTAAAAAAAAGAGATTCGTTTCGCAAAGCATTTTTGTGATAATTTTCTAACGCGTTACACTAATAATAACGACGAGTAATAAAGTAAATATTTTAAGGATAAACTGATAATCATTAACCTTAGGTAAGGTGAAACCTTCTTTATTCACCTGTAAATATTTATTGCTGTCTCTTACGGGTAAACATTTAATGAAGTCATTTTTATGTAACTTTATTGTACGCGCCCTTATAAGTGGACATATGTCGTCACCACGTCGCACGCCGTTTCCCTTTAGATCAGCGAAGTTAAGCAACGTGACGTCTGTTCAGTTGCTGGATGGGTGATTATCCTTTGCGTTCAGATCGTGTATACAGTAGACCCTTAGATTGTTCAGATCCCACATACAAATTTGGGTCTTCTCCGTCACATGACCTTTGCTGTTACGTAAGAGGTTAAAAACCCTGAACCAACAGTATATATATATATAACAACACCTTTTATTTTCAATTTTTTAAAATATTTTTGTCTTAATTAATTTTTTTTTAGTTTGGAGATTTTTTAGTAAATTTTGTAATACTAATTTCTTAATAGGATATAATTCAATAGCGAATATACAGTAATTAATATCTAATACTTGTTCGGAATTATTTTTGCTCTCCATTTGCTTTTTTTCTCTCTCCATTAAATATATATATATATAATGTGTGGTGTGTGTGTGTATTCCTTCCATTCCTTATCGTAAGTGCTAATTTCGTTATCGAAACCATTATAATTGGCTTCGATCCGAAGTTATCGAAGAAAAAATCGAAAAAACATAAATTTAAATCTCGGGTGTTAATAAACCCGTATTTTTATCGAACTTCACCAACAAGAAAATAATATAAACACCAAATAACATGTTATAATATTTACTTTAACATTTAACCAAAAAACAACAGCAATAAAAAACGTTTGGTTAATTTAGTCCTCGAAGAGACGGGTTTTACAATTCATATTTGATAAGGCTTTTTTTGGGGGGGTTCTCTTCGGTTTTCATGTTTTCAGTGACTGGTTATTTGTTTTTTTCCCCTCCCCATTCTTAAAGATCAAATGCCGAAAGATTTTATTGTCGTTTTTGTGTCGATATGTCTATTTGAGCTTTTTAGAATTTTAGAGACGTCATTAAACTTTTGAAATTTCTTTCAAATTTTATATATATATATATGTATATTTAACTAACTGCAAACGACACACAGTATAATTAATGTAAAGAACGACGCTTGTTTAGAAGATCCGCACAACAAGAAGGAACGAAACGAGCAATGAAAAATGAGGCATTCCCCCGGGAATCGAACCCGGATCACCCAATTGTCGGTCGGATATGATAACCACTACACCAAGGCCCTCGATTAATCACAATTCGTAATTTTCCTACATACGAGCGGAAGCGTTCTTTACATTAATTATACTGTGTCGTTTGCAGTTAAAAAAAAAAAATATATATATATATATATATATATATATACGGCGTGAGAAGGTACCCCTTCAAAGGGCATTCGATTCCGCTCGTATGTAGGAAAATTACAAGTTATAATTAATCGAGGACCTTGGTGTAGTGGTTGTCATATCTGACCGGCAACTGGATGATCCCGGTTTGATTCCCGGGAGGTGCCCCATTTTTCATTGCTCGTTTTCTCTACTCTTCTTGTGCGGACACTTCTAAACAAGCGTCGTTCTATATATATATATATATATACAGGGCGTCCCAAAAAAATGTATACACACTTTAAATACTTATAAAGGCAGTGTTTATTAAAATACATTTCATTTTCAAAATGTAATAGAATCTACAGACATTATTTAATTGTTTTCAACGCCTGTTTTCAACTGACGTCCGTTCTGGTCCAGGCACTGCTGATAACGCGAAGCAATGGAATCGCAAACATCACGAAACATTTCGTTTGGTATTTGTGTGCATTCTCGTTCAATGGCTGCTCTCATTCAGCGACTGTTGCAGGTTTTATAGTGTAGACTTTGTCTTTTAAGTATCCCCATAAAAAAAAGTCTAGTGGTGTGAGGTCTGTGAACGCGGAGGGTATTCTACGAAACCCCTTCGTCCAATCCACATCCACATCGTGCCAAGTACCACTCGCAATACTCCACTCTTCGGTCCGGATCATCATCTTCATTAATAGCATGGACTAATCTTGGAATGTAACTTTTCCATTGACAGCGCTTCAAAATGCGTTGGACAGACGATTCTGAAATTCCTACCTCACGACTCGCTTGCCGCACGATTTTCTTGGACTTTGGTGATACGTTTCCAGTACTCTTTCTTGCTTTGTGGGGCTTGTCGATGTCCGTGGTCTTCCGGAACGCTTCTTGTTGGACATTCTGAACGTTCCATCGGCTTCAAACTTATCTCTAATTCGAGTGATGGTAAGTCGCGTTGGTGGATCTGTTTGAAACTCCCTCCTAAACTGTCTTTGCACTTCAACTGCGTTTTCACACTTCCAGTAGCATTTTAGAATGAATTTCCTTTGTTCAAAGCTTAGTCTGACTGCCATTATTAATTCTAATGGGTTTAACTTGGAAAGAAAGAAACATCAATTGAGTTATCAGCTGTTAAAGTGTGTATACATTTTTTTGGGACGCCCTGTATATATATATGTATATATATATATATATACACGACGGTACGAAGGTCAGTACGAAAGTAATGCCTCTTTATTGTACTTACGAACTGAAAAATAAGAGTCGCACTTGAAGACAGAGTTGGGCAGAAAAGTTTAAAATATTTTTTTGTAAATTTGTTTTAAGCGAAGATCTCCATTTTGCAAAAATGGAGGAATGTGCTTCTAGTTTTAGTACAATTCCTTCGTGTTTCTTCGCGTCGTCCAATGAATTTCGTAAGTCTTCCGTGAAATACGATTAATGCATTATTACTTTGACACCGTTTGGAATATTTATGTGGTTCGCACGCAATTGCGAGGGTATTCTCGTTTTGCCAACGTATACTTCACCTTTTTTTTTCTTTACTTTCTGCGAGTTACAGTTAGTTACAAAAGTCCACCTATTTTAGGGACCAATTGAACGGATAGTAGTATACAATACATAATTGACACCATTCTCGTCATCATCGCATAAATGGTTTTTCCTTTACTTCGAATGTTATGCTGATTGCCTTTGAATAGTCGGATACTAAAGTAATAGTTTTATGTATTCCGTAAAAATAATTCAATGACTGAATTCTTTTATTATTGCGACAATGATAAAACACGGTTTTTTTGTTATTGTATCAACGCTTAGACTTGTTTTAGGATTTTTTTTTTTTATATTTCTTTTGGCAAACTGTAACCTTTTTTTGGGGGAAAATGCCTTGATATATTCTCAGATCCTAATTTCAGGTTTATCATGAAACCATCTGTTATATTGCTGGACTTGAAAGGAATCAGAGTTTTATGCTTTAAAAAAATAAGAAAAATATTTTGGTCCTGATTAGGTTAGGTTAGGTTAGGCTAGGCTAGATTAGGCTAGATTAGCGAGTACCTCACTATTTAATTCCTTGCGGAAAACGCCTTTCAATTCGGTCCGAAACACTTATCATGCCCTTCTCGGTTTGGTGATACTAAGGTTAGGTTAGTTTAAATTACGTTTGGTTAATTAACTTTTTAGGTATATAGATTTTAAAAAGTCGGTGCCTCGTGTGTGTGTGTGTGTGTGAAGACCTATATTTTGCTGTGATTAAGGTTTTATAGAACGCATTTATTTATTACTGTAACAAATAAATTTTGTTACATTTTCACAGATATACCAATTATCTATAAATTAAGCTATTCAAGATCGCTAACTATAATATATATATATATATATATATATATATATATATATATATCCGATGTTTGTGAAACAAGAAATTTCTGTAATTAAGATATTGAGCCCAGAAAAAAATGTGTATATATATATATAATAATTTAAATTAGCATGTCATAAATTAATTTTAATATTAATTGGCTTAAGATTCAAAGCAGCAGCTGGTAATTATCTCTGATAAGAACTACAAGAATGGGTTTATTAAATAAAATGCCATAGCAGTCACTTTGCTTATACATGAAATATTAATATTAAATTACTTTAACTTTATTTATTTATTTTTAATAATTAGATCAGGTTACTAAATATAATTAGTTACGAAGAAAATAATTCTGGATCTCGTGCGAGGACAGATCACTGTACGAAATTTTTACCATGTGTGTATATATATAGTGGCGTGCGTAAGTATTTGTATACACAGGGTGGGCCGTAAGTTTCCATACATAGGAAAAATTAAACGTTTGTTTTTATGTTTCAGATACCCTAAGAATATGCGTTTGACGTAAGATCTTGTTTACTGATGAAGCAATTTTTACGTCAATGGAGAGGTTAATCGGCAAAACATACGTTATTGGAGTAATGCTAACCCTAACTGGCTGAGTCCGACGAAGATGCAAGGTGCCGGTAAAGTGATGGTGTGGGCCGGATATGGGGTGACAGAATTATTGGACCAATTTTTGTCAGTGGAAATCTTAATGCCGAAAGGTATCTTAACATGTTGCAAGAAGAGATTTTCCCATCCCTGCTAAACGAGGAAGGTAACTTCCCAGTTTACTTCCAGCAAGATGGAGCTCCACCTCATTATGGTCTTCACGTGCGTCGGTATTTGGATCAGCAGTTTCCGGATGCTTGGATTGGTCGGCGTGGTCCTGTGGAGTGGCCTCCCGATCCCCAGATCTCACCCCCCTTGATTTCTATCTTTGGGGGCACTTGAAGGCCATGGTGTATCAGGAAAAGATACGAGACATAAATCATCTAAAGGAACGTATCACCACGCCATTACAAGCATAACGTCAACTGTGCTAATGCGTGTTCATCAACAGTGGGGAACACGTATTGAAATGTGTTTTCAAAACAATGGCAACCATGTAGAGCATATTATATAAATAAAAATGGTTGTCCATAAAAAATGTTTATTTTTCCTATGTATGGAAACTTACGGCCCACCCTGTAGAAATATTTTAGTTATATTCGTCCTTATCGTTTGTATCATGTATTGTATAGGATAGTTGTGAAAAGTTTACTGTTCATCTGGAAAATTTTAACAAATAAAGTTAGTTTAACTTTAACATAAATGTAAAATATCAAAGAATTTGAGAAAAATAAAAAATAAAGTTGAAATGCAAAAATTTTGCTACATTTACTTACAAAATTATTTAATACTTTGTATGTCCATCTTTTGCTTGAATAACTTCAAGGATTCGTTTTTGGGTATTTTTTTCACGAGGTTTCGACATCTTTCAATAGAAATTTTAGCCAATTATTTTAAAGAAAATTGTTGCAATTCATTCAGATTCGAAGTTTCTTTTGCGGACATCTTTCTTCAAATCAAACCATAAATTCTCGATTAAATTGAGCTCTAGGCTTTGACTGGGCCACTCGAGAAGCTTAAAAGTCTTTTGTTGAAGCCATTTCATGGTGCTCTTACTTTTATGTTTTGGATCATTATCTTGTTGCAGTATCCAATTACCGACCCATTCGCAACTCCCGAACTGAAGGCAATACATTTTCTTCTAAAATTTCCTGATTTTCTTCGAATTCAAGATTCCATTGATGACAACAAGCTTTCCTGGACCAGAACCACTAAAGCATCCCCCAAAGAAGCAAACTACCACCACTATGTATAACCGTAGGAACGATGTATTTTTCCTCGAATGCAGTATTTGATTTTCGCTAAACATACCGTTGCTCGTTGTTCCCAAATAATTCAATTTTGGTCCCGTCTGTCCAGAGGACTTTCTTCCAGAATGCGAATCCATCATTTTGATGGTCCTTGGCGTACTCTAAACGAGTTTCTTTGTGCGCTTTTCGTAGTAGAAGTTTTCTTCGAGCACTTTTCCAAGCAGACCATTCTTTCTCAATGTATGATATACATCTGCTTGATAGACATCAATCTTAGACAGTCTTAAGTTTGACAAATATCACTCGTGGATTCGCAGCTGTCATTCTTTCAATCCGTCTAGCTGTACGTTCTGAAATCTTGCAAGGTCGTCCATACCTTGGTAGAGCTTTGATTGTTCCAAAACCTTCTATTTCTTTATAACTGCAGCAACCGTCTAAATGGAATTCGAAGTCCTTCTACCTTCCTATATAACTCTTTCCAGACTCGTGTGCAGCAATAACAGGATCTCTGAAGATCTGTAGACAGCTCTTTACTACGACGACCCCATTTGCTTACTAATGGCTTGTATAGTCATCCATCTCTCTCATGAAGATTCACAGAAAATTCTAGAATTCAGAATTGCCAACAGTCTCTAATCAATAAGAAGTCAACTACTGATAAAATTTTTAATGTCTTCAAGCCTAAGGTAGAGACACAAAATATTAAATAATTTTGTAAGTAATTATATGAAAACTTTTGCATTCTTTTATTTCTCAAATTCTTTGATGATTTACTGTATATGTTGGAGTTAAACTACTTTTTTATTTGTTAAATATTTCCAAGGAACGGTAAACTTTTCATAACTCCTATGCATGCTGCAAAAGGTATGACGAATATAAGTGAAAATTTCTCTGCACGAATACTGTGAGCTCACTATATATATATATATATATATATATATATATATAATATATATGGGAATGAACTCAGAATGGTCCCCTGAGTTTTTTATGATACACACAGACAGTGCATGGAACAAGGAACTCTTCTGGGAAAATTAAACCCACTATAGTCCGAATAAGTAATGGTAAATGACAAATACCATAGTTTTTCTTTTTCATGATGCTAGCCCGACGTGGGCAACGGGTCACTCGCAAAGAGGTCCCATAAATATAGCTTCCCTCACCAGCTATCTGCAAAGCAGACAGGATCCAGCTTTGGGACATGGATCTAGAAAGCAGCCTAGCCCTGCTACATTTAGAACCTCAATATAAGCAAAAGACTCGCTGCCTTCACGTCAGATTGAATACATAAAAGAAAAAGGGGTAACTATTATATTTTTAGCCAAAAACCAAAACTTAAACCTCAACTGGTAGAATTGAGCGTCCACTTTTCAAGGCACATAACATGTCCGTTTCAAGATGGGAATGAACTCAGATTTAAACACAGGACCTCTGATTCAAAGTCGCGGGCCCTGACCATCAAGCTACGTCACGATAAAAGTTAATGCAACCTTGCGCATATTTCAGCATGTACTGATGTTATTCGTAATCGCAAAACCTTCTAAAAATGTTTTATTTGACACAGCATGATAAACATTTGAAAAAACAAGGGTAGAATGAATTATATTATCTATACTAAAAGAAACCTTATTTCTTATATGAAGCAAACTTTGGTTGTTGTTACCAGAATTTTAGTTAATATAGCACCAACTGTAATTTAGTTAATTCTACTAAATATTAGTAATAATAATAATAATAATAATAATAATGGAGAAATTTTGTTCCGATGCCAAAAAAACAAAAACAAAAACAAAAGTAGATTACATCACCAAATTTTTTTTTTTTTATGATAAAAGCTAAACACTTTTTTTTGTTGGTTTAATTAGCGTTTACTTTTTTCAGTGTGTAGGTAATTAAGGTATGCGAGTATTTTACCTATTACATTTTATTAAATTTAATAACCGACTATCAAAAGGCATTTTCTATATGATAGCCTATAATCTTTACATATACGAGTTTGAATATAATCATACAGACGTGAGATCTTTTCCAAATATTACTCTTATACTGTATATATTCCAGTGAATTTATATAAATCTTCTCCTAAGGGGGAAGGAGAGTGTAGACACCAATCGACCAGGGAAGTACTGTACTTTTGGGGAAGGACGTCAGGCAGGAGATAGGGAGTGCTGGAACTCCCGTTTTAACTGGCACTGTCCTCCTATGAGCACTCCAGCATGCTCTCAAATACACACTGAAATACACGCTTCTCCCTCTATTCCTCAGTACACATACATGCAGCGTACACACTACACAACCTTTTAAAAATTTAAACATTTTTATTTTTTTATTTTTTACTCTTATTTTTGGGGCGTTTGCCCTAGAATGCAGCTGAAGTTTCTCGTCAGTACCAAAGGATTATGTCCAGACTCCTCAAACACGTAAAAACATCTTGAACCTTGTACAGAAGTTCGATAAAACCGGAAGTGTTTCCAATGATGAGAATATAGAACGCATTCTTACCCCTTTTCAAACGAGCCCCGAAAAGTTAAGAGCTGCTCTGGAGCTGAGTCTGGCTAGAACCATCGCTCACTAAATGATCAAGGATCTTGGAATGAAGTTCTATTCTCCTCACTTGCTGCATGCTTTGACCAACAATGATCCCTTATCGATATTGTGAATTTGTTGAACTCTTCGATACTATAAAGAGGCAGTCCTGTCTGTTTGTAGACACCCTGTATTTACTATTAAGCGATTCTGAGCATAGAAATAAATGTGCTTCGCTTCGGTTCAACTTTTTACTCTCGCGCGTTAAGATTTTCATTGCTGCGTTCTTTTCTATAGTTTTATTGACCGAATAATTGACTCCCCAGTAATTGGGGGCCCGCAGACCTCAGCACCGCAGGTCTAGCTAAATGGGCCCATACAGCCCACTTTAGCTAATCTTCCTAAATTTGGTTGCTGACGATCTTCTTTCTTTGCGTGACCGAATTGTCTGAATTACCCATGGAGCCACGTTCAAGTTCAGTGACGTATCGACCTGCATAACACTGACATTGCAAATGAATTTAGAGGAAATCTTTAGACAAACTTCACCTCCGGCCCATTTCACTCACACTGTGTTCGCAACTTCATGAGCGAAAAGTTTCCTTGACAATGGTTCCGCAGCGTGGGCCGGTTGTTTGGCCAGAGCTGTCTCTGGATTTGACTCCAGCTAATCTTTTTTATGAGTCATAAAACCTTAAACTTTTCCAGCGCTCTTTGACGATATTGTTATCTAAATGCAGAATTTGCCAGTAAAGTTATGCCAACGAGTTTACCGATCATTGCCAGTAAGATTACAATTGTGAAAAGACTTGACTGGTGTACACATTGAGTAGTTTTTGTGAAAACCTTTATTGCTAAAAATACTTCAAAAGCGTCTGTTCTTTGTATACCACTTAATTATTATTTTTCTTTTCAATAAGAATTTTATTAGATTCAAATGTTTGCTTACTTTTAGCGACCAACCATCTTTATAAAATAGGAAAATTTTAAAATTAATTAATAAAACTAGTAATCCCCCACTAAAACAATTTACTGAAATTGAGTTTGACGCGTAAAACTCTTACCAGTATACAGGGTGTCCCATAAACCCGATCTTGTAGGAAAATTTATTTTAAATTAAATTTACAAAAGTAATACACGAGACCGGACTTATGGGACATCCTGTATATAATTGGACTGGAATCGCTACATTATCTGAAGGCAGAGGAGGACCACCCATCCGGCTACTGAACAGGCCCAATGTCGCTTAACCACGCTACTATAACGGGAAGAGAATTACGAAGAGGCCACGTAATATATATATAATATATATATATATATATATATATATATATATATATATATATATATATATATATATATATATATATACAACAATGAATTTAAATAACAAAACGTCAGTTACGTACATGGCAGCAAATTACAGAAAGGTATAATTAGAAAGAATTAAAAGCTTAAGCGAATCCTAATTTCTGTTACTGTTAATTGTTAATTAATAAAGGAGCTGTATTCAGTTCGGCAGCTCACGAATTTCACGCAGAGTGCTCATCCTAATAACCACTGGAACCGGTTAATTATCGAATACTATGTACAAAGGAAAGCTTGGAATGTTGAAGGACTACGCACCCTACTTAAACAATATCCAGCTGGAAAGTGATTGGGTATGCATAGGGGGAAATAAAGTGCAATACAGACACTACTAAAAATATTCCAGAAATTTTAACCCTTTACTGCCTAAATGGACAAATTTGTAACATGTCAAATACATGCATTCATAACTTAACCCTACAAAAATTCAGGCGGTAAAGGGCTAAAACTTACTTTGGGGAGGGGGGGAGGAAGTAATTAACGTCTCATTCTGGCGCCATTCCCATTCGCTATCCGAAAGTGGGACTGCTCGAAAGAGGGATTCCAGATCAGATTTCGTAAAAGGGTTTCCCGATTTGGGAAAAGAAATAAAAGAAATGATTTTGATATATTGCGGGCCCAAGGGCCATTTCATTCCACGCCCAAGAGTGGGAAAGCTGAGAATGATGAATTTTAAAGGAGCCATTTTCAAATCTCTCTATTCCCAGTTCATGCCATTCCCATTCTCATGCACGGCTTTCCCACTTTGGTCCAGGTTAGGTTAGGTTTAGTTATGTTAGGTTAGGTTTATGTAGGTTAGATTAGTTTGTTAAATTAAGTGAGGTTAGGAAATATCAGCGATCCCCATTTGGCGCCTTTACCGCGAATAGGAATAGTGACATTGTTTCTCAAATTAAGAAACTTTTTTCCCAAATATGGATTTTTCACTTTGGGTATTTTCATTTGCGGACCGAAGATGGGAATAGGAATGCCATTCAGTGGGAAGTATTGCTATTTTTAACTCTCCTGTCTATTATGGAGTTTTGGACCACCCTGTATATATATATCTACTTTGCTAAAATTTAGGATAAAAATGTTGTAACATAATTAGATGTATATTTATTTATGAAGCTTAGGTCTAATATTCGACGATAGCACCATCAGTGTGTCTGCAAATTTCAAATCTGTCCACTGCATTGCGGAACACATTTTCAAACATCTCTGGGGTTATTTTAGCGACTGCCGCTACAATGTGGGTTCGTAGATCCTGCAAGTCTGTAACTTCTGTTTTGTAAACCTCTGACTTTATAAAGCCCACGCAAAGAAGTTTGATGGTGTTAAATCTGGAGATCGTGCTGCCCAGGGCCTGTTTCCACCACGTCCAATCCAGCGATATCCTAAAATACTATTATTTCAGCAAAATAGATAGGTACTTTTGCAACAAAATAGATAGGTACTTTTGAACCACTATAATATATATAATATATATATATATATATATATATATATATATATATATATATATATAAATTATATATATATTTATATATATATATGAATGAGGTTAACAAGTAAATAGACACCGTTTTTTTTCCATAGCTTTTTAGTTGATATTAAAAGCAATAAGTAATAACAAATTTATTAAATCAATATATTTAGAATCATGTTGCTTTCCCTTTGCACCTTTGCACATTATAAAGGCGACACACATTCTGGCATTCCATTGATGAACTTTGCCATTTGTTCTTAAGGACAATCATCTTGGTGTCTATTTACTTTTGTCAACCTCCTATATCTATTAGGAAGCGCTATGACTCTCTTATGAAATATTACCCTTACTGAGAAAAAAACATTTTTTTTTTCCCATCTGGGGAAAGGGCATGAGACATCGTTAACGGTTATTCGTTTGTTGGAATGATGTTTATATATAAGCAGTCGGGCAATGGGCATTGTATTGATGTTAAAGAAATATAAATTTGAGCATTCCTGAAGAGTGGTTGCCTTCTTCATACTTCGGCGCAACAGTGCGTTATTTTACATTTTATATATATATATATATATATATATAATATTATAGGTTTTGTTTAACCTCCTTCGCAACATCTAAGGTCATATGACAGAGGGGACCTACAGCTTTACGTGGAATCCGAACCACGGGTCGTTACATAGTCTGGACGCAGCGGACGGTCTCCCATCCAACTACTATCCGACTCAATGTCGCTTAACTTCGTTGATCAACGGGAAGCGGTGTTATGACATTGGCTACGACGTAGCCCATATATATATATATATACATACACACACACACACACACTGTATATCCGTATTAGTGCATGATTTTGTCATTCGACTTATCGACTAGAGTTCACTTTAAACAAAAATATTCGAAAGATTTTTGTAATGAGTGAGCAAGTCTGAGCAAGTGAAGGATTTGAACAGGATTAGGAAAAGGCGTAAAAATATAAAGGTGTTTACTTTACTTCAGAATATTTATGCCTATATTTTCACGATATCACCCGACTCAATGTCACTCCCATTTCAATCCACGCCCAAGAGTGGGAAAACCAAGAGTGAAAATTTCAAAGGAAGCATTTTCAAGTCGGTCTATTCCCAATTCATGCCATTCTCATTGTCATCCACGGTTTTACCACTTTGGTCCGAGTTAGGTTAACTTAGGTTATGATAATAAAAACCCACTCTGTAGCCACCCGAAGAGGATGCCAGTGGGCATCGAAACTGTTGTGGAAATAAACTCTGTCTATTAGAGTGGGTTTTTATTATCATATTTTGACCTTCACGTAGAAAAGTAAAGTTTTTTGCATTAACTTAGGTTAGGTTACGATAATTTAGGTTTGGTTAGGTTAATGTTAGGTTAAATTAAGTTAGGTTAGGAAGCATTAGCCATTCCCATTTGGCGCCTTTACCGCCAATGGCAATGGAGTCACACTGTTTCTCAATATATATATATATATAATATATATATTTTTTTTTTATTGGGGTTGTTTAACCCCCTTCGCAGCATCTAAGGTCATATGACGGAGGGGGACCTACAGTTTTACGTGGGATCCGAACCACCGGTCGCTATATAATCTGGGTGCGGAGGACGGTCTCCTATCCAACTACTACCCAGACCCAATGTCGCTTAACTTCGCTGATCTCCGGGAAGCGGTGTTACGACATTGGCCAAGACGTAACCATATATACATACATATATATGTATATATATATATATAAAGGGTGTGTGTGTATAGTAAAGCAAGTGAAGAGACAAATCCGATTTGAATTATATTAACGCGAATGAACATGTTCAAGTAATATTTATTACATGTACTTTATAACAACTGTATATTCCATACGAAGGTTTATAAGAGGTATTGAAAATGTTTTTCACGAGTTAAAAAACAAGATTAAACTACTTTAAATCAGTTCAAATCGGATTTTTCTCTTCACTTGCGTTACTTTATACACACCCTGTAGTAATCTATTTTAAACACACACACACTCACACACACACACACACACAGACAATCATTATCATGATTATTAATAAATTCAATACAAAATATTCCATGCTGGGTAATATTTACTCATCAACAATAGGTAAATTATCTATACTACATCGAACGAATTATTTGTGATGCCAAAAGCATTTTCCGTTTACTTACCTCCCTGAAATAACACTACAAATGCTTTAATATAATTCCTCTCCTTGGCCGTATATTTACTCTCCTTCACTCGTATAGCCTGAAGTAAGTAGCTGAGCGCTTGTCTTCAGCTCCGCATGAGAATCCTTTCAAATACGCTCGTCCGTAAAATTGGAGCTATAAAATTTAGTGCTATTTAATTATAACTATGAAGAGAAACTACGCCTTCGAAGGAGAATTTAAAAGCAAAAATTATTTTTTGTAAACGTTTCTTTTATATTTAAAAGTATTTCACTTTTTTTTATTTATTTCTTAACTCTTTATTTCGATGATAGAAGTCGTTACGTCTTTAATGAATTATACTCAACAGAACATCGAAACGCGCGCTCGATGCTCTTCCGATGATATACATTTTGTATTCTTAAACAATGTTATCTTTGTTATATTTTTGTTTCTCCACATTCTCTTATATTATAACAACTGCCTTCAGTGTCCGCTTATAAAAAGAATTGACAAGCGATAAATAATACGATAACTTATTCCCTCTTGATACACCCATCGTATGAAAACGCGCAACGAGGTACCCACACCCGCTTAAACAAAAACAAAAAAATGATGGGGCGGAATAAAAACATGGCTTTGAGCAATTGGTCTGAAAAAGTTGTTGAAGCATTTAAGGTAAATTTATTTTAATTTAATAATCTTATAAGTTACTTAATTTGAAAAGAAGTTTGTCCGAATTTTATTAGTTTTTAGGTATTTTAAATTACAGCCTTTTAAATATCTATTAGCGCTATAAAAATTAAAGGGGTTTTTTAGGGTTTTTTTTTTTTTTTAAGTTTTCTCTTTAGTTTTTCTTTTAACATTTTTTTTAATGGGTTTCAAAACCGCATTAAAATGCGGATCTTATAAAAATTTCAAATTGAATTTGAATGTGTATATAGAGCGATGTTTTATACAACTCGTTGTATATAATTACTCGTAAAACGTAAATTCACTCCGACCATAGAGTTTGGTTACGTTTTCACCAATCATTTACACCTTTTAAATCCTATTAGGTTTTTATGTACGGTTTCTTTTACAACAGAAAATAATTTAACTCGGACTAAAACATTTAATTATCTTAATGATATTCCTTGAAGAAATATATATATATATATATATTCATCATATATATTCATCATATATATATATATATATATATATATATATATATATATATATATATATATAATATATATATATATATGCACAGACACAGATCGATCCTGAACAGTTGTTCAAACCCAACAAAAGTTTTATATATATATATATATATATATCGATTGCAAGATACTGATCGTGGACGTTTTGACTTGAGGATAACCAATATAAATATTTTCATCTGCCATTTCAGATAAATTTTTCGTTTAATTCTTTTTCCAGCCGTTAATATTAATAGAACCAATTATTATTAAATATAAATAGTAAATATTCACTATAAACAATAACCAGTAAATGCCATATTGAAAAAAAAAGAACAATTATTTATTGGTGTAGATAACTCTTTATCCATTTCAAATTGGTAGACAATGAAAGAATGAAAACCCGAAATTTGGTCGTATTTTCTTCAGAAAATGCGAAGAATTTTTTAAAGAATTTTTTGATGTAAAATCTTCAAATCTTTGTCGTCTTTTCATGGGTTTTCGAACACGAATATTTAAGTAGTTAAATAAAGAAAGAGTCGATTCCTTCGAATTTATCGAAGGGATTAAAAAGTACAGAATGAAAAAAAAAATTTCGAAACGAAGTCCAACTTAACCTAACCAAAACCAGGACCGAGTAACGTCGTTTCCTATAAGGGAAGTGAATAGGCGGAAGTCGGAGGTTCGAATCCCGGTGCTGCTGGTGATAATAATGTGGGAGTTAGTGCAATGGGCCGCGCTCCTTGGCCTGAGCGCTGTGCCAGTTCCTAGACCACCTCGCTGATTATATTTTATTAACCTAACAAAACTTAAACTAGTTTCCTAACTCAAACTAACCGTGCCTCGGTGGTTAGTGGTTAGCATCGCTGACTACTAATCAATCGGGCCCGGGATCGATTCCTGGTGACGGCAGGCGGCGCGCAGCTAACCCAGCTGTTCATCTTTCCACATAAAAATTGGTTGGTAGATAAATGGGTACCCTGGGTAGCTTAGTGGTTAAGATGCTGGGCTGCTGATCGGGAGGTTGTGAGATCGAGTTTGGGTACATACTTTGTAATTTCTGATCACCCGTGGTGGGTCGTGGTTCGGATTCTGCCTTAAGCTGTACGTCTAAGGTTTGGGCTGGGACTCGGGAGTGAAAATCCTGTTCGGTCCGTTCCGGTGATTTCGGTAGGCATAATATCCAAATTTCTGTTCCGGTCCGGTTCCGGCTGTTTATAAATATATGTCTTTAATCTGACGATTGGTGAAAATTTGAGTAACAGCGATCATACTTTGATTAGGTTTTACCTCAGGGTTCCAGTTAATATACGCGAAAAGACTCGTGAAAGACTGGATTTCTCGAGAGCAAATTTTGAAAGCTTCCGAAGTAGTTTAGACTTGAAGTTCTAATAAGTGAGGATGTCGATGTCACCTGGATGGAGCTCGTATAGGGATCAATTTAGAATATTACAGAACACTTTTATACCCACTAAAATAGTTTCCTTCTCAACAAAGTCGCCGAAATGGTTTAACAACGAAATTATCAATGCTATTACGGGAAGAAATAGAGCCTACAAACTACTTAAGTCACATTTTAACCAGACTAATTCAGAAAACTATATAAACCTACGTAGGAGGGTTAAGTCCTTAATTAGATCAGCCAAACGTGATGAAGATGCTAGAGTTGCCTCACTCTGTAAAGTTAACCCTAAAGAATTTTTTGCCCATGTTAATAGCAGAAAGCCAATTAAAAATTCTGTAGGTCTCCTAAAAGATAGAAATGGCGTACTAAAATTCGGTGATAAAGATATAGCTAATACGTTAAACGAGTTCTTCGTTACAGTCTTCACGGAGGAAGACTCAATTGAAGTGCCAAGTCCTCGGATTACATATGACGGTGACGATCCTGGAGAGACCATACGTTTTACGAGAAATGAGGTACAGCAATTAATTGATAAGATAAATAAATACAAATAACCTGGCCCCGACTTATTTCTTCCAAGGGTATTAAAAGAGGTTAGCCACAAAAGCCCACAATGTTGTTGACGACTTAGTAACCATATTCAAACAATCAATCGAGTTAGGGAAAGTTCCAACCGACTGGAAGTTGGCAAATGTAACACCAATCTTTAAAAAGGGTGATAGGGAAAATCCTTGTAATTACCGTCCGATCAGTTTAACATCAGTTGTCGGCAAACTGTTGGAATCCATCATTACAAAACGTATTGTGTATCAACATAGATTTCCTGAAGACTTCAAATTAGCTAACGTCACGCCCATTTTTAAAAAAGGCGACCGCACAATAGCTAGCAATTATAGGCCCATTAGCTTAACGTCAATTGTCGGTAAACTATTGGAATCCGTCGTTAAGGATCATATCATCGATCACTTAGAAAGTCGAGATTTGATTAATAGTAGTCAGCATGGGTTTCGACGCCATAGATCTTGTTTAACTAATTTGTTAGAATTTTATAACGAAATAGTACGCGAATACGATAGACATAGAGCGACTGACGTTATTTATTTAGATTTTAAAAAGGCGTTCGATACAGTTCCGCGTAGAAGATTAATTGCGAAGGTTAAAGCGCACGGTATACGCGGTCAGGTAGCTAACTGGTTAGAGGAATGGCTTCGTGCTAGGAGACAGAGGGTCGTTGTTAATGGTAGTGAATCGGGGTGGTTAGATGTAGGTAGCGTTGTCCCACAGGGTTCAGTGTTAGGCCCATTGCTATTCGTAATTTACATTAACGACATAGATGTAGGATTGACTAGTAATGTGTCAAAATTCGCGGACGATACTAAAATAGGCGGTAAGGTTGTTAACGAGGACGATAGAAATAGGCTCCAAGACGATGTAAATAGGATTATGGAGTGGACGGATAAGTGGCAGACGCAATTTAACGTAGACAAATGTAAAGTTTTGCATATAGGTTCTCGTAACAATAATTACACGTACACGATGGATGATAGAGAGTTAGCGAGCGTTGACGAGGAAGTAGATTTAGGCGTACGCGTATCTAAGGATTTAAAAGTTAGGAACCAGTGCCTGGAGTCTTGCGCAAAAGCTAATAGGATGTTAGGCTTCATAGCGCGTAATTTCGAATTTAAATCGAAAGATATTATATTGCCCCTTTACAAGTCCCTAGTCAGGCCTCATTTAGAATATGCCGTTCAGTTTTGGTGCCCGTATTTGCGTGAGGATATTGATAGGTTAGAAAGGGTTCAGTGTCGTGCCACGAAACTAATTCCGTCATTGCGCAACAAGCCTTATGAAGATAGGATTAAAGAGTTAGACTTGCATTCACTCGAAACTAGGAGATTAGGGGGGGAGCTTATTGAAGTTTTCAAAATCGTTAATAACATCGATAACGTAAATTTTGACAAACTGTTCACTTTCGATAATAGCAATACTCGTAATAACGGATTTAAGTTGCGTGGCAGACGTTTCATTACTAATATCGCTAAAAACTTCTTTACGTTTAAAGTAATTGATAAGTGGAATAATCTTCCCGCTCCCGTCGTGAACTCTACCAACGTTAATGTGTTTAAAAACCGTCTAGATAGACATTTTAAAAATAATGTTGTTGTTTAAAATAAAAAAACAATTGGCAACAGGAACTCTGGGGGTCGTAATCAGGGATGAGTCTGTTGACGTCTAATGCCAGCTTGTGACATGCCAGCGTCTGATATGCCAGCAAAAAAAAAAAAAAAAAATTAGACTAACACGAACTTAGTTGTAGCTTGTTGAGTAAATTAACCCACTCTTTGTTATTCTTTATACTTATTTTTCTTCTCTCTTTATTGCATGTCTGTAGTTTGCATGTTTGCATGGTATGATAGTGTTTGAGTTAAGAATGTGTTGTAATGCGTTCTTATTTTACTTTTCATCTTTCACGCCTTTCCAGCCTAGTGGGCTGCATCCTCTACCTCCCTATGGAGTGGAGGACCGGTCTCCAACAGTTGGAAGAATGTGTTGTTCTTGAGTTAAGAATGTATTGCATGGTTTGTAAGCGTTCTTATCTTACTTATTTTCATCTTTTTCCGGCAGAGTGGGCTCTACCTCCCTATGGAGGAGAGGATCGTTCTGCAATATTTCCTATTCTCTCCGACTATTTTTCTGACTTGTCGGCAATGGCCGGCGGATGATGACGGTGAGTCTTTTTTCTTTTTCTGAATGAATGTTAACCCACGAGTGATAGGTGTTGCTACTTACTTAACCCCTTATTCTCTTCTCTTAACCCCCTACTCTTTCCTTTCTCTTCGGCTAACCTTAGAGTGGATCTTAGGGTCTTTGTTAGCCTTAGCTTCTGTAGATCTGTAGATCTTGTCTGACAAACCCGTTAAAGTTTTTCCATAATATGCATACACTATACGATGCAAGTAGGGCAATAGATATGTGTATCTCGACTTTCAAAAAGCCTTTGACCAAGTCCTCACGCGAGATTGATAGCTAAAATCAGAGGACTAGGAATCAGCGGGCTCGTTTCCAAATGGATTGCGGATTGGTTACAAGATAGAAAGCAGAGAGTGGTAATAAATGGAGTGGCTGTGGAGTGGGCTCCCATCACCAGTGGAGTCCCACAGGGTTCCGTAACTCCGTTCTGGGTCCTTTACTATTTATCATGTATATTAATGATATAGACGTCGGGCTTCTAAGTACAATCTCCAAATTTGCAGACGATACGAAATTAGGAAGTAGTGTAGGTACTGAGGAGGGCGTAAGAACGCTTCAGAATGATCTTGACAGGTTGGGCGAATGGTCTGCTACTTGGCAGATGCCATTCAACTTGGACAAATGTAAGGTAATGCACATAGGTTATAAAAACCCGAAGACCGAAGAAGGAACTTGACTGAGACCGATCTAGAGAAAGATCAATGATTTGAAACCGTCGAAGCACTGTGCAGAAGTCGAAAAGAGGGCCTTAAAAATATTGGGTTCCAGGTTCCAGTTCCAATTTCGGAACAAAGAGACTGTAATGTCCCTTTATAATTCACTAGTCAGACCTCAACTGAAATACAGTTTTGGTCTCCATCCCTCAGGAAGGATATATCATAGAAAAGTTAGAAAGGGTACAAGCAAGGGCTACAAAACTGATCCCTTCAATGAGAATGCAAAACTACCAACGGAGATTGGAACGCCTAAATCTGTTTACCTTAGAGACGAGGAGGTTGCGCGGTCAGCTTATTCAATTCTTCAAGATGCTCAATGGAATAGACAGGGTAGATTACAGAAACTTATTCTCACTTAATGCCAATCCGACAAGAAAAAATGGGTTTAAACTGAAACTAAAGACATTTAGGACCTCTGTCTGCGGCAATTTCTTTTCCTATAAAATAGTTAATATCTGGAACCAACTTCCCTCAGAGGTTGTTTCCATTCAAAGTGTAAATGTGTTTAAAAATAGGCTAGACAAAGTACTGAATACTCTCATGGTTTAAGACTAAAACATAACGTAACTCTGCAGGAATTCGCTGGAGTTCGTGTCTCTGTTGGCATGCTAATTATAGAGCTTTTTATATATTCTCCACTTTCCTGTAAAATTTCCTTGTCTACTTTTCCAGGGTCAAGGTATTTTCTTCAACCTTTTTCCGTACCTGCCTCTGGCAGGGAGGGAGCGGAGGGTGGGAAGAGAGCCTTATACTTTTATATCCAGTTTTCTACTACTGCTAGGATAGTTGAAAGAAAATTAAACTTGTTTAATAACAGAAACCTCCAAGAGTGGACCGGAAGGTCTTTGAGGCTTCCTCTTGTCCTCGTAACTCTCTCTCTCTCTCTCTCTCTCTCTCTCTCTCTCTCTCTATATATATATTATATATATATATATATATAAGGGGTTCCAAAAAACCTTAGCCCCCCCCCCCCCCCATTTGCAGCTTAAATGTTTACTTATATCGAAATAGTTTTTAGTGATTATAAAAATATATAAAATTCTTTATTTATTGCAGGTATTAAAATTACTCTAGCTGATAAAGTGATAATATAATATAACGGCTTCTCAATTAATTGGTGATTCGGAGAGGCAACGTGTGATAGATCGCATACGAGCAATAACATTTCGGGAAGCTCATGATGCTGGAGCCACCTTTATAACACGTTCATGGGTTGCCAAAAAGTTGCGAAGAAGTGAGGACTTCATCAAAAGAAATTGGAATAAAACTTTGGATGAATGTGAAATGGATACAACCAAATCTGGGCGCCCAAATTTGCCACTCTCTCAGGAAACAAAGAACATCATTGAAAGCGGTACGCGTAAGCGGAAAAACAGCTGTGCTAAACTTTCTAGAGAGATCAAAGTGCTGAGAGGAAAGATCGTTAGTGGTGAGATCATTCGACTGTACCGTCATAGGCAAGGTTTAAAGCCTTGGCATGAACTTCCAAAGCCAAGAAAAATTCAACTTTACATCGATGACAGAATGTGGTTTGCCCATTATCTTGAAGATTGGGATGTGGATGATTTCATGCATTTAGCTGTCTCCGATGAATTTTTGTTTACGTAACACGTCGGCCTAACTACCAAAATGATCGAGTGTGGGCCACAACACCAGATGAAATCGATGACAATGAACATTATCGCGAATTATTAAAAAGTCCAGACTGTGTTGGTGTGTTTGTTTTGTTCACTGCAAAGAAGCTCATGTGGGTGCTGAAGCCAAATGGTCAGAGTTGGGATGGACAGTATTTTCGTGATATTATTCTATCCCAGCATGTCATTCCTTTTCTAAGAAACCCAAACAATGTTATGGATGTTGATCAGGTCATACTTCTGCACGATAAGGCCCCCTGCTTTAAGACATTAGCCACTCAACAGTTGTTGCGAAACCATGAGATCGATTTCTTTGGAAATGAAGAATGGCCAAGAAATTCTCCTGACCTGACCGTCTGTGAACACATTGGATCAGTTATAAAGGACAAGGTTGAATGTCTCTTGTTTCAAGAACCTGCAGCAAATCGATTTTCGAAGGATACAATGACGCAACACATTGAAATTGTTTTAGCAAATTTGCGTAACGATCAAGATCTATTCACGTCACTTTTGGCAAGCTACCCAAAGCGAATTCAGGCTGTCTTGGAAGCCAATGGCGGGAACACCAAGTTCTAATTGTTTCTCATTAAATGCAGGATTAAATTCTCTTTTGTAAGGTATGTTTAGTTTTACTGTACCTCTAATGGTTTAGGCCATGGGTGGGGGGGCTAAGGTTTATTGGAGCCCCGTATATATATATATATATATTATATATATATATAATATATATATATATAATATATATTAAAATCACAGAACAACACGTGATCTTTTAATAAGCAAACAACCACAGGAAAAAGGAAAAAGAAACACGAAATCCGAGCGCTTTCGTGATATATTCACATCTTTTTTGTCCCTGAAGATGTGAATATATCACGAAAGCGCTCAGATTTCGTGTTTCTTTTTCCTTTTCCCTGGGGTTTGCTTATATATATATATATATATATATTATATATATATATATGAACTTTTTAATATAAAAATTCAAAAGCCACAAAGTATACATCGGTATAATTAATAAACTACTTTTTCAGCTAGAATTCAGAGATTCGCTTGCATGCATTTTACACAAGGTACTTTAAGTTATTGATACAGTTGTAAGTGTTTCAGATAATTCCCCAAATAATACCGGATTGCTAGAATTGATAAAAAATCCGTTCCGGACCCAGATCCTTTCTCGAAGGGCTAATCCGGCCGATTACGCTCCGGTAATCCGGTCCGGCCCCAGGCCTCTCTAAGATGGAAGAGCAAGCTTGACCTTTGTTAGAATGAACAATTCGGGCGGAAGCAAAAACATAATTAACCTATATTTGTGTACAAGATGAAAACATTTAGTAGTAATATAATATGAAACATCAACTCCGAGTTTCGGAGAGGAGTGGGAAACTGAAGAGGAGTTGAAATAAACTCGAAAGTACTGAGAGTGGATGTTTCATTTTTTCCTGCGGGTTATATCACACGTGTTTGACGTGAATTTCAGTCATATATATATATATATATATATATATATATATATATATATATTCCCAAGTCAGTTAACTCATAATGTAGCGTTGCCAAATCTAGCCAAACTTTAAAAATTTGACCTATAGCCCAAGTAACCTGGCTCGACCTAAACTAACCTTCATTTACAGTTATGTTCAATATATCAAGTAAAGTCTTATAGAACCAAATGTATTTATCTGATCTAGAAAAAAAAATTTCTAAGAAAAAATACGATCCATTTATATATATTTAATCCTACTTTCTAAAACAAATTACGACAGCATCGAATCGTATTACTGTCTAAAAAATGGCGGTCATGTTGACGTCATATTGCATTCATACTTCCGTCGTACTTTTAAAGGTACGTTAATGACGCTATTCCTGAAACTCAAAAAATAACGACATCACATTACGGCATAAAGACGTTAATATAACGGTCAGTTTTTAGACGTTAATATGACGCCATATATATATATATATTCTGTGATTTTAGTGCATATATATATATATATATATATATATATATAATATATATATATATATATATATATTCTCCTGACATACAGTACTTTATTCTGCGGTATAAAGTGGTTAGAGTTGCGTAATGTTTAAGCGGTGTGCAATTTATACGCATTATCTGGGCCTGAATTAATGTTATCAGCAAGTGCATAAAAGGCTTATCTGCAACCGTGCCAGTAGTTGCATCTGTATCATGGCATCTCGGTGGTAGCGTGTTCGGTAGCTTTAACTGATTTTCAGTCGAGATTTTATCGCCTAAATTCTACGTCTCAAAGATTTACTGAAGCGCTCACAGAAAAATACAATAAAACTAAATGTAAAAAGCTTTTTTTTTTCGAAGACAAACAGAATTTTCGGAAGATTTGGTGAAGCTGACGGTTACATCACACACACACACACACACACACATATATATATACTGTAAATATACAGTATGTATATTGGAAGAGAGAGAGAGAGAGCGAGTGTGTGTGTGTGTGTGTGTGTGTGTGTGTTTAAGCCTGGAAGGCTGGACCGGGAGGAAGGGGGGGCAATTTTGTCTTGTATAATCTTTATTTATATACTTTGTTCTGTGAGGTTTTGTCTGGTATAAGATTCATGGCATTTTTGGCCTGGATTTAAGACCTGTTACTCGCCGTCGTTGACTGCAAATATAATTATTACACGTATAATTCTGAAAGCATTTATAAAAATAATGCGAGATAAGTCATAAAAAATTAATAATTAGAAACTTCAAGAACATTTTTCAGCTGTGACTGACGAGTATATATGTATAATTTTAGCTAAGGGGCTTACGGAAGTGACCAATATTTTACAATTTAAAATTACGGTTTAAATTTTAATGTTTATAGTGTATATATATATATATATATTATATATATATATATTGTGTGTGTGTGCGTGTTAATTAATTGACTCCTCTTATTCTTATAACCCCTTATTCTTGTACGAAATAGTGACTTATTTTGCGTACTGCATTCTGCATTTTACTTGAACTGATTGTAAGTTCTGTTTATTCTGTGGTTTTTGGAACTCGTCATGGGAGACTGAAAAGGCCATGTTTTCCCTTCAATAGTTATATTTGATTAACACTAAGGACATGATTAAGGGAAGATGAGCGTGATCTGTACTTTTTGTATAATTATATTCTCGAGACACGCACACGCAAAATTCTTAACCAATGATTTTAAATGTAATTCTACACACACACACACACACACACACACACACACACACACACACACACTTATATATAATATATACAGTATATTTCACAAAAAGGAAGGAGAAAAGAATTTCGGAAAGAAAAAAAAACAGAAGCTCAAGCACCGTGCTTATCCTTATCTATATGCAAAATATTCATTCATGAAAGTAGAAAGAATAAATTATAAAACATGGAATAGAGAAAGTTCTCCCGCCAGCCATAGCTGGCAGAAAAGTTTTGAAGGAAGAGGTATAGGAAAGTTAGAAAAGTATACTGAAAAGACAAGCTTTTGGGGTTCCTTCACACCCCGCGTCCACTCATCTCGTATATCCAGTTACTCATGAAGGGAGACTATAAAATAAAGGAATCAGTCGGGAGGACCAGAAAGTAGCGCAGCGTTCAGGCCAACTAATGCTGGCCAGTGGCCACTCCAATAACTCCTGGATTATTAATGCCACCATCACAAGGAGTCGAACCTCCGACCTCATTGCTTAATTTCGCTTATGGGGAACGGTGATACCCACTGAGCTACGGATGTTGGCTAAATAAAAGGTAGGTTGAAATGTTACATTATGCGAATCCATACCGTAAGGTTTTTGAATGACTTTTATTATTTGATCAATGAATGATCGCAGCTTATTCGCATTTGTACGCAATTTGTTTAGTCAAATTGTATAAAGATGTCTCGCATTAGGACCGGATTCAGTTTAATATAGGAGGAGAACTGCTACCCCAAAGCCATACCCTGAGGAAGGATCAACGGCCCTCTTACTTTTACACTACATAGGCTTAACGTCTCCTAAGTACACAAGCCTCTTTCCTAATTAAGACCCAACACACACTCGAGAATTAAAACGCAGTAAATTAGGGAGGCTCTGTGTGTGTGTGTGTGTGTGTGTGTGTGTGTGTGTGTGAAAGAGAGAGAGTTAAAATAAACAAATTAGTGGCACAAAAATAGGGAATCCTTGAAAGGTTAATCCAACTTTAGTCTTACGACCGGAAATAAGTTTAACATTTGCTAAAGAGGAAATAATTACAGGTTAATTGAGGGTTAACAAAAGAGATTCATTCTCCATTGTATTTTTGTCTTCACATTTGATTTTTATTTAACGATATAAAATTTTAAGTGTTAATACATGATTTTTAGCAAATGAATGATTTTTTCCTATTCTGAAATTAAAATAATTATCTTTACATTATATATATATATATATATATATATATATATATATATATATATATGATGAATAAAACCACGAAGGAAAGGAAACACAAAATGGTGCTCAAGCGCTTTCGTCTAATGACATCCTCAGGATGTCATTAGACGAAAGCGCTTGAGCACCATTTTGTGTTTCCTTTCCTTCGTGGTTTTATTCATCATAAATATTTTTCACGTGTTACTTTCGTGAAATAATTTTCATATATATATATATATATATATATATATATATATATATATATATATATATAGTGTCAGGGTATTGAATGAAAATTAGTAATTAAATGTGGAGAAAAAGTCACGACTGCAAAATCCTATTTGCAATTCAAATGCGAAAAAATTCCTTAAGATCATAAACATCTGAGCACTTACAAAAACACTTAAACACTTTGGAGACACTTAAGGGCACTCACACGCGCTAAATCACACACTTAAACATTATAATATGTTAATTATGCCATTACGAAAAGTTTAATTTAAAATTTATTTGATCAAAGAAAGTGAAAATTAAAATTATTTTTGCAAAAGTGAAGTTGTACAATGTGTGTTTATATAATTTTAATATTATCTTTGGTGGTTGTTTTGGTCACAAGTTAAGAAACGGTAAAAAGTTCGCCTAGAAGTATAACATTTGTAAAAAGTATAAAAAGTTAGTTATCAGTAATGAATGGGTTTTAGTTTTGAAATTTTATTAGTCACCAGAAAGAATAAAATGTCCAAATAATGAATGTTACGAATTGCTAATTTTGTTTTGTTTTTTCATTTTAGAAATTTTGTTTCTGAGCGAACCTTTTTTTTCTTTTTTTTTTAACCGAAACTGAGTTTAAATGGACGCGTATCGTAAACAATCCCTACGAATTAATTTATTACTGATTAAGCATTACTCGTTTTATTTGTACTGTAATTATTTCAATGAATATTTGCTGTTGAAACTTCTTAATAATAACAATGATGAAGGGATTTAATTAATAATATGTATATATATTTTTCCTCTTTCTCTCTCTTTTTACTGATTTTAATTCTGGTCATTTATTTAGTTCAAGAACCCTTTTTCTTTTGTGAATGTATTATTCATGCACGCACCTTAACATACATGTACAGATGTAAATTATTTATGAAAGATTTTTTTTTATTTATTTTATATATTATTACGTATTTGAAAAGTATAATTTCCATTCTCTTCATCAACTCAGAACGAGTAAACACGGGTAATTACGAACAAAATATTTATTTTAATTACCTAGTATTAGCCGCTTGCTTGCTTACAAGTTCGAACCATGCAACCCATCCTAAATTAGTGGCGTAACTAGGTATACGCATTATACGCACGTGCGTATAGTTTTATTTTTCGCGACTAGTTACCGGACTAGTTACCTTTTCATTTATTAGTGTATTGAGAATTTCCGTGTCTCGATTCTATCAATTACACTGGTCAACAAAAAATTTGAACTGACAAAAATACGTGCATTTACCTAATTTGGATATGCTGATTCCAAAAATGTCTTAAAAAATTTGTCACGTATAGATTTCGAGTTACGCCATTAATTAAATTAATTGGTCATTTTCACTGTGCAAGAGGAAAACACGTAGCACACGACACTTTCCCACAAAGAAATCTAACTAAACTCTGTCTGTACTATTTCATGATCTTTTTGTAACTTATTAATTGTATTTTGAAATGTAATCCACTTTGTATGTATTCTAAAGACTCTGTTCCATTTTATGAGAAATAAAAACGATCGCAAGTCTACCGAAAACTGCTCATATCTGAAAAATCTGTCAGTGTCATAACTAAAAATGTAGATGTGATAGAGAATTTTTAGTATTAACCATTGAAATCAGTATGTCTAAATTAACTAAGTGAAAATTCTTTTGGGTCAGTTAGACAAAAGTTTGAAATTTGTTGTCTAATGTTATACGAACATGCATACGTGTTTATACGCACAGCTTTAGTAAGCAGAACATTCTAACAAAATGTTGGTCCGTGCCTTAGTCCGAGCCCTGATTCTTTGCGGCCGCCAGAATATCGCCATCCGCGGCCACGACGACGAACGTAGCAATTTCATGGCCCTGCTACATTATCGAGCTGAGACGGATTCTCCACTTCATCATATAGAATCTGCACTCAAAAATGCGTCCTACATTAGCCCTGATATTCAAAACGAGCTGTTACAGTTGTGTGAAAGGCAACTACATGATACCATTACATTATCATGTCGTCGTGCTGGCTTTTTTACCGTCATCGCTGATGAAAGTTCAAACGTCAACAATATGGAACAAGTGGCCATTTGTCTACTTTTTTCGCCCCCTCAAGCTACCAGTGTAATGAACACTTTCTTTTGTCAGCACCCGAGGTACCACTGGTGAAGCCCAAACAGACATTATCCTCTAGCAGACTGCGGAGCTTCGGCCTTGATCTCGACAAGATGGCCGGCAACATACCTGGTCATATTCATAGTGTCCAGACCCGTGTCAGAGCGACACCCCTCAGTCAGCTATGTCCACTGCCGCAGTGACACCTGAATTTGGCCATGTCCCAGAAGGGTTGTACGTATTCACAATATGTACAACACAGTCGGCCAGCTTCTAAACTTCATCACCGCTTCACCTCAACGTCTCCAAGCTTACATCACCTATGATGCTGCTGCAGATGCTCCTCCACTGAAAACGTTATGTGAGATACGGTGGACTTATCGAAGCAAAACTGTTGACCAGGTCATCACATATTTCCGTGTCATCATTGACACATTACATCATCCGAGCGAGGAGAAAGCCAGCCTCGACGCATCATTGTATCTTCATTACATCCTTTCCTTCGACTTCATTTTCTGCCTCCATGTTAACAGCTGCCAATTGAAGTATTTTATGCCACTTTGCAAAGGCTTCAGACCAAGACTATAACCTCGTGCATGCATCCCAATAAGCCAAAATACTAGACAGCTTCCTCCAGAAGAAGCGACAAGATGTAGCCTTTTATGACACCATGGGGACTACTGCCAGTGACTTTGTCAGCAGCACGTGACTCCCACGGTTCCTCGAACGGCACGACGACAGACACAGCGCTTGAACACGCATCTCTGGCCCCAAGGACTACTGGAGGCTGAACGCCTACATCCACTTCCTCGACCATCTCATCACCCAACTGAAGACCGACTGGACAAACCAATGCTTCGCCTCTGCGCTCAGTATCATCTCCCCACCTTCATCGACAGATTGACTGATGATAGGTGTCAGGGTATAACGGCCGAATGCATGTTTCTGCTCCCACCTCCCACGACACTCGACACAAAACTGGACACTTGGAGACACTACGTAGACACTATCAGTACTTAGGTGCCCTCCACTCCACAGGACAGTGCTGTTGTGGGAATTATTTCCCACAGTATTAATATTTAAATTTGTGGTATATATATATTAGGGTGTCTCTTATTTTCGAAGTGTTGATTTGTTTAGGTTGCGCCCCCTCAACCAGTTCCATTGGTTGAAAAAACATCACATATAAAAATTTTTGGATTGAACAATTTTTAGAGGTCGCCCCCGCTTATTAAAGTTCATAAAATATAGCTATTATTTATGCAATTAATATTTGAAATTACTAGCAGTTGTCAAGTATACTAAACATATGTTTTTAATTAATTAATCATCATATTTATGATGAATTCAATTAAATGAATATATTAGAGATAATTGTCAAGTTTGTAGCTGAAAATATTGCTTGATAAGACAAGATCAACCTGTTTAAACATGTTTCATCAAGAATGCTCAGATTATGTTGCAATTGTTTATTTGTCATCATTCAGTGTTCTGCTGTCATAAGTAAAAGTGTGTAACTGTGTATCACTATACTTCTTTTTTGCTATTATCAGATAATAAATTGTTATTTATATTTTTCACAATTATTTATACTGATTTTGTTATTAGTGTTTGAAAAAATTTAATGAATTTAATGAAAAAATTAGAATTTATGCTCTTATACACATATTATGAAGTTTTAAACAATGTTGCTATTTGTCACAAAGAATTTAATTTAGTTCAATGGAAATTTTACCTGACATGTGTTTCATGATCTGTGTTTCTATCAGTGGCGTCACTAGAGGGGTGCGGGGGTTTTTGTGCAGTGTTTGAGCAGAAATTTATTATTTTTTATAAAAATATCCCTGTAGTTAGTTATAACAACAAAAACATTTTTCGTAAGCCCAGCTTACATGTATCAATATACCTACAAGGCTAAAACTCTATGCTAATTTACTTTTTGAACCTTCTAATGCGCTCCGGTCAGAGCTGTCATTATTACCCAATTACAATGACGCTTCGAATCACGTGGTTTCGTCTGCACGCTCTACAAGCACGCGCTGTTGTTTTCGTTGCTGCTGGTGTTTTTATAGTCGCTGATTTTGTCAAATTTTCTGTTGTTTTAGCTACAATATTGTGGTAATTAGTATTTGTGAACCTATATCAATAACTTTTTTGAGAATGAAGTAGTAATTAAAGGAAAAGAAGAGAAAATAAAAAAAGGCTTCCGCTCAGTTGTTGCAGCCTCTGTCTTTATGATGTTGCAGCCTCAAATTTATGAGTATATTTCCATATGCATTTGTCTACAACTTCTACATTATTTGGGCCGTTATTGATTATGCAAACCTAATCCATTAATGTATCTCATGTAACGGTAAAGTTTAACGTTAAAATGAACATAATTTTGATGTAGTTCTTAAACGTTTTTACTTCGAATTCTATTGTTTTCTTACCGAATTTTCACTTTAACCACATGAAACTATGTAAATGTAAATACATTTAGGCTGTGCGTATGATATTGTAATTTAAAGGAGTAATTTTAATTTTGCTAGTTGTTTATGTCACTACTATTGCCATTACATTCAGTGATATACGGGAATTACGATTTACGAGTAACATTAGTACAAAAAACATTACTAAGGATTCTGTATGGTCTGGTACGGGAGGAGGTCCATGGGGGGGGGGTGACACCATGAGTTACCGCACTGGGTGACACCAACCCTAGTGACGCCACTGTTTCTATTTCCAATAAAATAGCAAAATATAAATTTCTACTACAAAAATATTTATTCCTTGTTTCTTAGATTAAAAAATAATAGGAATAATAATTGAGAAAAATACGTTAGATTTATAAAATAGACCAAATTAACTTTGTTATGTCTACCAAATTTTTTTTTTTTTTGTAATTTAAAAAAGTCAAAACAGTGATTTAGCCCTGCTCTACAAAACCATAACACTACATTAATATTTTGTTTTCTTATTTTGCAGATGAATACAAGAAGACCATTCTATTTGCTCGGATCTACAGTAGATGATATTAAAGGCTCAAAGCCCCCATATAGGCAAGCTTTTGGTTATTTTATGCACCTCCACAGAGAGAAAAACATGACAATCCGCGATGCTCTGCGTCAATCTATTCGAGCCACAATAGTTATCTGGGATAAGGCCAATATTCCTACTCAGCAGGAACCTCGTGCCATGAAGAAGTTAGAGAATTTCTTTAACGAATGGACTTGCTTAAAGAAGCATGCTTCCAGAACAAGCCAGAGCCATAAAACCAAGGAGGCTGATTTTGTAGAGCGATTGGAAGATCTCTTTGACATCGCCCATGGAGACGCTGAGAAGCTGATCAAGAATCGTGAGGACTGGGAGTTCCTTCAACTGCAAAGACAAAAAGGTCGTCCTGGCTCAATCGGTGGTGTGGACACTGTACATCTTCACCGCACAAAAAATGCAGTCAAACGGTTGGAAGCTGAGGCAGAGAGAAAAAGAAAGTCAGAATCTTTGATGGAGGCGTCTACTAGTCAAGTTGTACTGGCTTCTTCCACATCTTCCAGCAACACTGATGAAAGTGAGAATGAGGAGGAGCCCAAAGGAGCTTGTGCTTTACCAAAATCTAAGAAAAAACGAGGCATGAAAAACATCATGACTATTCAGATGTCTGCTGCCCTGGATCGTACACAAATTTCCTCTAGAAAGGCAACATTTATCCTCGCAGAGGCAGCTAAAAGCTTTGGTTTGGACGCTTCAGATTACAACATAAACCAACATTCTATCCATCGCCTTCGAAATAAGAACCGAGCTCGTCATGCTAAAGAACTTAAGGAGCATTTCCATGGAGAATGTTCTATGACAGTCCACTGAATGAATGGGGAATTACAGAGAGAGTAAAAGCAATTTGTTTCGATACAACAGCTTCAAACACGGGTCAATATAGTGGAGCCTGTGCTCTCATCGAAGCAAAATTGGGACATGATGTTTTGTACTTGCCTTGTAGACACCATGTTTTAGATTTATTGTTGGGAGCTGCATTTGAAGCAACATTGGGATCTACATCAACTGGTCCAGAGATATTGATCTTTAAGCGTTTTCGTGACAATTGGACTTCTGTTGATCAAAGCCAGTTCCAAACAGGTGAGACAGACACGATTACTAAAGAAGCAATTATCCAGTCTAAAACTGAACTAATTCAGTTTGCTAGATCCCAGGCACCTATGCTACGGGATGACTATCAAGAACTTTTGGATCTGTCCATCATCTTTCTTGGAGGTGTCCCCAATAAAGGCATCAAGTTTCGTGCACCAGGTGCCATGCATCGAGCTCGCTGGATGTCCAAAGCGCTCTATTCTATCAAGATGTGGCTTTTCGAAACCAGTTCAAGATGACTAAGACTGAAGAACGAGGAATTCGAGATCTTTCCCTTTTTTCTGTTCTCATCTATATGAAGGCTTGGACAACATCCTCACTCCCTATTGAAACCCCATTTAATGACTGGCTCCTTATGAGGTCATTGATTAATTATCCTAACAAAAAGATTTCTGATGCAACTAAAAAAAAGCTCTCTAACCACTTATGGTACCTGTCTGAAGAAGCAGTTGGTCTTGCTTTCTTTGATGAGCGAATTACTACAGATGTAAAGAAACGCATGGTAAAGGCATTAGAAGATGAGTCCACTGATAGACCACCCAAGCGTCCTCGGATTCCTGAATCGACCTTCTGCTCTGGTGAAGGACTACACCAACTTGTTACAAGAAATACTAGAGAATTCTTTACTAAGCTGAATTTGCCAGAAGGATTTCTGAACAAGGCACCCAGCACTTGGACATCCAACTGTGAATATTTAAGGGCCAGAGCTATTGTTGCAGCTCTATCTGTTGTAAATGACGGGCAGAACGTGCAGTAGCTTTAGTTCAAGAGCTGAATAAGAAATTGACAGTGGGGGAAGAGCAGCTCCAGTTCCTGCTCCAAATTGTTGCAAAACACCGCCAGAGTCACCCAGTTCCATCAAAAACTGTTCTTCTCAAAAAATAACCATCAATGAGGTCGCACCTTAAAATACACCATATTGTATAATCATTGTATATTAAATAAATGTTGTATAAGGAAATAATGCTAATTAAAGTAATTAAAGTATGTAAATAGCACTGGCATTTTGAATTTATCTCTATATAATAAACTAATGGTTTTTTTTGTAGCAATGCTTCATTGCTGATTGTATATAAAAAAAGAGCCAGGAAGGATTTTGGATAGGAGAAAAAGGATTGGGATAAAGAAGGATTGAGGACCAAAGGATGGATTATAACAACATCAAGGATAGGTTAGAAAAGGATCAATGATAAATAAGAAGGCCTATACTTATAAAAACGAATCAAACTAAAAAAAGAAGGAAGGAATTATGTGTATAATGAGCATAATCATATGTCAGGAGCTATTATGCCATGGTCACCATTTTTATTAGCCGGGGGCGACCCCTAAATATGAGCCAATTTGTGTCAAACTTTCAAGTTTTAGTTTTTATGCTAAATGGAACTATTTTAGGGGGCGCAGATAAAATAATTCAACATTTCAATTTTTGACTACCCAATAAGAGACACCCTAATATATATATATATATATATATATATATATATATATATATATATATATATACACACACACACACACGAGAACGCTCCTTTGAGGAATGACGCGCAATATTTGTAAGCCCCGCCCATCGTGCACTATCTTGAATCTGGGAACTCGTAGTTGTCTAAATAATTAATTATGGTACTTTTTCCTCAGTTTTGAACTTCGTTTAAATTGCTCCATCGAAAGGAGTTGTAAATAATTTTGTTTAGGCTACTATTGCCACTATTTATTAGCAATTTAATCTTGAGTTATTTGTCCTATTCCGGACCTAGGAGCCATTCTGCTCCTTGTGTAATGTGTATATACTGTAAATATTTAATTTGGGCTATAAACATAATTATTTGTATATAACTTGTAATATTTCTATTAAATTCGAGTAAAGTTTAGATCGCGGACGGTAATTTACGGTATGTATTACCATGGGATTAAAATGACTGTAACGTATTAGGTTACGTAACCCCCCTCTTGTCTGCTCTGTGGATTTGAGGCGTCCTGGATTTAATAATTTAGATTCCTCCTATCCTCGGAGTGGATCTAAGAGTACAAGGTCAAGGAGTGGTTAATTCGCTGGTCATTACTTACTCGAACGGAGTCATTCAGACTCAGTCGAGTTTAACTTGGGTACGGCTTAGGTCGAGATGGTGATTGGCGTCAAGAACTTCGTTACTCGAAGAGCTATCACCCTTCGATTCTGTGGCTGTTCATCCGAAGTTTTGCTCAGTGAATTCCACTCAGAACATAAGTCGCTCATTTTGTGTGGGACCTCCAAACTGCTCCGAACTGCAGTTGAGGTCAGAGCGCGTCTCGATTAAAGGCTGGTTAGTCCTGGCAATTGAGTCAGGGTGGTTAGCCCCCTCGAGTCCCCACAGCCGTTGCCACAGCTGAACTATCTGAGCATCCACGCCATCTTCCACACACTGCCGACTATGCCAGTCTCTACCGCCACTGCTGAGAGACTTATCTACATAGCCAAATGAGTGACCAGTGACTGAGCAGCCTCATCCTGCTTCATGTTCACCAGGACATCAGTGTCGATGTCAACACCGTCCTCAAGGAGTTTGGCGCAACAGGACTCCGTTGCATTGCACTCGTCTTTGATTAGATCAAATCAATGATTTTATTTCAATCATTATTATAGTATTCTATGTTTCATTCATTTGTGTATTAGTTTGTAAATTCATTTGTGTATTTTTTTATTTATCTATTTATCTATTTATTTATCTATTCATGTGTTTATAAATAAATAATCTTGATATACTTTCTTGTGACGTTTGATTTATTTTAGATTTTCACGACTTCGTGCCTATAGTTTTTGAATGTTTGGCTACGCCCATGTAGATCGTAGCTATTTTGAAGTATGGGTTCAGCTATGAAATTCTTCTCAACTGAGATGTATTAATGTCTGAACTGTAATGGCGAAGGATGTTCTGAACTTGTTATAATCACTTAACTTCACATAACTTCAGTTTATCATAACTACCCAGCCTGAAGCGAAATTAAACAGCTGCAGGACTAACGGTTTTAAAATTTAAGTTATTCTGACAATAAAACCCACACTAATAGACAGGGTGCGAGTTTTATTGTCACATTTCGACAGTCACAGTGGGGGTTTTATTGTCACATTTGTCAGTGTTGGTTTTATTGTCACATTTCGACCTCCACGTAAAAAAGTGAAGTTTTCCATTTGTTATTCTGACTATAAAGTTCAGATTTATAGCATAGAAAACTGCAATAACCGTACACTTATAACTTTAAATGGATCGGTGACCGTAGCTGAGTGAGTAATACCGTTTCCCTATAAGCGGAGTGAAGACATTGAAGTCGTGGATTTGACTCCCGATGATGTTGGTTAATGATGATAATCTAAGAAGTGTTGGCGCCATGGAACATTCGTATACCTGTTTTTTCCCCCTCCTCCTGACTGATAACACTGGTATGCATATGAAATTTTTTTGTCTGCTGTGAGGGTTTTTTCAACTCATATTATATAATTCGACCATGCTGAATTCGAAAATGACATTGGTTTTCCTCAATCAGGTCAAGTTTTTTCTCTATTGGCCATTTATTATAAGTCCAATTTTATCCCCAAATTTATTGATTTTTTTAGCTTAAACACTGTAGATACGAGTAATATTATAAGAACACTCGTGAAAAATGAAAACATTGTGTGAATAAATACTTTTATTCATACAGTGAATATGGAAAAAAGTTTATTGAGGAAGAATGAAGTTTTTTTTGGCTTTCCGTCTGTGTTTTTCTTCGGGCACGTCTCGCTTCAAACACCAGCAATAGTCCGCCAGCATATTGATATCCCAGTTTCCCTGGTACCTCTCTTCCATTATTTTGATATCTTGGTGAAATCGTTCACCCTCTTCCTCACTATAATCCCCGCAATTTTCAGGAAAATAGTCCAAGTGGGACCACAAAAAGTGCATTTTTATGGACATGCGCGACCCATGAGCTTTGAAAGCTTCCATCAAGTTTTCGACAACGGACTCGTATTCTGGACTTCTACGCTTGCCAAGAAAATCAGTGACAACTGATTTGAATGCCTGCCAGGCATTCTTCTCAGTTGGAGTCATTGCGTTTTCGAACTGAGTATCCTTGATCAAAGTTCGAATTTGAGGACCATCAAAAACCCCAGCATTTAGTTTAGCATCAGATATATGAGGAAATTTACTCTCGAGATATCGGAATGCTGAACCCTCCTTATTCATTGATTTGATGAAATTTTTCATCAAGCCCAGCTTAATATGAAGTGGTGGGAGCAAAATTTTTGTTGGTGGTACAAGGGGCACTGAAACGACATTATGCGACCCAGGTTCAAAATTCTCTCTGGATGCCCATTCACGCTGTGCATAGTGCTTCTCATCCGCTCGGCTATCCCATTTGCAGAGGAAACATGGGTATTTCGTGTATCCCCCTTGCATTCCCAATACAAATGCCACAATCTGAAAAAAAAAAAAATATTTAAAGAATTTAGAGAATTTGTTCTATCAGATAAAAAATCTATGCATTGGACTGTATCACTTCTGTGGGGAAGTTAAGTGTTCTTATACGCTCTCAAATAACCTTTGGAAAAACAACATAGTCAATAGCAATAGTTTACTTATGATATTAGTATTACCTTCAAATCTCCACAGATCCTCCAGTCATGTTGATCGTATACGAGAGCATCCAGTAAATTTTCATGTTATCGTAGCTCTCAGTAAGTTGTACGGAATGTGCTACAGGAACTGATGCAACCCTATTCCCAATGTTGAGAAGTACTGCTTTCAAACTTCGTTTAGACGAGTCTATAAATAGCCTCCATTCTGATGCGTTATATGGCAGGCCCAAGGATTCGATTAGCCCTCAACATTGCAGCAGTACACTAAGGAAGAGGTATTTTCGTGCACTGCAAAAAACTTGCGGAATTCTTCCTCTCGTTTCCTATACCAGGAGAATGTTGTTCCCGGAGCAAGCAAGTTGTCCTCTCGAAGTCGTGAGCCCAAGATCTCGGCAGCTAATTTGGAAAGTCCTAAATCCCTGGTAAGATCATTAAGTTTGGCCTGGTTGAGAGGCCTCGGCTCATTTGAAGCGGTATTTTGAGGTATATACGACTGGGATTGGTCATTGGCATTGGTCATTGATTCATCATCAGAATCATCGAAGTCCAGGGTTTGAGGTGGGTCGGGTATTGGAATTGCAGGACCATGGGTACAGGTCTCATAGCAGAAGGAATGTCAGGGTATACAACAATGTGTTTATTCTTCTTGTTAACTCCTGAAAATAGAAACACAGAAACATGGATATAAAACTTGCATATGAAATAGAAGAAGCAATCAGACAGTGGCGGCTCGTGAGGGAAGGCTGCGGTCTGTAAGATATGAAATAGGTCGATGGAGTCTGTATATTTTCTTTCTTTTTCATTCATATTGTCCCTTCGGGGACAATATGAATGAAAAAGAAAGAAAATATACAATCATTGTATATGTAAATGTAACTTGTATAACAATATGTATGTGTAAATGTATTTTCTATAACAATATGTATATGTAAATGTATGATTACCATTATGGTGAATATTATGCTATATATGGTGAATATTACATTATGGTGAATATTATGTCAAGTTTCATACGAGGATTTCAAAATATTTAAGAAAAATAAATTTATAAGCCCACCTTGGAGGTTTGTCATGCAGAAATAGCAATCTGTCACGTGATCCTTTCCTTCTCTCCAAATCATGGGAATTCCAAAAGGCAAAGATTTCGCTCTGCCTTTGCTCCATCTTCTCAAATTTTCAATGCACGTCTTGCAGCACATATGAGGGGCGAAATTTTTGTCCTGGTCCTCTAGCTTAATTCCAAAGTATGCTCTATACATTGTCTTCACAAATTTAGTGATTTGGGACTGGTTATTTGGCATGGTAACCGTCCCACATATGTAGTAGAATCTATTGGGATCATTTTTACACGCTCTATTCATTATGAAATATTTTATCTATATGCCTGAAAAGTAAAAAAAGATATTATACAAGTGAAACAAGTGATGATAGATGTTACTGTTCCAATTCCGATTTGACAAAATCACGAAAAATTCATTTTACTTATGAGGCCATAGCCGGATAACCTGAGCTGATTGAGAAAAACGGATTGCAGATTCGAAATCAGCAGGAAAAACTCTATAAGAATCACTTACAAAACCCTTGACAGCAAAATTGATGCATACCAGTGATAATTGCTTTGAAAAGTATCGCATACACCGCAGTGATATCATTAGAATTTATTTATTTATCAACAAATTATTTGTATGTATGAAATCCTTAAAGACTTTTCCCACCCTGTACTTTTCCTTTTATGCAGATTTGTAAAACGGTTTATCCTGCTATAAGAAAACTCCTATGCATATATCTTTTCCATTACCTCTCTTGCTGTAGCAATTTTTATGATGTAATATATACTTGGAATTCTATCTTTACTGACATTCTATGTACCTAAATCAATGGTTTGGGTTTTGAGTAAGTTTCATTTGGTGTTCTGTTCATTTCTCCCTTTATTATGTACGAGTATATCCCGTATTTATCATATCCAACAAACTTTAATTTATGGTCAATGAATTTCATACTGTTTTGTCTCGAGTTAGCTCAAATAATATACAGAGTGTCCCATAAGACCGATTTCATAGGAAAATTTATTTTAAAATAAATTTTCCTACGAGACCGGACTTATGGGACACCCTGTATAATATTTTTTTGTTTTTCCGAGTTCCTTATTTGAGATTTCTTCTTACATATTTAAGTCCGCATCCATTGTCATTGGTTATGAATAACATGCACGTTAATATACAACTAATATGCAACTAAGACAACTAATGGCTGCTGAAACTGAATTTAGTTCCATTTACCACTTGGCTTTGCGAGTTTTGATTTAAAAGAATGGAGATAATATAACGCGAGTGTTCCAGCAACCAGAACCATATCTGTCAAATGCCTTGGCAATCTGTATATATTGTTTATATCCTGGTTTCGGCATAATGCTTCTGAAATGCTTTCTGGGTGGTCTAACAGTTGAGAAAGGTAAGAAATGCCAGCTCTAAATCTGCTTTGATTTCGATCATGTTACTCATATTTTTGTAAAGAGCGACAATTTTATCACTAACTTTTCTTTCAAAGCGTTTTATGAGATGCGAGACGAGTGCTTATGAGATGGTTTTTTTCTTAGAATAATTCTGTTTTATCTTTTGTAAAAAGTAAAGTTTGCACTTTCTAGAAATGTAGAATTGATACTTTGTCGAAGTATACATTTCCACAATATGTATATATATATATATATATATATATATATATAAAAGTGTCGCCATTTTATCTTGGTTTCCTTAGAAATTCTATTCTATGTCTGAAGTTGTGGTGCATAATTTTACATTCATTGGAATGGTGGCTATATATATATATATAATATATATATATTATATATATATATATATATATATATATATATATATATATATATATATATATATATATATATATATATAATAATTATTATGGAGCGAATTCTCTGTTGGATCAATCATCCAAAAACCTCACTTTCAGGTAATCTATCTATTTGAGGATTTTGCAGTTAAATACATGGTAACCTATTAGGAGTTTTGTACGTCTATCCCTCATTGCACAGAAGTCATGCTCGTGGCCTTACATGCTATTATTATATACGAGGGGCGGTACGAAAGTAATGCCTCTTATTGTATTTACGAACTGAAAAATAAGAGGCATTACTTTCGTACCGACCCTCGTGTGTGTGTATATATATATATGTGTATGTATATATATATATATATTCAGGATCTTCATTACAATTTTCTCATCCAGTTTCATGTGAGCGTGTTTTTAATAAACACATTAGTTGTTCAAGTAATATTTCCATGCAGATATTGTAACCTGTGATCCCATAAATGGTCATACGATCCCTGAAAATTGTTAGTTATTTAAAGTAACCTGTTCTGTTGTTCTTTTCTACTTTCCATTTGCGCGTGATCCAAGATTAATTTATGCATCTCTATATGAAGTGAGCTTTTCTTCTAAATGTAGTCTGTTTTCTGTGTTTGATGCGTGTTAGGTTCGAATTTTGTTCAAGAAGCGAACGTTTTTTGTGGCTATCGAGAAGAATAACGCGGATGGGGCGTTTTTATGTTGGTGCTTTTGCGTTAACTGCAAACGGGATTGATTGATGACAGTTTTCATATTTTGTAAAAAAATGCAGTCACTAGTATAAGAAAGCAATTATTTTATTTGTTCTTTAATTGTAAATACACAGATGTTAAAAATGTGTAACTCGATCAGTCCTTTTTACATTAACCCGAATTCCCCCACATTCACAAAAAACAAGAACGAGAAAGGACACTTAATTCTAAAAGTCAAATATAAACGAAGTTTTCTCCGAAATATGAAGTTAATTTCTCGTTTTAAAAAATCTAGACATTTTAACTCTTCTTTACATTTTATCGACTCCATTTGTAAAACGTTTTTTTTACGGCTTAACCCTCCAGGGGTGTCCGACCTTAATTTTCTTGGTCAATAACTATATTTTAAAAGGCCAAGAATTAAGACGTGACGCACAGTTTACTCTTAAAAGATACGCAACCGTGAGACGCGTGCTACATCATACATGCCCTTATGTTCTGCGCATAATTGTCGGCTAACATACCAGGAAGAGCGTGTGGGGTCCTCAACATAGGACCAATATGGGACTAGTTCAATTCACACTGGTCCCATATATGACGCAGAAACGGAGCTGCCTTTGGCCTTTCGAATAAAAATTAGTTACATGTAGAGTTGTAAGCCCGGGAATATTTCCGTGTCGTCGTTCCCATGAATATTCCTGAAAAATTAAGGTTCCAGTACCTCCGTCACATTGTACAGGTTCTTCCTGCAGACGTTAAATCTTGCTTTTTTATTACTAATTGCGAGAAAAGTTCCATACTAAGCCAATTCTCACCGAGTTAATTTATCTTTTATCTAAAACATCTATATTATGTTTCTTCCTTGGACATGATTGTATATTTTTTTATATTTTTTATAGCCATATCTCGTATAGCATTCTCCATATATCGTGTATACTTACTAAAATATATTAATCATATATAATTTTAAAATAGCATAACCCAACAAAAATAATATATTACTAAATACTGTTAAATATATACCTTTACTGTATCTTATTACACAGCTCTCAGCCAAGGCCTTAGGATCAGCACGTATATGGAGTGCCGAACTATCAATATGACCTGTATCTTTAAAAATCCAGTTGATTCGCGAACTACTAGTTGACTCCTACTTGGAGGATAGCCACCAGCACTCGTAGCCCAGTGGGTAACACAAATTCCCCACACGAAAAGTGAAGAAATTGAGGTCGTGCTTAATAGTAATCCAGGAGTCAACGCTATAGTCTGCGTTCGTTTGGCCTGAAAACTGTGCCAGTTTCTGGCCCTCCTAGCTAATTATTACTAGGATAATCTAATCTTAAAACCCTTAAAACCCAAAACTTTTGAAAAACAATGAACCTAAACTGAATAAATGAACCAAATTCTCGAATGAACTCAAGCAATACGATTTTGCTTTATGCAAACTAATTAAATTAGGCGAAATAAGGTTTCAGAAGAGAGGCCTCTTATTTTTATAAAAATAACTATTTTCATTTAAAAATAAAAATTCACTTCAAGTACAATAACCGCACTTCGCTAAGATGGAAAAGGAAAAGGTAATAAAATGGGACTCCAATCCGCGTTACGTGGTTTCAGAGGCAACGCTCCTACGGATCACGCCATCCAGAATCCCGCTTCAGTGTTATTCATATGCTCTATAAAGGCGAGGGAATTGGCCTCGTTTGAAAGAACCATTTTTGGAGGGGTTCAGAATGAGGTGGTTGGTCGGAGTGATGACTCTGAAACCACGTGACGCGGGATCAAGTTCTACTAGATCCTGTTTATTCCCTTTTCACTTTCCACAGATACGAGTTCTCACGGATATCCAAAAATGGGCCTTTTCTGTTTGGGGGCTAGCAGCGAATTTCTGGCCCTCGGCCATCGGTATACTAGTGTAGTTTTGGTCACTGATTTCAAAAATAACTTTTTTTTTAGAGAAATGAAAAAAAAAACATGTTAGAACACTTTAAATAATTAATGTGTGTTTTAACTAGCTTAAACGAGTTACAGAGGATTGTGTTAAATTTAACCAGTCACAAACTGCTACTGTTTATGAAAAAGTGCTCTAAGTGTGGGAAAGTGTGTTCCTTTGGTAAAAATACCCAGTTCTTTCGTTGCCAAAAGAGCTGATCAAACGGTAAAAAGTGCAACTTTACGAAGAATAAGTTTTATGAAGGATCCCGGCAGATCTGTAAAAGTAGCAGAAAAAAATCAAGAATTAATGCCCAGTTAGGTCAATTGAATGCCCGGTTAGGTCAACTGTACGCCCTTGACGATTGGTTAGGTTAAGTCTATTTTCGTTAAAAACACATTAATTATTTAAAGTGCTCTAACATGTTTGTTTTTCATTTCTCCAAAAAAGAAAGTTATTTTTGAAATCAGTGACCAAAACTACATTAGTATACCGATTTTCATTAAAATTCGCTGCTAGCCCCTAAACGGAAAAGATCCCCAAAAATATATTGGATCAGGTCCATTATCAATGAAGACTAACTAGATCCGCCCACAATCATTAAGATTCCCAAAAGTGAGACTTGGATTCAAACCACAATACGCAACTTTTATCCATGGTTTATCCGTAACCCGAAAGTCGCGTACAGGGATACCAAGCCAAACACCGCCTGTGGTGCAGTTTGGATTGTGGCAGTTCAATAAGGGAAGTCTAAACGAGGGAAAGGATTTCATATGTAAGCAGTTGAATAGGGGGGGGGGAGTTTGTTTGTTTATCCCTTAAACAAAGCGAGTCATTTTATTAGAAACACAATTTAGATTTTAGGCCATTTTTTTTTTTACAGACAGATGCTAGACACTGTAAAATACAGACCACCTTTTCTAAATATTTAATTCTTCCATTTAAACCGAATATTGAACGATCCTGAATCAATTTTGCTTGTAATGTCAATATAATTGGTTCAAAATCGGTCCAGAAAGGAAAGTTGTTCCAGTGATTTCAATGATAGAACATTCTTTTTACAAAAAAATCGCTCCATAATCGTCTCATGCAGCAACTGTTTCTAAAAATTTAATTGCTCCAACTTTATTTTACAGTGTTCGAACAACTTTTATTTCTAAACCAATTCTGAACCAATTATATCGACATTACAAAATAAAATAGACTCAAAATCGTTCCATGTTCGGTCATATGGAACAATTTTTTTTTTTTTTTTTAGAAACGGTGGTCTGTATGTAGGAATGAACTTTACTTCACAGCGAACACTTCTAAAACCAGGCTATAAACTGACTATGTTACGTGTCCACTCAATGACTTTCGAAACCTCGCTTTGACGGAGCAAACTAAACTTTAACCCTCAATGACCGCTGTTTACCATTTGCTTTGCAGGCTCCTAATATAAGCTTCCTAACGTTTAAATTACAGTTAATCAACATTTAAAGTCACTTTGTACCGAGTAACGAAGTAAATTTTATTAACAATGAACCATCTATTTAGTGAGTATAGATGAATTAGTCATGCAGCACCGCACAAATGAAAATATTAATACATCTGGTCATGCGCTTACTTCATGGCGATCCTTCCACTTAGAAATACATAAACACGGTGCTTCTTCGTTCTCTTAAGTACCATAAAAATTTATTTAATTTAATTAAATATTATATAAAATAACGTTATCTAAATTTACATATAGAATGATATGTTAATTTCCCTATATATATATATATATATATATATATAAACTGTAAAAGCTATTGAATAAATTCAAACAAATTTTATTGAGAACCGAAACTTTTATCAAAACCAATTTGTCTTTCGAAAACTACGGTTAGATAAATATACTAAATACAACCTTTGCTTCTGAATTAAAAAGAAAATAAGAAGCAAATGCAAAATTAATCAAGCATTAAAGACTACGCACACACACATATATACACACACACATTAAAGCACTTCTTATCATGAAACGGACATGTTAAGTGCTTTGAAAAGTGGACGCCCAATTTTGCCAGATGAGGTTTAAGTTTTGGTTTTTGGCTAAAAATACAATAGTTACCCCTTTTTCTTTGATGTATTCAATCTGACGTGAATGCAACGAGTTTCCTGAGTATATTGAGGTTCTGAATATAGTAGGCTAGGTGTAGCTGTAAACCCTAGACCCTGTCCCAAAGCTGGATCCTATCTGCTTGGCAGATAGCTGGCGAAGTAAGCTATATTTTGGGGCCTCTTTGCGAGTGATCCGTTGCCCACGTTGGGCTAACATCATGAAAAAGAAAAACTATAGGATTTGTCATTTACCATTACTTATTTGAACTATGGTGGATTTAAATTTCCCAGAAGAGTTCCTTGTTCCATGCACGATCTGTGTGTAACATAAAAGATCTTAGGGGACCATTGTGAGTTCAATCCCATATCACACACATACACTGTGTGTGTGTATAATATATATATATATATATATATATATATTATATATATATATATATATATATATATATATATATATATATATATATATATATATATATATATATTATATATACAGGGCGTCCCAAAAAAATGTATACACACTTTAAATAATTATAAAGGCAGTGTTTATTAAAATACATTCATTTTCAAAATGTAATAGAATCTACAGACATTATTTAATTGTTTTGTCAACGCCTGTTTTCAAACTGACGTCCGTTCTGGTCCAGGCACTGCTGATAACGCGAAGCAATGGAATCGCAAACATCACGAAACATTTCGTTTGGTATTTGTGTGCATTCTCGTTCAATGGCTCTCAATTCAGCGACTGTTGCAGGTTTTATAGCGTAGACTTTGTCTTTTAAGTATCCCCATAAAAAAAAGTCTAGTGGTGTGAGGTCTGGTGAACGCGGAGGGTATTCTACGAAACCCTTCGTCCAATCCACATCCACATCGTGCAAGTACCACTCGCAATACTCCACTCTTCGGTCCGGATCATCTTCATTAATAGCATGGACTAATCTTGGAATGTAACTTTTCCATTGACAGCGCTTCAAAATGCGTTGGACAGACGATTCTGAAATTCCTACCTCACGACTCGCTTGCCGCATAGATTTTCTTGGACTTTGGTGATACGTTTCCAGTACTCTTTCTTGCTTTGTGGGGCTTGTCGATGTCCGTGGTCTTCCGGAACGCTTCTTGTGGACATTCTGAACAGTTCTATCGGCTTCAAACTTATCTCTAATTCGAGTGATGGTAAGTCGCGTTGGTGGATCTGTTTGAAACTCCCTCCTAAACTGTCTTTGCACTTCAACTGCGTTTTCACACTTCCAGTAGCATTTTAGAATGAATTTCCTTTGTTCAAAGCTTAGTCTGACTGCCATTATTAATTCTAATGGGTTTAACTTGGAAAGAAAGAAACATCAATTGAGCTATCAGCTGTTAAAGTGTGTATACATTTTTTGGGGACGCCCTGTGTATATATATATATATATATATATATATATATATATATATATATATATATATCTTGGATGTTAAGGAAGAGGTTAAATAATCTCGATGGTTATTATTATTATGATATATAAAGAGTATACACAGTGCATAATGGTTAACCTTCGATTTGCTTCGACCCGAATGTTCATGACGAAGGTCAAACTTGTCACTCCACCTGGACCTATAGTTAACTTGGAATCCGAACCACGTCCCACCAGCAGCCCAGCGTTTTAACCACTAGGCTACCCAGGGTACCCATTTATCTACCAACCAATTTTTTTTTTATTACATGGATGAACAGCTGGGTTTTGCTGCGCGTCGCCTGCCATCCCGGGTCTCGGGACGATGGGTCGTAGTCAGCGACGCTAACCACTACAAGAATATATATATATATATATACAGTATATATATATATATATATATACATATATATACACCGGGTGTCCGAGAATTATCTGTACAATTTTTGGCTGTTATTAAAAGTCAACCATGAAGTGTAGAAATTCCAGTGTTGTCCATTTTACAGAGAAACTCATTAAGTTTTTTCTGATAACAAGTTTTGACAAGTTTTTTCTTTTTTGTACGCGGGTGACAGACATTGATGATTTAAAAGCAAGAATCACAGCTGCTATTGAGCGAATTGATGTGGATATGCTGCAGCGTACATGCAACATTTGGATTATCGATTGGATGTTTTGCGAATCACTGATGGTGCACATATCGAATGTTTGTAACAACGTTACTTTAATAAAAGAAACTTTGAAAATACAGATTCTAAATAATCTTGTTTAAGAATTTATGTGTGTTATCAAGAATTTTATTAAAAGATGAAATTGTACAGATAATTTTCGGACACACTGGAATTTCTAAAAAACTTGTCAAAAACTTGGTATCAGAAAAAACTTAATGAGATTCTCTGTAAAATGGGGCAACACTGGAATTTCTACACTTCATGGTTGACTTTAATAACAGCCAAAACTTGTACAGATAATTCTCGGACACCCTGTTATAATATATAATATAATATATATAATATATATATATATTATATATATATATATATATATATATATATATATATACAGGGTGTTTCAAAAGTCCCTCATTATTTTTAAAATTTATTAAAATAGCAATTACAAGAGGAACCAAATGACAATTTGGTTGCTGAGTCTACGATTCATGAGAATTTTGGTGGCATCAAACTTGGCTTCATAAGTCTACTGGAAAGTCACTGGTACACCTCAACGTGGGCACCGTCTTTTTTCGAAACAAGCGAGCCACCGTTTTACGCATTCTTGGCCGACATTGGACAACATTTCGGGAGCAACAGAAGCACACGCATTCCTGATCCGTTCTTCTAGTGTGGGGAGACTCGCGGCTTGGTGGCGTACACTTTGCTCTTAATGTAGCCCCACAAAAAGAAGTCGCATGGGGTAAGATCAGGCGAGCGAGCAGCCCATTCGATGGGACCACGGCGACCAATCCACCCGATCGGGAACTGCTTATTCAGAAATGAGCGAACCTCACGCGAGTAATGAGCAGGGGCACCGTCTTGTTTGAAAATGACTTCTTGCATGTCAGCTACAGCTGACAGTTGGGGGATGCAGAACTCCTGAAGCATACGAAGGTAATTGTCTCCGTTGACGTTCGCGGAATTCCATCTTGATCCCGGAAGAAGAACGGACCAAATCAGCCCAGCTGAGGAGATGGCACAACAGACGACCAATTTCGGCGTGTCCCTTCATGTTCACGGATCTCCGCAGGATTGTGAGTTCCCCAGATGCGGGTGTGTGCCGATTGACGCGACCAGAAAGGTGGAAGAGAGCTTCGTCACTGAACCACATGTGCTCCAGGATCGATGGGTCTCTTCGTAGTGATGCAGCAGTGTCTCACACATCTCCACCCGGCAATCGTAGTCTTGAGGTTCCAGCTTCTGAACCACCTGGATCTTGTACGGATACAGCTTGAGACCACGCCGCAAAATCCGTTGGATAGATGTCGCGCTGATGTTCAGTTCCGCAGCAGCTCGCCGAATGGACTTTCCTTAACTATGAGTAAAGCTCATGGACAGTTCAACATTCTCCTCGTGGTTGTCCTTCGGATCCGGTCTCCATAAACTTCCGGTGGGTGGCGATGATGGTGTCCTATCAGGTGCATAATGCTGTCCGTAGACTGCCCGGAATCGTCGCTGCACTTCGACCACAGATTGAAAAACACCTTGCCATGCAGCGATTTTACACCTCTGCTCTAGAGTCAGCATGGTAGCAGAAGAAAAACGGAGCAAAACTTCAATGTAGACTCAAAGAAATTTCAAATACTGAGTAAGAGTTACCACAAGATGAATGTCGTTGGTTGATTAGCTGCAAAGAAAATTGAAAATCAAAATTAGTGAGGGACTTTTGAAACCCCGGTATATATATATATATATATATATATATATATATATATAATATATATATATATATTATATATATATATATATATATATATATATATATATATATTATATATATAAATAAGAAGTTAATTGAAAAATGTTAACATAAGTAATTAAGTATAGTACATTTATTGAAAGTTATACGAGTGTCTGCGATAATAGAAACGCAATGAGCGATGATAGTTCACAAAAGTTAATTGAAGTTAATATTGTTGAACATAATTTATATATTTTAAACAGTAGATATGAGACGATGTAATTTTATTCGTTACAAAAATTAAATTTGTATCATTATACGGTTTGTGTGTGTATAATATATATATATATAATATAATATATATATATATATATATATAATATATATATATATATATCTATATATATATATATATATATATATATAATATACGCGCGAAAGGCATATGGCAGAAATGACAAGTACCTCAAGCAGCTACGTAGAATGCGTAGCAGCAAAAGTTGAAAAATTAAATATGGTACTAATTGTAATGTACAGACCCCCGAACACGCCAACCTCAAAATTCTCAGATTCCATTACAGAGGTAAGAAACTGGGTGAAAGATCTACACTCTCCAACCCCAAATATATTCTGTGGTGATTTTAATTTCCCATTCATGAAATATAAAAGGATAGAAAAAAATATATGTATACACCAGGACAATAGGGGCACACGGGAAGACCAGGAGCAGGTAAAAATGCTACTAGGTCTAGCTGATGAATTTATGTTAACGCAAGAAATAACAGAAAACACAAGAAAAAACAACTGCCTAGATTTGGTATTTACAAACAACAGCAAGCTAATTGATAATGTAGAAATATCCCCAACTATAATATCGGATCACAACATTATTGAAATAACAACCAATATAAAAGCTACAGGAAAGGAAAGAACACGAACAACAGAAAGAAGCAAATTCGAAATTTTTAATTTTCACTTCAAAGCTATAAACTGGGAAGGTGTTGCATCCAGCATGGAAGTAACAGATTGGAAAACCACCTTCGAGGCCAAGACAACGGAAGAGATGCTAATGACTTTAGATGAGAAGACGCTGGAAATTGTGGAAAGACATGTTCCAAAAATACAACAAAGAGGAAAGAGAAGCAGGCTCGAGAGACAAAAGAGGTCATTGTTCCGAAAGAGAAAAAGAGTGACTGCAAAATTAAGTAACTGTAAAGATAACATTGAAAACATATTAAATGATAAACTGCAGAGTATCGATTGCGTCATACAGGAACTAATTGAGAAGCATACAGAAAAAGAAGACGACGACACTATAGAAGCGGTGAAGATTAACTCAACGTATTTCTATAATTTTGCAAAATATGAAGTCGGAAAACCATGCGACTATCGGACCTCTGAAAAACGAGAACAGTACTTTATCTGATGATCTAACAGAAGTATCTGAAATATTAAATGTTTGCTACCCGCAATGTCCCGAGCTTCCCGGAGGTAACAAGACTGCTCAACACAGTCTAATGCAAAGAATTAAAAAAAACCAACCCGATCATCCAAGCTATCCATGAGTCCGCCATTATCCTCTAAGCTATGGACTTCTTGGTACGAAAACGTCTGTCTGTAGCTCCACTTAACTTCGACATTACAGTGTTATTTCTAATGAATTGTATATATTTCTATCCTTAGTATATGAACTGTCCGGCAGGACCGGACAAATGGAATGCCACACTGATCAAAAACTGCAAGAATGCAATCGCTGAGCCCGTATATTGGATATGGAGACGATCACTAGACACGGGAGAAAAACCGGGCATCCTGAAGAGCACGAACATAGTCCCAATATATAAAGGAGGAATTTGAAAGAATAGTTAGACCAAAAATTTATGAATTTTTGGAAACTCAGAAAAAATTCAATGATAACCAAGATGGGTTTCGGTCTGGCAGATCATGCCTATCACAACTAACGGAACACTCCAACAACATTATTGATGCAATAGAAAGTAATGAAACTATGATGTAATATACACAGACTTTGCCAAAGCGTTCGACAAGTGTGACCATGGAATCATAATACATAAAATGAAATATATGGGAATAACAGGAAAAGTAGGGAAATGGATATATAATTTCCTTAGTGAGCAGCAGCAAGTCGTTACAGTACAAGGAATATCTTCACCAGAATCACAGGTCCTCAGCTCAGTACTACAAGGAACAGTATTAGCTCCACTACTTTTCATAATCATGCTAAATGACAGATGAGGACATTACCAGAGACAGCACAGTAACATCCTTTGTCGATGACACAAAGATCAATAGAAACATAAGAAACCAAGAGGATATAGGATCTCTACACACAGACAAAAAAAAAAAAAGGAAAAAGGGAGGACCTAAAATCCAAAAATCCATGGAATATTATACCCCAAATGGACAGGAAATTCAGAGAAATTCTGAAGCAAAAGATTTAGGGGTTGTAATGACTGATGATACGAAATTTGAAACACAAAATAAGAAAGCAGTAAACAGAGCAAAGAGAGTAACTGGGCAGATACTGAGAACCTTTAAACGAAGGGATAGGAATATAATGATTCCTCTACTGAAAACACTGATCATACCCAAATTGAAATACTGCTCAGTCCTTACATGCCCATATAAAAAAGAAGACAGACGGCTAGACGGGATTCAGAGAAGCTTCACAGCCGAGATCAATGGGTGCAAAGAACTAAATTACTGGGAAAGGTTACGCGAATTAAACCTATATGCACTGGAAAAAGAGAAGAGAAAGATACACCATTATTTACACTTGGAAAATGGAGAAACTAGTCCTAATCTTACTATGAACCCTGTAACTCCCCAAACAACAGTGGAAAGTAGAAAAGGAAGACTGTGTCGTGTTCCCAAATAAAGGCTAGACAGGGAACATCCTTAACCCCAAAAGAAAATAGTTTTGTTGCGAGAGGACCAAAACTGTTTAATCAGCTTCCCAAAGACCTAAGGAACAGGAGTGGTGTTGCGGTCGACATTTTCAGAACAATCCCCGATGAGCCGGGCGTACCTGGCTATGTGAGGTGGAGAGTCCAAGAAACCACCTCACTACTTCACCAGACCAACTCGAGAGAAGGGACGACAGGCTTGACCTTCGTAAAATGAGGAATCATCGCACGGAACATTTGAAAGGTTGAAGGTATATATATATATATATATATATATATATATATATATATATATATATATTATATATATATATATATATATATATATGGATTTACTCCTGGGCAATTTCAGTCCAGAGATAAAGAGAAGAACCACCACGTAAACATACATTTATCTAATAGCGCTAACGTGTGTGTGTATATATATATATATATATATATATATAAGTTTTTTAAAGTCATATATTGTATGTTAATAAATAAAAGGGAAGGTAACTGGAAGCGAACGCAAGATGTTCCATCTGGGTATTTCACACTAGGAATCAGTACAGTACTCTCACCTGAGGTAGAAGCCACTTGTTCTTAATTAACAGACATTTTAAAAGAAAACAGAATTTGAGAAGAGTCGCTCGTGGGTATCGGGAGAAAAAGTTTCCTTCATTAACGTCAGGTTCCCAATCCCCCTTCGGGCATTCGTCCCACCGGTCTGTTTGCACCTTACACACGTCGTGCGTCAGTGTCGCTTTTTTATGAATCCATACCCTGATCATACCCAGCGGCGTTAAATTCAATGCAGAAGTATTTGTTGCCAAATGTGTCCCTTACTATTTGGGTCGGGGGGTTACGTGAATAGTGTCAAGTGCGAGAAGTTGAGTTAGGGTAAATAAAGCCAGAATAAATAATGGATTTATCAGGAGCACAAAGCTTACAACTTATACTGGTGCGAGTGATCAATACCCAGAATTGGTTGAAAGCGTTTGCTTCTAGTAAATGCATAACTTAATTGTGGCTTTGTTCTAAATGTTCATTTTTACACGCAAAAGAATTCAGAGGGTGTTGATGGGGAAGGCAGTGAATTTCGTGACATCTTTTTTGCCTTTTAACATCATACAAAAAAAATATTCATTTAACCGCTTGGTGGTTAATAATTTCTTCATTAATTGATTTCATTAAATGAGTGAGTTACTCGAATTCTTGTCATGTTGTGCGCTCGAGAACAGAAGGCCTCAATGAATAATCACATACCTTCTCTCTGCTTTTTATTATGACTGAGAAGACTTCCAGATGGCCCTACACAAATCATCCATACTTGGAAGTTACAAAATTAAATAGATATAGGTGTGTGTGTGTGTGTGTGTGTGTAATAAAACTTATTTTGATAGCTTTATGTAAATAAATGAACTTATCTTGAACCGCTCACCAGAATTATGTATTTTTAACAATAGAGTAAACAGTAGGAAAAGAAAATAAATATTTTTTACAGCGTAAATATGATGATGTATATATGATGATACTACGAGCTGCTTGCACCTTGAATAGGTACTTTGGAAAACAGTAAAACCTTTACTTTTTATCTACACTTAATCTATAAACAATGTGTGCTCAAGAATTGATTAAAACACACACACACACACACACACACACACACACACACACACACACACACACACACAATATATTATAAATGTCATGTTAACATATGAATTCATATATTGTTAAAATAAACACCGAGTAATGTAGAAAACACTTCATGAATAACAACAGCCATTGTCCGTTGCTCAGCGGGTAACACAGTTTCCCTATAAGCAAAGTAAAGACACCAAATGCAAGGGTTCGACTCCCGATAGCGCTGGTACTAATAATAAAATGAGAGTTAGTGCGATAGGCAGCATTAGTTGGCTTGAGCGGTGTGCCAGTATATGGCCCTACTCGCCGATTGTTCTTATGAATAACAACAATTTTATATATTACGATGGTGATGGTCTCTCTCTCTCTCTCTCTCTCTCTCTCTCTCTCTCTCTCTCTCTCTCTCTCTCTCTCTGGGTATCGGTGGGGAAATAGGTAGGTGGATTGAAAACTGGCTGAAGAATAGGCGGCAGAGGGTTGTAATTTAAGGGGTTAGTTCGGGTTGGGCCTCCGTCACTATTGGGGTTCCTCAGGGTTCCGTTTTGGGGCCACTGTTGTTTATCATTTACATAAATGATATCGACGGTGGCATCGTCAGTCGGATCGCCAAATTCGCTGATGACACCAAGCTTGGGGCCAATGTTGGGACGCCCGAAGCGATCGAGGAACTGCGTGCGGACCTAGGTAGGATAGGAGAGTGGTCCGAAAAATGGCAAATGCCGTTTAACTTGGGTAAATGCAAAGTGATGCACATTGGCTACGCCAATCCCAAGTCGGACTACTCGATGTTGGGGAACAATATCGAGGCGACTGATTTGGAAAAGGACTTGGGTGTGCTAATCAGCAGCGACCTTAAGTTTAAAAAACAGTGCGTAGAGGTGGAAAAGAAAGCCCAGAAGCTGTTGAGTTATATCAGGAGGTAATTTCAGTTTCGGAACAAGGAGATTGTGCTCTCTCTGTACAATTCCCTGGTTCGGCCGCACCTGGAGTATGCAGTGCAGTTCTGGTCGCCCACCCTCAGGAAAGATATTGAGAGGCTGGAGCGAGTGCAGGCGAGGGCCACAAAATTAATCCCTTCCGTTAGGCATATGGGCTACAATCGACGGTTACGCGCCCTGAACTTGTTTTCGCTGGAAATTCGGAGGCTGCGCGGTCAACTGATCGAGGTTTTCAAGCTCTTACGCGGGTTCAACGATGTCGATTTTAGAAGCATGTTTAGTTTAAATGATAACCCAACTCGCAACAATGGTTAGAAGTTGGATTTGAAACGGTTTAGGACTAGTGTGTGTGTGTGGGAATTACTTTACGTATAAGATCTGTGACACGTGGAACAGGTTACCTTCAGAAGTTGTGAACAGTTCCTCTGTGGATCATTTCAAGAAAAGGTTAGACCAAATCTTGCACACTATTTGAGGGTGTAGAAAATTTTCCCTGGCACTGCTGCCATTGGTACCTCCTCGGTATGGGCCGCAAGGCCCTGAACTTGTTTTCGCTTGAAACTCGGAGGCTGCGCGGTCAACTGATCGAAGTTTTCAAGCTCTTACGCGGGTTCAACGATGTCGATTTTAGAAGTATGTTTAGTTTAAATGATAACCCAACTCGCAACAATGGTTGGAAGTTGGATTTGAAACGGTTTAGGACTAGTGTGTGTGGGAATTACTTTACGTATAAGATCTGTGACACATGGAACAGGTTACCTTCGGAAGTTGTGAACAGTTCCTCTGTGGATCAGTTCAAGAAAAGGGTAGACGAAATCTTGCACACTATTTGAGTGTGTAAAGACATTTAGGACCTCAGTCTGCGGAAATTTCTTTTCCTATAAAATAGTTAATATCTGGAACCAACTTCCCTCAGAGGTTGTTTCCAGTCAAAGTGTAAATCTGTTTAAAAATAGGCTAGACAAAGTACTGAACACACTCATAGTTTAAGATTAAAACCTCAGAAAACTCTGCAGGAGTTCGCTTGCTCGGTGTCTCTGTGAGCAAGCTAAATATAGAGCTATTTATATTCTCCACTTTCCTGTAAAATTTCCTTGGCTACTTTTCCAGGGTCAAGGTATTTTCTTCAACCTTTTTCCGTACCTGCCTCTGGCAGGGAGGGAGCGGAGGGTGGGGAGAGAGCCTTCTACTTTTCTATCCAGTTTTCTACTACTGCTAGGATAGTTGAAAGAAAAATAAACTTTTAATAACAGGAACAGTTCCTCGGTGGATCAGTTCAAGAAAAGGTTAGACCAAATCTTGCACACTATTTGAGTGTGTAGAAAATTTTCCCTGGCACCCGTTGCCATTGGTACCTCCTCGGTATGGGCCGCAAGGCCTTTTGAGGTACTTCTTTTCCTTGTAACTCCTTGTAACTCTCTCTCTCTCCTCTCTCTCTCTCTCTCTCTCTCTCCTCTCTCTCTCTCTCTCAATCGGCGTATCGGAATAATTTCAACAAATTGGATATCCGTTATAATACTCTCAACATAATTAAATAGCTACATTATCGTTAAATAAATCTTTAACCATTGAAATAAACAATATAATTTAACGTTCTATTTATATACGTGTACAGGACGTATATTGTACGTAACAAGAAATATCTATACATAAGATAGGACAATTAATGTTGTTCTACGCATACATAGCAAAGAATTGCCATTTGCAAGCAAAATTTTATACTTTATTGGTAGAACGAAGTTAGTTGGCAAATGTGATGCAAAACACATACATTATTTACATTAATTTTAAAGATAGAGAGAGAAATACATTAAAAGAAAGTAATAATAATTATTATTATTATAATAGTATTATTAGTTTATTACTATTATATTATAATATTATTATACTATTATAATATTATTATTATTATTATTATTATCATTGCACATTATCTCATCCGGAAATGAAGCATTTATTTATCATAGATTGAAGACAGCAGAAAAGCTAAACTACATTTTCTTTTTTTAGTTACATTTTATTTATATATTTTATGGGAATTATTTATTGCATTGACATTAAAACTGCATAAAATGGTTAAGAAAATGTCTTAACATTTGCGGCTTAAAAGAGATTTAATAAATGTCAAAGACGAAGTGAGACTCGTCCAAATTCGGGACTTCATTTGAATGCAGGCCTTTTTTTTTTTTTTTTATAAAAGTTTTAGGATAAACGCATGAATACAGTTACGGAAATTAATTCGCCGAAAAAAAACTATTAGCCCGTAATTAATAGCGACTTAATTTTTTGTCGAAAAAATAAATTACTAAAAACAAAAAAAAAAAAATTGTTAACATTTAAAAAAAAAATTCGGCGAATTAATTTCCGCAACTGTACTTAATGGAATTTCTGTTTATATTATATTTAAAAACGTTGTATAGATTTGAACCTCTCCAAAGTGATTACAGTAACATTTTCAGCATTCTACTACACAAACCTGACCCAGTAAAAACGTTTCTCAAACTGCACGAGATTAAAATTTAAGTGTTCTACAATCATCCTTTTTCCATAAAAATTCATAACCAAAATTGAAAAAAATAACGCAATCACAACATTAAATTTATTATAGCACGTTTTACAAAAGTTAAGTAAGTGTAAGCAAGCGTAAAAATGTTAAATCAACAAAATTCTATCTCCACATAATTTTGATTTTGGTTTTGGTTTTGTTCTTCCTCTAGTATATGGAGGGGGAGGGATCGTCTAAGTTTTAATTCGAATGATTTCTGTGACATACTCATCTCTACCGACCAGCAAGACAAACGTAAGCTGTACATTCGTTGCACCGAAGTATCCCCCCCCACCAAACCCCTCATGTACGTATCCCTCGCGAATGGAGAACTATTCTCTTCAGACATTGGTATAAAAGTACCAACCACCTTTATATATACTGTTATTCATATGTGTAGCTTTAAGCTCTTATGACATAACCTTATTACAGTTAGATTTAAGTTATACTGTATTGTATGAATTACTGATTTAGTTTTAAGCTCCAAAGTTATAATAATATATAATTAATTACACTGGTATGCATCAATTTTGCTGTCATGGGTTTTGTAAGTGATTCTTATAGAGTTTTTCCTGCTGATTTCGAATCTGCAATCCGTGTTTCTCAATCAGCTCAGGTTATCCGGCTATGGCCTCATAAGTAAAATTGAATTTTTCGGGATTTTGTCAAAGCGGAATTGGAACAGTAACATCTATCATCACTTGTTTCACTTGTATAATATCTTTTTTTACTTTTCAGGCATATAGATAAAATATTTCATAATGAATAGAGCGTGTAAAAATGATCCCAATAGATTCTTCTACATATGTGGGACGGTTACCATGCCAAATAACCAGTCCCAAATCACTAAATTTGTGAAGACAATGTATAGAGCATACTTTGGAATTAAGCTAGGGGACAAGGACAAAAATTTCGCCCCTCATATGTGCTGCAAGACGTGCATTGAAAATTTGAGAAGATGGAGCAAAGGCAGAGCGAAATCTTTGCCTTTTGGAATTCCCATGATTTGGAGAGAAGGAAAGGATCACGTGACAGATTGCTATTTCTGCATGACAAACCTCCAAGGTGGGCTTATAAATTTATTTTTCTTAAATATTTTGAAATCCTCGTATGAAACTTGACATAATATTCACCATAATGTAATATTCACCATATATAGCATAATATTCACCATAATGGTAATCATACATTTACATATACATATTGTTATAGAAAATACATTTACACATACATATTGTTATACAAGTTACATTTACATATACAATGATTGTATATTTTCTTTCTTTTTCATTCATATTGTCCCCGAAGGGACAATATGAATGAAAAAGAAAGAAAATATACAGACTCCATCGACCTATTTCATATCTTACAGACCGCAGCCTTCCCTCACGAGCCGCCACTGTCTGATTGCTTCTTCTATTTCATATGCAAGTTTTATATCCATGTTTCTGTGTTTCTATTTTCAGGAGTTAACAAGAAGAATAAACACATTGTTGTATACCCTGACATTCCTTCTGCTATGAGACCTGTACCCCATGGTCCTGCAATTCCAATACCCGACCCACCTCAAACCCTGGACTTCGATGATTCTGATGATGAATCAATGACCAATGCCAATGACCAGTCCCAGTCGTATATACCTCAAAATAACGCTTCAAATGAGCCGAGGCCTCTCAACCAGGCCAAACTTAATGATCTTACCAGGGATTTAGGACTTTCCAAATTAGCTGCCTAGATCTTGGGCTCACGACTTCGAGAGGACAACTTGCTTGCTCCGGGAACAACATTCTCCTGGTATAGGAAACGAGAGGAAGAATTCCGCAAGTTTTTTGCAGTGCACGAAAATACCTCTTCCTTAGTGTACTGCTGCAATGTTGAGGGGCTAATCGAATCCTTGGGCCTGCCATATAACGCATCAGAATGGAGGCTATTTATAGACTCGTCTAAACGAAGTTTGAAAGCAGTACTTCTAACATTGGGAATAGGGTTGCATCAGTCCCTGTAGCACATTCCGTACAACTTACTGAGAGCTACGATAACATAAAAATTTTACTGGATGCTCTCGTATACGACCAACATGACTGGAGGATCTGTGGAGATTTGAAGGTAATACTAATATCATAAGTAAACTATTGCTATTGACTATGTTGTTTTTTAAAGGTTATTTGAGAGCGTATAAGAACACTTAACTTCCCCACAGAAGTGATACAGTCCAATGCATAGATTTTTTTATCTGATAGAAAAATTCTCTAAATTCTTTAAATATTTTCATTTTTTTTCAGATTGTGGCATTTGTATTGGGAATGCAAGGGGGATACACGAAATACCCATGTTTCCTCTGCAAATGGGATAGCCGAGCGGATGAGAAGCACTATGCACAGCGTGAATGGACATCCAGAGAGAATTTTGAACCTGGGTCGCATAATGTCGTTTCAGTGCCCCTTGTACCACCAACAAAAATTTTGCTCCCACCACTTCATATTAAGCTGGGCTTGATGAAAAATTTCATCAAATCAATGAATAAGGAGGGTTCAGCATTCCGATATCTCGAGAGTAAATTTCCTCATATATCTGATGCTAAACTAAATGCTGGGGTTTTTGATGGTCCTCAAATTCGAACTTTGATCAAGGATACTCAGTTCGAAAACGCAATGACTCCAACTGAGAAGAATGCCTGGCAGGCATTCAAATCAGTTGTCACTGATTTTCTTGGCAAGCGTAGAAGTCCAGAATACGAGTCCGTTGTCGAAAACTTGATGGAAGCTTTCAAAGCTCATGGGTCGCGCATGTCCATAAAAATGCACTTTTTGTGGTCCCACTTGGACTATTTTCCTGAAAATTGCGGGGATTATAGTGAGGAAGAGGGTGAACGATTTCACCAAGATATCAAAATAATGGAAGAGAGGTACCAGGGAAACTGGGATATCAATATGCTGGCGGACTATTGCTGGTGTTTGAAGCGAGACGTGCCCGAAGAAAAACACAGACGGAAAGCCAAAAAAACTTAATTCCTTCCTCAATAAACTTTTTTCCATATTCATTGTATGAATAAAAGTATTTATTCACACAATGTTTTCATTTTTCACGAGTGTTCTTATAATATTACTCGTATCTACAGTGTTTAAGCTAAAAAAATCAATAAATTTGGGGATAAAATTGGACTTATAATAAATGGCCAATAGAGAAAAAACCTACCTGATTGAGGAAAACCAATGTCATTTTCGAATTCAGCATGGTCGAATTATATAATATGAGTTGAAAAAACACTCACAGCAGACAAAAAGATTTCATATGCATACCAGTGTTATACAAGGCCAGGAATGACCCTAGCTAGAACAGGAAGACCCTAGGCCAGTGGTGGCGAACCTTTTTTGCTGGCGGGTCATTTTTGTTACTTTTGATTTTTAAAAAAACGAAATTGGGTCACAATAATTCATTTACTTACTATTTTTAGTGAGAAACTTCTTGTTGGGTTTTAGCTGCTAATGTTTTGATCCGAGGTTTGTATTTAGTTGTCTTTAGTCTCACACATGCGGCACTCATATCTGTGCCAAGGCGATTCCTAGTGGTGGATTTGACGAAATTCATGGAGTAAAACGACTGTTCACACGAATAAGATGAACCAAACATTGTTAGCAGAGCTAATGCTAGCTTTGTCATTGATACAAAAGAATTTGGTAAAGAGTTCCATTCCGCAAGAATAAGATTCTCTACTCTTTCTATTGATTGTTGTTCTCTGGTTACACCCAAAATTGACGACTCCAATTCCTTTTCTCGTAACTTCAGATTAAGATCAATAAATTTAGTCTTCCATACTGCACTTTCTTGAAAGTCAACTAATTCCATTTCTAAATTACCAATGTCAAGTCAATGAAAGGTTGATAACTGAAGATCTTCAAATTGAATAGTATGGGGGAATTGGATGAATTGTAAGGTGTCACACATACACACACGTTTTTAAAAGTATACTATACGTTTAAAACCGTTTCAATGTGTATCAGCTATTTATTTCGGTGGGAGAATAAAATAATTTTAAAACTGTAAGGCAGAAAATATTAAAAATTAATCATATTTTATTTAAATAAGAGCTCGCGGGTCAGTGGTTCGTCATCACTGCCCTGGCCCCTAGCCCCAGCCCCCAACCCCCAACCTCAGTCACCGTCATGTCAGTAAGGATGGAATACAGCAATGAAGAAAAAGTGTATCTTGTATCGTGGGCTATTTCTTACAATAATTGTGAAGAAAGTTTGCGTTTATTTCAAGAAAAATATAATAAACCACCATCAAATGCAGTCACTCCTCGATACTGGAAGCTCACACTTTTGGAAACAGGGGAGCCTGGTAAGAGATCGTTCAAGAAGCAGAATGCCAGTAACGGCGACAGGAAACAACAACAAAGAAAATGTCCTCGCTAGTTTTCAAGTCATTTCAACAACTTCAACGAGAAAAGTTGCGGAGGAACTGGGTATTTCCAGATTTTCAGAAGCAAAAATATTGAAATCACAGGGGATACCACGATTACAAACCCACTTACTCTCAACTCATATTCGACGATGATTCTGATAGATGGCTGCAGTTTGCTGAAACAATGAGACAAAAGTTCAAAAGTGATCCAGATTTCCTTGAAAGCGAAAAAATATCCCAAAATACGATTGGGTAAACCCGTTAAAACGGCTACACTAACAATTTGGGCGTGCATTGGTTATTCAGAGCTCGTTTCCTTTGATATATCGAGAGGTACGATGGATGGAAGACACTACTGCCAGGTACTGAGAAACAAAGTTTTGCCACAGTTTACTAATGGCGTTGGCAGAAATCGGCTTTATCAACATGATGGAGCGCCGCCACATTACTCTGCAGCTGCCCGTGAGATTCTGGATACGGACCTTGAAGGAAGATGGGTTGGGCGAGATCCCATCGAGTGGCTAGCCAGATCACCTGATTTAAACTTACGTGATTTCTGGCTTTGGGCTTATTTGTGTGACAAACTCTACACTCCTGGTTTCATCTAGCAAAATGGGAATGCCCTTGGCCGCAGAATAAATGAAAAACTGAAAAGGATCCCACTCGATATGTTCAGAAGAACAATAAAGAGTTTCACAGAGAGAATCCACAAATGTATCATAGCGGATAGAGAAATCTTTGAAGATTAAATTACAATCGAATAAAATATTTGTATGGATAAAATTCTTAGACTTTTTGTTTGATTTGTTTCATCATTTGAACACTTATCTGTATAATGTACAGGGTGTCCCAGAATTAACTATCTATTTCAATGAAATCGGACAAATTTAATAAAAACTGACATAATTTTGTGTTTATTACTAAATTATGATACAAAAACAAATAGATTTATAAATCATAAGTCAAAACTTTATTGAGAAGTTTCAACATGTGCACCGTCTGTATCTGCAAATTTCAAATCTATCCTCAGCGCTGCGAAACACATTTTGAAGCATTTCAGGTGTTATCTCCCGCACTGCCAACTGGATGCGTTCTTTAAGTTCAGCTAAACTATTGATCTTTTGGCGATAAACCTTTGTTTTTATGAAACCCCATGCAAAGAAATCCAGGGGTGTCAAATCCGGAGAACGCGGAGGCCAAGGTCGAGGTCCTCCACGTCCAATCCACCGATTCGGAAGGCGTCTGTTGAGGTATTCTCGAACAATTAGAGCATAATGACATGGTGCTCCATCTTGTTGAAACACAACATTATCAAGAATGCCATCATCAAGAAGCTGTGGTTCGAGAAACTGCTGAAGCATATCAAGGTAGACGGTACCTGTTACAGTTGCTTTCGCAAAGAAGAATGGGCCATAAATTTTGGATTTGGTCATTCCAAGCCACACGTTAACTTTTGGAGAGTCTCTTTGCCATTCTAAAAATAAAACTATGAAAAACTATGAAAAAATTATGAAAATAAAATTATGAAAAAAATTTAGAAATTTATACATTTTTAACACATATTAAACATGATAAACATAAATAAAAGTTTTTTTTTTAAATTTGTCCGATTTCATTGAAATAGATAGTTAATTCTGGGACACACTGTACAAAAATCCTTAAACACCAAAACTCCCTATTTTGTTGAAATAATGACATTTCTATTTTATTTTCTACAGGCCATAGATGATGATGGATGTACAAGAACATGTGATGGTAGTAACACTACATATCCAAGGGAAGAAGTGCAAAGAAATTTGAAAACAATTCGAAAGAAGATTTCACAAACCAGGACCTACAGACAAAGCAGCTCGCGAGCTGGTCAATAAATTCAAAAGAACAGGATCTGTTCATGATGAAGCAACATCTGGACATCCAGGTACCTCTCAAGAAAGTGTTGAATTGGTAAGAGATGCCTTTGAAACAAATCCTAGAATGTCAACTCGCACAGTATCATGTAGACTGAACATACCAAAAACAACCATTCTAAGGATTTTAAAATCAACATTAAAAAAGAAAACGTACCCTATTCAAGTGCTATACGAGTTACACGAAGAGGATTATCCAAGACGAGCCGCCATGTGCACAGAATTGATTGAAAAATTCCTACTGAAAACTTATTAAACCACGTTCTCTTCAGCGATAAGGCGACATTCCACACATGCGTAAAGGTTAATCGACATAATTGCCGCATCTGGGCTAGTGAAAAACCAACCGAGTTCTGAGAATGGGGGAGAGATTCTCCTAAAGTGAATGTCTGGTTGGGTATGACAAGATCGAAGATTTATGGACCTTTTTCCTTTGCAGAAGCTACAGTAACAGGGCCACTTTGTCTTGACATGTTTCAACAGTTTCTTGAATCCCAGCTTCGTTCAGATGGCACTCTCGACACTGTTCTTTCAACAAGATGGAACTCCATGTCACTATGCAAATATTGTTCGCCCTGTTCGGGCGTACTTTGATGAGCTCTTACTAAATTGCTGGATTGGACGTGATGGTAACAGGCCCTGGGCAGCGCGCGATCTTCGGATTTAACACCACTAGACTTCTTTGTGTGGGCTTTATAAAATCTGAGGTTTATCAAACAAAAGTTGCATACCTGCAGGATCTGCGAACCCGCATTGTAGCGGCAGTCGCTAAAATAACCCCAGAGATGCTTGAGAATGTGTTCCGCAATGCAGTGGACAGATATGAGATTTGCAGATATACTGATGGTGCTCACATCGAATCTTAGACCTAAGCTTCATAAATAAATATACATTTAATTATGTTGCTACATTTTTTCCTAAAATATGATACTATTATTTCAGCAAAATAGACAGGGACTTTTGGACTACCCTGTATATTCAAAAGAGAATAAAAAAGTTTGTAATCGCGTCTAAACGAAAGTCGATTCAACACTTCTAATCTTCCTGAAACCGCTTTGGTTCTGGGTTCTTGGCCATCTAAACCTTAATAAAGCGAGGAGCTGTTCTTAAACAGCAACAAATTGAAGCTTTAATTCTGAAGTGATAAAATCTTCTCAGATGAAACTTTGACTCTTAACCTATCTTCACCGAAGTGCCATAATCCAGTTTGTATTTATGGTATGTAGTTGATTTCTCCACGCTTCATTTGTATCAATACTGCATAGATGAGGTTCACGGGATTAATGAAGCCAAAGTTTCCCTTATATGGAATACTTTATAGATTAATGAACATACCCGTAATAATTATTTTTGTTATTAGTTTTAAATTTTTTATTATATTTATTATTATATTATTATTATTATTATTATTATTATCCTATACATGCAAAATGAAGAAATAAAGCGCATGAATAATGTATTTGAATCCATGATTAACAGTTATAAGAGAAACGAGTAAATTTGGTGTCTAATTCTTTCTCCGTTTTAGCAAAAGCGTTTCTCAAAGTTTAGAATCCAGAATTGGAGCTGGAATCGGACAAGGATGAGTATTGGGATGAGTCTTCTTGCGTTATTTCGGTACCACCTTCATTTCTTTGCAATACCCAATTCTGAAATTACTACAAAACTCTACTAAAATTTGCATTTGAATGAGAATTGAGATCACTGACCGAACCGGCGCACTGCAAATCCAATCTTTAGACAACGAAACCTTCAGGTTTCTGCATGAAATCCGAATTTTAAACTGAACATTTTGAACTTATCATAAATGAAAATGACGTTTGGCCATAAAAATGACGTGCCATTGAAGTCTTCGTATTTATAGACTCGTAAAAAATGGGATCTTATTCCGTTGATTTTCTATAATTTATTTAGTCATTTCATTTAAGTTCTTTAGTCGAATTTATGGGCGCAATGCGCTCATAAGAACATTATTTAATAAATCTTTCTCAGCAAATGCCCAGTTCCCTCAAATGCCATATGTACTTTAAGGACTCTCATAAAATTCTGAGAACTTTAACATTTAAAGAATTCTATCTTTTACAAATAGCCATTATACCGAAGTTTATTTAACTTCAAACGCTGCGCATGGCCGTCATCAACTTGTTGGTTCTTCTCTTCACTCATCAACTTCGTGTCATTATTGTGGTACTCGAAACAAGAGAGATCGTTTAGTACTGCTTCAGGCGAGGACTGTTCATGCTCGTTATTCATACAGTCTCAGTTCTGCGTTTGTATAATACTTGAATTCATTTCTAACTTGTGTTATTGTATTAAAAAATATCTTTTTTTTTAATTGAAATTAGGAGTCTTCATCAAATGATCTCTCTCTCTCTCTCTCTCTCTCTCTCTCTCTCTCTCTCTCTCTCTGAGGGAGTGGAGGGTGGGGGCAGAGCCTTATGCTCTTCTATCCAGTTTTCTACTACTGCTAAAATAATTAAAAAATGAACTAGTTTAATAACAGGAACCTCCCCGAGTGGATCGAAAGGTCTTTGAGGCTTCATCTTGTCCTTGTAACAGTCTCCTCTCTCTCTCTCTCTCTCTCCTCTCTCTCTCTCTCTCTCTCTCATATATATATATATATATATATATATATATATATATATATATATATATATATATATATATATATAATATCCTAAACGGATAATTCTAGGAATTCACTGAAAAGAATAATTTGCCAATTACAGGTATACCTTTTACAGGTATAATGCCTTATTTCTATTGCTTCATATTGTCTGCTGATTTTTCCAATCCCTTATTATTTCCCTTGGTTACTCTTCAAGAGAGACTAATAACACCTTAACCCTCTAATACCCATGCAGGTGTATTCTAAGAAGCTAAATAAAATCGTCTGGCGTTATCCAAAAGAAAACCAGTAAAGTGCCGCTGGCTGCTAAAGGGTTAACCAGCTCAAATATATATATGCAAGATATAAGATATATGTATATAAGATGTTTAATTCTCTATACTTCCACTTAAACTATAAGTGTATCGATGATATATATATATATATATATATATATATATATATATATATATATATGTAATTCGTTCATGCTTTTAATATATGTAAGGTCATTAATTGATTTTGTCGAGATGAAAATAATCAAATTTAGATTAGGTTATTAAGAACAACTTTGATATATCAGTGAGGTTACATGATTGCATTTACCTCGTAGAATGTATCCGATCACCAGATAAGAATTATTTATTATTATTTAAACTCGTATAAGAACGATATCATAAAATTTAATAGGTTAAAAATTCAGTAGTAAATCTACGTTGACTTTTGTCTTAACGGAAAAATTATTATTACAATTGTTTTATTGTAATATATATATATATATATATATATATAATTAAAAGTTACAACTTCCAATCTTAGGGCTTTATAACCTCAATATCTCAACGATATATATATATATATATATATATATATATATATATATTATATATATATATATGCCTTTAGGCTATTCATATAGGATCATAAAAATAAACACAGCAATAAATAAATAAAAATATATATATATATATTATATATATGTAGCGTGAGCTGCATTCTTTCTTTTGTTATCCCTTGAAATAAATAAATTCCGAATAGTATTTAGAAAAGATTTCCACTGCATTCGACATCAAAATTAATTGCTTTTTGGTTTAACGTCGATGAGAAACTATTCCGTCGATGAGAAAACGTGAACAGGGAAGCAAAATAACACCTTTTTATATAACTTCTTCAGTCACGCCTTATATCATTTATACCTTTAATAATTGATATTATACACACACACACACACACACACACACACACACACACAGTGTCCCATAAGTCCGGTCTGGGAGGAAACTTTATTTTAAATTAAATTTACAAAAGTTGTACATTAAAACTAAAATAAATGAGGCCTTTTCCTCAGGAGTGTAACTCGCGTCCATATTAGCCAATGCGTTATTCTACCTGCAACAAAAAAGTCCAAAACCAAGCCATCAATTTGAACATTTTAGTTTTAATGTATTACTTTTTAAAATTTAATTTAAAATAAATTTTCCTATGAGATCAGACTTATGGGGCACCCCGTATATTGAGAGAGAGAGAGAGAGAGAGAGAGAGAGAGAGAGAGAGAGAGAGAGAGAGAGTAACCTTTCAATTTATACAGCAACTGGTCGGTATCTATAAAGAGATTCCATTTATATCTGTCACAAAACCGAATGGTCCTTCAAACAGAAGAACTGATAAGTGATTGTTGATGTAATACTCGTGCAAGGATCAATTATATAAAATCTTGTTAACTTTTAACTATATCAGATCATATAAAAATCATGAATTGACTCTTTTAAAAGAATGTTCAATTTGAAATTTTATTTATCGTAATTGATTACGTTATCTCTCTCTCTCTCTCTCTCTCTCTCTCTCTCTTATACACACAAAAGAAATTAATTCCCTTTGTTACCTGGATGTGTCTGAATCAAGCATGCGTACCAGCAAGTAGCCAGAACGATTCTTTTAATAGGTGAAAAGCCGTTCTTTTGCGGTTTAAAATTCTTCCTGAGTCGGTTTTTTTTCTGATATACCATCCGTATATAAATGGCTGGAAACCTGCTCCCAACATGAAGGTACATGTATAAACTCCTCTGATTAAAAAAAAAAAAAAGATACAGTATATAGATATTTGATTTTTCCTTTCTTAGTCTTACTACATATACGAGTATATATATATTATATATATATATATATATATACATATATACAGGGTGTCCGAGAATTATCTGTACAATTTTTGGCTGTTATTAAAAGTCAACCATGAAGTGTAGAAATTCCAGTGTTGTCCCATTTTACAGAGAATCTCATTAAGTTTTTTCTGATACCAAGTTTTGACAAGTTTTTTAGAAATTCCAGTGTGTCCGAAAATTATCTGTACAATTTCATCTTTTAATAAAATTCTTGATAACACACGTAAAATTCTTAAACAAGATTATTTAGAATCTGTATTTTCAAAAGTTTCTTTTATTAAAGTAACGTTGTTACAAACATTCGATATGTGCACCATCAGTGATTCGCAAAACATCCAATCAATAATCCAAATGTTGCCATGTACGCTGCAGCATATCCACATCAATTCGCTCAATAGCAGCTGTGATTCTAGCTTTTAAATCATCAATGTCTGTCACCCGCGTACAAAAAAGAAAAAACTTGTCAAAACTTGTTATCAGAAAAAACTTAATGAGTTTCTCTGTAAAATGGGACAACACTGGAATTTCTACACTTCATAGTTGACTTTTAATAACAGCCAAAAATTGTACAGATAATTCTCGGACACCCTGTATATATATATATATATATATTGATAAAAAAAATCACTACGCTTTTGGTATAGAAAAATACCGAAAGTGTTGTGACTTTTGGATCACACTGTAGCTGATCGAAAAATATTGCTTTGTATTATTTTAAACCCAGTATGGAGTGAGTACAAATATTTTAAGTTAATATCAAGATCAGATTAAATATACAAAAATAATAATTTTATTTTAATTTTAATTTCACCTATTTTAAGTAATTATACCTATTTTTAAACTAATTATAAATTTGTCCTAACAATTTCTATTCCAAATTCATAAAGGATAGTGTATATATATATATATATATATATATATTATATATATATATATATATATATATATATATATATATATATTTCTCGCTTATTATGTTAAAGCAGGTTAAAGAGAGCCTTCAGTTGCCCTTAAGGTTAAATACGTTTATTCAGGTTAAGTTTAGCATTTGGTCACTTCAGTTTGATTGGTTTGGAAGGTATTCGTTACCCGTGTCTGATCAGATGTTTATGTTTAATAAAGGTTAAAGGATAAAATTGCCCTTGGCATTTTGAAGTTATGCCAAGTGAATCAAAGGAAATTTTAATGGTGTCTATTATTATTATTATTATATTTATTAGTATTAAAATGTTTTACCAAATTTAGAATAAATCCTGTATTTGTAGGTCAAATTCATTTATACACCTATGAATACATAGTTTCTCTTCATGCATGAATAAAGCTCCGAAATGCAATAACTTTTACAGTGGATTCATATAGAGCAGGGGTCCCCAACCTTTTTGTGCCGAAGAGCACATTCAAGGCTACCGGTAGTGCGGCAGGCACCATTTACTTTTTCAAGGCAAATTTATAGTTGGACGTAATAATGAACATAATACACAAAACATTTAATTCCTATGTAAAATAATGAACAAATACAAAAAAACAAAACAAAGGATGGGCTAACCTAAGAATCTTAAAAAAATTATCGAAACGATAACTTAATTTATTATAAAGAAATAATTATTTTCAAATAAATGAGCATCTGTTTCCGTAATTAACTACTAAAATTTAATAAAATGTTAAGTATGTTACACATTTTAATATTTAGTAACTAATATTTAAAATATGTAACATACTTAACATTTTATTAAAAATTTAAATAAAAACTTATCAATCGTAGTCAGTCAGTGGCGGGCACACGCAAAAGGGTCGGCGGGCACCATGGTGCTCGCGGGCACAGGGTTGGGGACCCCTGATATAGAGTATAGTCATATTAAGAATCGTAATCCCATTCATCTAAATTCGTGCCTACTCATTGTGTCTGCATAAATTTCCGTCATTACACAGTGCGTTTGGTCTCACCAAGATGATGTGCTGTAAATAGGTCAATTTACTTATTTCAATAGCTTCACCTCTATCTATTTATCTAGAGACCAGTGGTTCTCAAACTTTGAACCTTCTTATTCGTCAATAGGGGAGGCGGTACGGGCGCTCACCCTTGGACCCTCTTTCCTGCATGAAAAAAATGTAGAGCAATCCATATAAGTCTTCCGTGGTACGTTGTACTGTGCAAGTACATCGTTATGTCTTGCAAACGAAAGCATTATTAAGGTACTTTAAAATTTATATATATATGTATATATATATGTAGGTGTATATAGATTTAATCCTTATTTAGCGTGTCATGTTTAAGTACGATGTAAAAGTGGGTTTCGAACTTGTATATAAATATTTAAACAGAACCAATAATACATAATAACATATATTCAATGCATAAATTTTTTGAACGAGACTCTCCATATCAGACTCGGAAGGAAATTTATCATGAACTCCGTATGTTAGTAATTAATTTAATAGTTCAGATAGTTATAAATAGCTGTAAATAGTTCAGCTACGAATAGTATCGAAATAAATAATAGAGCAAATTTCTCGCTTTTTTCCGTTCGGTATCCCGAACAGAAGCAGACCTTGTTTGGCAGTTAACATGATTTCCGCAAATTATTGCAATGCAATTCGGTTTCATGCATTTTAGGCCTGCTTATAAAAAGAAGCGAGAGTCAGCTTCTTCCATGGATAAATGAACAACAACAAATGTCTTACAGGGAAAAGATTTACTTTAATTATAAATATAGCTTAATATTTACCTTAGCCTCGGTTTAAGAGTTTAGCGGATTCGCATTTATGGATTTCCTTTGCAAACAGGCGTTATAGAATCGCTCTAACCCGGCTTTAAAGTCACTTTTCATAAACAAGTTTACGTTGTTGAGCGATCGTCAGATAAATAATACAAATAGCTACACACCTCAAAAAAAAAATCTAATACAAAAATCTAAGCAAATTCTTGCCATGAATTCAGGACGACTGAGAATTTTTTTTCATTGCAAATTTATAAGAATTATGAAATTTTTTAAAATTGTAAAGAATGCTTATTAATTTTTATATGGAAAATTAATAAGAATTATGGAAATATTTGTGAAAAATAAAAATTCTCACTCGTCCAGAATTTTAGCAAAAATTAAATTAACTATTTTCTTTTATTTAGGGTGAGAGTATAGGGGGTGGGATGTAATTTAATAGAAATGATAGCGACACGTTTCCCCCAAAAACTACAAATTTGTTTCATGAAGCAAACAAAACTGACTTACAATATTTCCATAATGATTCCATCGCATCGCAAATTTCAAAACTTTGAAACCTGATGGATGAAGGTAGGATTTCCTCTTGGTATTTACACCCTATAAAATTGGCTGCGTAAACTGGTTCTGACCACAGAGAAGATGCAGTAGGTCATGGTTGTATTTTGAAGAATAGTAATCGTTGTCCAATCACGTCTGAATCTTAATCAAGTTCATCAGTACGAGGAAAGCGAACAACTAAACCGAAGAAATACCTTTAATAAAGTTACCCCTTTAATGGGCGAGAATGAAGATCGCATACTGATATACTGTACCTTGCTTTTTGTTTTTTCACCTTATATATACAGTATATAATAATAATATAATAATAATTAATATATATATATATATATATACACTGTATATTATATATATATATTATTAGGGTGTTTCATACCTATAGGGTAAAATAAAAATGAGCTTGGAGTTTTAATCCACACGTTTCTCCGTATTCTAAAGAACAAGAAAACACGTTTGTGCAAGTTTGAACCAGATCGCGCTGCATTTAGAGGTCCCCAACTTTGACGACTTTTTGTCAGTTCATTTCTCGCCTGCCTGCAGTGAAGACGGTTTTCTTCGTCACTTGAGCGGTTCGTGTTGTATAGCCTATTGGACAACTATGGAGGTAATTATATATGCTACTAATTATCTCATTTTACTGTGGTATTGAAATTTATTATTATTTAATTTCTGTCATTTTACTGTGGTAGTGATATTTATTATTAATATTACATGAAATTAATTAATCTGTTGCATATTGGACAACTAAGCTGGTAATTATTTATGATACTAATTAATGTAATTTTACTGCGGTATTGAAATTTATTTAATTAATGAAATGTCAAAGAGAACGTAGTGTACACGTATCAGTTTTATAAATAAAGAAAAGCAGTAACTGGGACTCGAACCAGTGTCATAGCCGTTTGGCGGCATCGCTCAAGTCGGCGTACACAGCACGCTATCCACTCCCTAGATGGTGTAGTGGATAGCGTGCTGTGTACGCCGACTTGAGCGATGCCGCCAAACGGCTATGACACTGGTTCGAGTCCCAGTTACTGCTTTTCTTTATTTAATTAATGAAATTAATTACGATGTGAAATTATTTCTGTGGAATTATTTAGTTTGTTTTCTTTTCCAGGTGTCTACCAGAGCGAAAACAGAAGTGTTTCTTATTGGCCAGACGGATGCGAACATCACATCAAGTGGCCTTCCAACTCAGTTGCAAGTACTCAAAAAGTACTTTTACCACCAAAAGGAGCAAAATTTGGACGTACTAAATGCCTGAACCTGTGCCTGGATGCCTGTCTCATATTTTGGGAGAGAGCGAGAATCCCCATGATGCGTCGAGATTCGGCCTTGAGGAAGATGGAATCCCTTCTCAAGGAATACGACCGGCTTGTGAAGCACAAGTCACATAAAGCAGAGTCCTTCCGAGTGAAGGAGGCGATGTTCAAGGAGGCAATAGCGAAGGAGATCATGGACATTGCTCATTCACAGCTAAGGAAATGATGAAGAATCAGGAGGACATCCACTTTCTCGACATGCAGCGTGAAGATCCAAATTCCTGCAGCATGGGCCCTGTTGACATGAAGCTTCACTATAAGGAGATTAAAAGGAAGAGGCTGGACAAGATTAAGGAACAACAGGAGAAGGCCAGGAAGGAACAAGGAGCTGCGGAAGATACGGGGGCTTTAGTGATTTCAACTTCGTCAGAGACTGACTCAGATGTCGTTGACCCAACCGTGGAAGTTTTTCCATCCTCCCCAAGGGAAATACCAAGAAGCGACGCAGGAATCTGATCTCACAGGATGTGACGACTACCTACGATCGGCTGAATATTTCGTACCGCGATTCAGCTATGTCGTACGCTGCAGCGGCTAAATCACTAGGTTTTGACTTGGATGAACTGTCCATTTCTGCCAGTACCATGTACCGCACACGCAAGGCTCTCAGGAAGGTGGCTGCTGAAAGTTATCAATCCGACGAAGTTTGTCCTGGTCAGCCTCTTGTCTTGCATTGGGACGGTAAGCTCCTACCTGACAATGAGCAATGGAAGGAGAGCGTTGACCGGATCGCCGTCCTCGTCTCTGGCGACGGCAAGGAGAAGTTGCTCGGCGTTCCTAAGGTGACGTCCGGAACCGGCGAGAAGATAGCGCGAGTTTGCTTGGATTTGGTCAAGGAACACAGGATGGAAGAGCGCGTGCGGGGACTGTCTTTCGACACGACAGCGTCGAACACCGGGATTCATATCGGGGCCTGCCTCCTGATTGAGAAAGGTCTTGGCAGAGAACTCATGTACTTCCCCTGTCGGCATCACATCTATGAAGTCATCCTCAGCTCCGTCTTCAAGCGTGCATACGGCCCTTCAAGTGGCCCCGATATACCCGTTTTCAAGAGGTTTCAGGCACAATGGAAGTTCATCGACCGGTTGGACGTGCGGCCGTACGATTTTGCTCAAGTCAATGACTCTATGAGGGAACTGAGGGAGAAGTCAGTCCTGCTGGTGAGAGGGATGGTGAGCACGTCGCATCAGCGCGATGACTACAAGGAACTGCTACAGTTGGTTCTCATCTTCCTGGGAAAGCAAAAGTGGTGGATTTCCCTCTCAGAGCCCCTGGCGCTTACCATCACGCTCGATGGATGGCGATAGCCATCTACTCCTTGAAAGTAATTCTACTGAAGAAGCAGTTCAAGATGTCGAGTCACGAGTTGGAAGCTCTGACAGCCGTAGGTCTCTTCGTGTCCCGTCTACATCCGAGGTTGGACTCGTGCTGCAACCTCAAGCAAGGCTGCCGCAGTTGATCTGGAATTTCTGCGTGACGCGGAAGCCTTTGCCATGTCGGGATATTCGTGTGTTAACGCTGCGCACGAAGCCATGTCTCGACACCTATGGTACATCTCTGAGACTCTTATTGCCATGGCGTTCTTCGACGCAGATGTGGCAGATGAAGAAAAGGCTCAGATGGTCGTCAGTTTGGGTAAGCCCGCATCGAAAAAGGAACTCAAGCGACCCCAAGGGAAGAACGTCAGGAATCTTGCCTCGAAACACCTGGCGGAGTTCGTGACAGGAAAGACGATGGCTTTCTTCCATGCATTCGACTTGGACACAGAATTCTTGAAAAAGCCAGTTGCCGAGTGGACTGAAGTAGAGGGCTTCAAGCAAGCAGCGGCAACTGTTAAAATCTCTGTCGTCAACGATCGGGCCGAAAGAGCCATCGCGCTCACCAAAGAGTTCAACTGTTCTCTGACGAAGAACGAAGAGCAGAAGCAGTATTTGCTCAAAACTGTGATGCAGCATAGGGCGAAATACCCTAATAAAACCAAGAAGGATTTCATGGACAAATGATTCGCAAGAAGTGGTTATGTTTTTTGTATCTTTGTGAAAATGTGTAGTGAAATGGTACTCGTTTGTTGAATAAAAATTCATTGACAGATTTTTGTTTAATTTTTTCCGTTTATGATCTGCCAGAGCATCAAACTGGGGACCCGTAAACTTTAAACTATTGAATTAATACTTCGGTTTATCAGTCTCCTCAGCAAATGGAACAAGGGGATCCATGTGGATTAAAATTTTTCCAAACTTTTAATTTATGAAACACCCTAAATTATATATTATATATATATATCAACGTAAAGAACGACGCTTGTATAGGAGAATATTCCGCGCAAGATGAGGAGGGAAAACGAAACGAATGAAAAAATTTCGTTCTCCTTCCTCATCTTGCGCGGTATATTCTCCTATACAAGCGTCGTTCTTTACGTTAATTATACTGCGTGTTTGCAGTTAAAATGTATATAATGTACGGCATGCGGGAGGTGCCCCCTTGGGGCATTGGTTTCTGCGCGTATGTAAGAGAAATACGGCATTTGATCGAGTGAGGCCCATGATGTAATGGTTATCATATCTGACCGGCAATCGGAAGATCCCGGGTTCGATTCCCGGTGGTTACCTCATTTTTTCATTTGTTTCGTTCTCCCTCCTCATCTTGCGCGGAATATTCTCCTATACAAGCGTCGTTCTTTACGTTAATTATACTGCGTGTTTGCAGTTAAAATGTATATAATGTACGGCATGCGGGAGGTGCCCCTTGGGGCATTGATTTCTGCGCGTATGTAGGAGAATTACGGCATTTGATCGAGTGAGGCCCATGGTGTAATGGTTATCATATCTGACCGGCAATCGGAAGATCCCGGGTTCGATTCCCGGGTGGTTACCTCATTTTTTCATTTGTTTCGTTCTCCCCCTCATCTTGCGCGGATATTCTCCTATACAAGCGTCGTTCTTTACGTTAATTATACTGCGTGTTTGCAGTTAAAAAAAAATATATATATATATATAAGCAAACAACCACAGGGAAAAGGAAAGTAAACACGAAATCCGAGCGCTTTCGTGATATATTCACATCTTCAAGGACAAGAAAGAAATTTCTTGTCCCTGAAGATGTGAATATATCACGAAAGCGCTCGGATTTCGTGTTTACTTTTCCTTTTCCCTGTGGTTGTTTGCTTATTAAAAAAGATCACGTGTTTTTCTGTGATTTTACTGCATATATATATATATATACACACACACACACACACACACACACACACACCACACTGTGCATGGAACAAGGAACCCTTGTGCGATATTAAATCCACTATGGTTCGAATAAGTAATAGTAAATGGCAAATACAAAAATTTTCTTTCATGATGGGAGCCCAAGGTGGGTAACGAGTCAATAGCAAAGAGGCCCCAAAATATAGCTTCCATTCCCTTCCTAATATCACAGAAGGGTTCCTTGTTCCATGCACAGTCTGTGTTATTGCATAAAAGTTTATCTTGGGGAACCATTCTGAATTGTATCATATATATATATATATATATATATATATATATATATATATATATATATATATATACAGGGTGGGCCGAAAGTCTGGATCCATAGGAAAATATTTATTTTAATACATAAATTACAACAAATGGTAAATACTTAAAATGAATATCAACTTTAACTCGTAAATGCGTATCCGTGATACTGTACAGTGGTTCGTACTCCAGTATAAACAACAAATTATAACAAATGCTCAAATTGGCGGCCTCTGACATCGAGACACTTAGGGATGGAATTTATGATTTTTAATAATTCTTCGAATTGACGTTCTCGAGATGCGTGTTTCATTTGATAATCTTCTTGTTGACTTTACTGGACTATTCGTTAAAGTTTCACATACCATTGCAGAGGTATTTTCATCAGTTGCAGTTTTTGGACGACCAGAACGCCGTCGATCATGTACACTTCCTGTTTCTTTGAAACGTTTAAACAACTTGCCAACAGTCGCATGTGTTACTGGATGCTTATCAGGATGATTTCTATTGAATTCGGTAGCAACTTCTCTGTGTGTAGCGCCCTGTCTTGCGGACATGAGCACAAGTTCTACCCGGTCTTCTGTTGTTAGATTCGAAGCCATTTCTGGGCTGAAATAAAAAAAGTATTTGAGTATTTATACTGGAGTACGAACTACTGTACAGTATCACGGATACGCATTTACGAGTTAAAGTTGATATTCATTTTAAGTATTTACCATTTGTTGTAATTTATGTATTAAAATAAATATTTTCCTATGGATCCAGACTTTCGGCCCACCCTGTATATATATATATATATATATATATATATATATATATATATATATATATATATAATTATTGGAATCACCATCCAAAAGTTATTTTTGTTTCTCTTTTAGGACACTTAATTTATTATTAAGAAACGAATCGGTAGAAAATCTAATAAAATTATACGTTACTCCAGTTTTCAATGCTTTAAGTACTGAAACTGGAGTATGGTAAGTCTTGCTGAGAATCGGATCCTGTTACATCAATGGTGATAACTCCCCAGATACAAAACCCAAACAAAAATTTAAGACAAATAATGACAATGGAAATAGACGAGAAAGTAAAAACACATAAAATGAAACTAATTTCCAGCCTAATTCGATTCTTGTACGTATCATGATGAGAAGCTCTGACAACAACGCCTCAAGTGTATCGAAAGTATACCCAAATTAAGGCTTTTAAAGGATAAGCAAAAAAGTGCTGAAATTGGACAATAATTATTAGATATAAGCTCATAAAAGACAACTTGTTTTATTTGTACATATTTTTTTTTCTTTAAAAAGAATGAATTATTCTAATTTCAAATAGTAACTTTTGACTGGTGATTCTAATAATTTGGCCAGGGACATATATATATATATATATATATATATATATATATATATATATATATATAATATATATATATATATATATATATATATATATATATATATATATATATATATATATATAAACGTCATGCTAATTTTAATATATGGCTAGGTAAGAAGTTGTTACGTTTAGATAAGTAAAAGTCTTGTGACGGCTATATATATATATATATATATATATATATATATATATATATATAATAAGACAAAACATGAACGGTATATAAAAATGCTTTCGCGTGAACATGGAAGGTCCACAGTTTGGTGTTGAACATCAATATGAACGTTTTTCCTGTCACAGAAGACGAAGGAGTGGACATTCATTAGGTTTGTGTTCTCGGTTTAAAAGTCCTTCACGGAATCTCAAATTATGATAAATTATGATTATTAACATTATGTTTTTTGATTAAATAAGTTTAATTAATTTCTTTTTAGAAATTAATAATCTTGAGTTGGTATAAACTATACGATCATTTATAGAAACCAGAACTGACTGTTATATATATATATATATATATATATATATATATATATATATATAAAGCAGTGTGTGTGTGTGTGTGTGTGTGGTGTGTTTTAAAAGAATTTTCTATACTTTTTAGGCCATATAATAAAAGTGAAAAACAAACCAGTGGAAAGTGAAATAATTTATTTTGGCATTTCAAAAACTTTTTGTTTTATTTTAAGATTTATTCAAAGAACGTTTTGTAAATGAAACCAACACCAACAACAACAACAAGAACAATCTTTATTGAGAAAACGACTACATTACATAAAGTATACTGTACAGTGTTACAAAAATGAAGATAACATCACGTTCATACATTTACGAAATATTGGCATTTATGTTAGATTTTGTATTTAGTGGCGAAGAACCTCATCAAAGTATTCTTACTCGAAGATACTTTTGGGAAACACGAAAGCTTTTCAGACAAAAATATACTTCGAGATTGATCACAAGCAAACGAAAGCGCAAAAGCGACTCAAAAATAATAGAGGAAATGGAATAATAGAATTTTAATAGACTTTTTTTAACGAAGATTTAAACGAGTAAATTTTTTTGCTTCATTGCTGAATTCCATTTTTTTTGTTTTTTCGACTAACTTTTTTTTGAATTTTGGAATTCACGATTTCGTTATTTATTTATGCATCTTAAGAGAGCGGGCACGAAATGATGCCAGTAAATAAGAGAGGTCACATAAAGGGGTAGAGAGAGAGAGAGAAAGAGAAAGAGAGAGAGACCTAAAATAGTTTTTCCCCCAAAAAATAAAAACCGATTTTATAAATATTTGATGATTTTTTTTTATAAAAATAAATGCAAAATAATTTTTATGACTTTAAACACAATGTTAATGGCATCATATAAATTATATTAATGTTTAATATTTGTATAAATAATTATATATTAATGACGTTAATTATGTATAATTTTTTATACTCTCCTACTATTAATTATTGTGATTTATATTATTTATTATATTTTTAATTCCACTAAATCAATTTTATATTCAATAATTAAAATGTTTTCAGTATTTCCAAATATTTCTTCTTTCACAAACATTAACACCAAAAAAAATATAATTGGTTGAAACATCCCAAAAAATCACTTGACAGCCGACTGAAATGGTCAATCCAATCCTTTCAATTTATCAGAAATATAACCGTGGTTAGCAATCATTACAATTAACTATATATATATATATATATATATTGTGGGTTAAATAGCCAACCATATATCCTGATTAGTTTGAGCGAGCACTTCCGCGCAGAACCTACTTCGTGTCCAAATACTGACGGAAACATTAACCCATTGGTAGAATTTTCTACCTACAAAAGATCGCGTCATATTAATGACTCATACCGAAGATCACGTGAATACGAGAAAAAGTGATGCAATAATAACAAACAACTTTGGCGGTAGGAAATTCTACCAATGGGCACTAATGGGTTAAGAACGGTATATAACCATTAACTGACCAAAAATAACTACTATATAAAACCAGTCGGTAAAAGGTATTCTGAATTCCTGGCTTTCACATTACTTTCAGTTGCACCTGTAAAATTTTTGTTTAATTATATACTTTTAGAGAACCCAACGTACATTCATTACATTTTCCATCTCTCTCTCTCTCTCTCTCTCTCTCTCTCTCTCTCTCTCTCTCTCTCTCTATATATATATATAATATATATATATACTCTACAGTGTATGGATAAACTGTATATCTATATATTAAATAAAATAATAAATGTACTTCAGGTGCAAAGAGTATAATTAAATATGTATTACTTTAAAATAAACCTAAAGTATACCAAATTTAGATTGCGCTCAAA